>OY986437.1:171359074-171909074 GCA_963920525.1 Dichetophora obliterata | reverse complement strand
ATCTTAATCAATCACTTGAAGAAATTAGGTCATTAGTTAATTTAAAAATAAAATAAATTTGAAGAACGTCTTAATGAGACGATTGTTATGAGAACGGGACTAGTGATGGGCACTATCGAGTGATTTGAACTATCGATAGTTAACTATCGAATGATTTAAACTATCGAACAATTCGTTCGAATATTTCGTTCATTCATTTACTTTAAAAAAATAGTAAATAGTGCACAAAACTATCGAACGATTTAAACTATCGAATAATTCACTCCTTTATTCGAATTAAAAAAAGTAACTAGTGCAAAGAACTATCGTAGGATTTTTTACCATCGAATAAATTATTCATTATTTCGAATCATAAAAATAGTATAGCTAGTACACTGAACTATCAAATGATTTTAGCTATCAATTCAAGTTTTCATTTATTCGACTTAGAAAATAAATAGCTCTTAACTGGTGTGATTTCATTATAAGTTTCATTTAAACACAAATCAAGCAGTGTTGTTGAACGTACCTTTTCAGTTTAATTTGCAGTACTCAATCAATTGCAGCAAACGAAGTGCAAATGAAAAAACAATCGAATAAAAAAAAACTATCGAATGAATGAATGATTTTGAACTATCGAATAATTTGAATATTTTTATTTGATAGTTCCCATCACTAAACGGGACTTATTACGAAGCATTTAAACATAGAAATATAAATTATATTGCTTTTAATCCTTCGTCAACACAACACTTACATGAATGTAATCTGAGGTAGACGTTAGAGATGGAGCGACAAGAGGTAGTTCAAGAGCTACATAAGCAAGCACGCAGAAATTGTATTCGACGACGAGTAGTAACCAAGGGAAAAGACGATCTTTGGCAAGCAGATCTTGTTGAAATGGGTGTTTATTCAAAATATAACAAAGGTTATCGGTTCATTTTAGGAGTAATAGATACATTTTCAAAGTTTGCTTGGGCTGTTCCTGTAAAATCAAAAGGTAGTATAGATATTACTAATGCTATGAAATCAATTTTTTTACAAAAAAGAATACCAAAGAACTTGCAAACCGATAATGGGAAAGAGTTTTATAATAAAATATTTCAAAACCTGATGAAAAAACATAATATTAAACACTATTCTACATAAAGCATCATGAAAGCATCAATTGTGGAACGATTTAATAGAACTTTAAAGGAAATGATGTGGAAAAAGTTTAGTTTACAAGGAAATTATCAATGGATAAATATATACAAGGATTTAGTTAATCAATATAATAGTAAAAAGCATAGAACCATTGGAATGATGCCAAAGTATGTCAACAAAGGAAATGAACGTTCTATACTAAAACAAGCATATAATCATCCTAAAATTTTTAAAAAAGGTAAACTAAAAATTGGCGACCTCGTTCGAATTAGTAAATATAAGCATATTTTTGCAAAAGGATATACTCCAAACTGGACAACTGAAATTTTTAAAATTAAAACTATACAGAACACAAACCCTATTACTTACTTATTAGAAGACTATCAAGGAAACCCTTTTCTTGGCGGATTCTATGAATATGAAGTATTAAAGACACATTTTCCAAATACATACTTGATTGAAAAGGTTATTAAAACCAAGGGACAGCAAGCTTACGTTAAATGGTTAGGATTTTCCAGCCAGCATAATTCTTGGATTAATAGAGATGAAGTTCAATAGCAGTCTATTATATATACTTAATATAATGTAATAAAAAAGAAAAAATATTTTTTTTATAATAAAATTTTTATTGATTATTATGAATTTGCATATTATTTACAAAGTTTTTTAAAATTGATTCTTTAAAATACGTTTTTCTCCAACGCATTCCTCCTCCTCTTCTTCTTCTTCTTCATATAAGTTGTAGAATATATTTTCATTTTCCTTCTTCTTCTTCTTAATGATTAAGGAAAATGCACCATGCATGTCTTTGACTTTCATTAGAATATGTAATTTTGCATTTAAATAATCCATCTGTTTCTGAGTTATATTCAGAAATCTTTTTGGTAAATAAATGTAATATTCTTTATTTACAAAACATTTAATGCTTTCACCATACTTTGTATCTGCTCTCTCTATTCTGTTGACTTCATACGGAGTGTTTACTTCCATATCCTTTAAAGGTAAGTATATAATATCAGGATTTTGGAAAAGATTTTTTAAACTTGTTTTCATCATAACTTCTTTTATTTAAACTTTTCACCGTGATAGATATTTTAAGACTGACTATAAAAATTTATATATAAGCGTTAGAGATATGTGTGTGTGTGTGTGTGTGTGTGTGTGTGTGTGTGTGTGTGTGTGTGTGTGTGTGTGTGTGTGTGTGTGTGTGTGTGTGTGTGTGTGTGTGTGTGTGTGTGTGTGTGTGTGTGTGTGTGTGTGTGTGTGTGTGTGTGTGTGTGTGTGTGTGTGTGTGTGTGTGTGTGTGTGTGTGTGTGTGTGTGTGTGTGTGTGTGTGTGTGTGTGTGTGTGTGTGTGTGTGTGTGTGTGTGTGTGTGTGTGTGTGTGTGTGTGTGTGTGTGTGTGTGTGTGTGTGTGTGTGTGTGTGTGTGTGTGTGTGTGTGTGTGTGTGTGTGTGTGTGTGTGTGTGTGTGTGTGTGTGTGTGTGTGTGTGTGTGTGTGTGTGTGTGTGTGTGTGTGTGTGTGTGTGTGTGTGTGTGTGTGTGTGTGTGTGTGTGTGTGTGTGTGTGTGTGTGTGTGTGTGTGTGTGTGTGTGTGTGTGTGTGTGTGTGTGTGTGTGTGTGTGTGTGTGTGTGTGTGTGTGTGTGTGTGTGTGTGTGTGTGTGTGTGTGTGTGTGTGTGTGTGTGTGTGTGTGTGTGTGTGTGTGTGTGTGTGTGTGTGTGTGTGTGTGTGTGTGTGTGTGTGTGTGTGTGTGTGTGTGTGTGTGTGTGTGTGTGTGTGTGTGTGTGTGTGTGTGTGTGTGTGTGTGTGTGTGTGTGTGTGTGTGTGTGTGTGTGTGTGTGTGTGTGTGTGTGTGTGTGTGTGTGTGTGTGTGTGTGTGTGTGTGTGTGTGTGTGTGTGTGTGTGTGTGTGTGTGTGTGTGTGTGTGTGTGTGTGTGTGTGTGTGTGTGTGTGTGTGTGTGTGTGTGTGTGTGTGTGTGTGTGTGTGTGTGTGTGTGTGTGTGTGTGTGTGTGTGTGTGTGTGTGTGTGTGTGTGTGTGTGTGTGTGTGTGTGTGTGTGTGTGTGTGTGTGTGTGTGTGTGTGTGTGTGTGTGTGTGTGTGTGTGTGTGTGTGTGTGTGTGTGTGTGTGTGTGTGTGTGTGTGTGTGTGTGTGTGTGTGTGTGTGTGTGTGTGTGTGTGTGTGTGTGTGTGTGTGTGTGTGTGTGTGTGTGTGTGTGTGTGTGTGTGTGTGTGTGTGTGTGTGTGTGTGTGTGTGTGTGTGTGTGTGTGTGTGTGTGTGTGTGTGTGTGTGTGTGTGTGTGTGTGTGTGTGTGTGTGTGTGTGTGTGTGTGTGTGTGTGTGTGTGTGTGTGTGTGTGTGTGTGTGTGTGTGTGTGTGTGTGTGTGTGTGTGTGTGTGTGTGTGTGTGTGTGTGTGTGTGTGTGTGTGTGTGTGTGTGTGTGTGTGTGTGTGTGTGTGTGTGTGTGTGTGTGTGTGTGTGTGTGTGTGTGTGTGTGTGTGTGTGTGTGTGTGTGTGTGTGTGTGTGTGTGTGTGTGTGTGTGTGTGTGTGTGTGTGTGTGTGTGTGTGTGTGTGTGTGTGTGTGTGTGTGTGTGTGTGTGTGTGTGTGTGTGTGTGTGTGTGTGTGTGTGTGTGTGTGTGTGTGTGTGTGTGTGTGTGTGTGTGTGTGTGTGTGTGTGTGTGTGTGTGTGTGTGTGTGTGTGTGTGTGTGTGTGTGTGTGTGTGTGTGTGTGTGTGTGTGTGTGTGTGTGTGTGTGTGTGTGTGTGTGTGTGTGTGTGTGTGTGTGTGTGTGTGTGTGTGTGTGTGTGTGTGTGTGTGTGTGTGTGTGTGTGTGTGTGTGTGTGTGTGTGTGTGTGTGTGTGTGTGTGTTTATATAAATAATATATAAATATATGTAAAGAGAAATTACAAGACATGATGAAATACTTTAAGACATTTGAAAAAAAAATATAAAACATGAGTGAACATGTATGATTGTATAGCTTTATGGTCAAAAAGAGCTCCATTTAAACTACAATAACTCAGAATCGGCTGAACCGATTTCCATGATCTTGGTATCATTAAAAAAATATTTTAACAGGCTTTATGACTTGTTTTATGACACAAAAAAAATTACACTGTAAAAAATTTATAAAAAAAAGAAAATTTTAACTAACGAAAAATCCAAAAAGATCAAGGGTTTTTTTACAGTGTATTACTTTTTTAGAAAGGTTTATCCTTCACATATACCATATCAAAAAATAAAAATGGGTTCTTTTTTAGTTTTTTTTATATAATTTTTTAAGCAGTGTCACTTCTAGTAATTGCCCTTATATTTTATATTTACAGGTTAAATAAATAAACATAGTCCTAGGAAAATTATGAATATGTTTTAACCCCAATTTTTTAAGTAGTGTCACTTCTAGTAATACGTACCGAAAGTTTTCGAAATAATTCGAATAACAGCGAAAATATCAGGTCACATTCTTACACATTTACAAAATAGTTCAACAATTATAACATTTTTTAAATGTTTACAAATAAAAAACCATCAACAATTGTTTATATTATTTGTCATGTTTTTATTAATTTGTTATATTTTATTTACATTTTTTTTAAGTTAATTATTTGTAAGAAATTTTGCGCTGCTCAAATTTGGCACAGTCAGAATATCTGCGCACATGTACAAAAGTTTCATTTATCGGAATGAATGAATGAAAGCCTTGAGTTCCTGTTATAGTTTGAGCTTCTTTATATCTTGGAAATAGCTTTTATTTAACGTTGTTGTATTCGTCAGCATCTGCGTAAGCAACTTGTATGGTAGTCTTATATGTTTCTGATGCCCAGTGATAGAGTTGCCTCGTTGTCTGGATTTCATTTTTATTTGCAATACTATAATTTCGAGCACCTCTCTTCAATGTTCCTCCGATTCCATCACATGCAGATTTTCCGTGACTGGTAGCATAAAAGTGCGATTCAGTGTCAATACCAAAATCAGATTTGTGATGGCATAAATTAATGAAGTTATATTTATTTTTATATTGTGCTCCTGCACCATTGTTGGTTATATTGGCCTTCACGAACTGTATCATTTTTGAAATATATAGATGAACTGCTATACTATCATGGGTATTGCAATCAGATATTATGGCGAAGCTTTTATGAGTTAATTTATCGTTATCTGAAAATAAACAAACAAAGGAAAAAAACAAATAAATAAAAAATATTAAATATTTTGATGAGTGTGGATGGATGTGTTTACTAATACCAAAATATTTAAATAATTACCTTTGTAATAAATAACGAACGGATGTATTGTAGCCTGATCATTATTCCAATGGTATCCTTGCACGGCATCTTGTACAAGAAATGCATAATTTTCAGCAAAGTCCCTTTGAATTAACATTTCTCCTGATAACAGCGCCGCTCTTTTATTGCTATTAAATTCAGATTGTCGCTTTGCTATGAAATGATGCGGAATCAGAACTTTGATGTGTTTAGTAAAATCGCTGACAAATGATTCTGGGTTGGTGGTTAACGTTTCCAGAACACATCTAATCGTTGTATTCCACTTTTTGTATATTATTTTTTCAGTTTGGTTATTTTCAAAATGTTTTAGCATATGCGTTTTTAGATTATTTAAATTTTTGAAGCAGTGACCACACATTGAAACGCAACACTCGCTTTTTTCTAAGTCACCATCACAAACAACGAATTTGAAAACATCTTTGTAGTCGGTAAATGTGCATTCTCTTTCAATACAAATTGATTTTAAGCCACTTTTTTCAAACATCAATTTCATATTCTGATGCAATGTGCATACACAGATATTTTGCTGGTTTCCAACTCCAAGTTTCATACAATTTTTTGGCCTTAACATTGTAAATTTTGTAAAACCCACTTTAGCCAAGGGATGTTTTTTTTTAAATTCGTAGTAAGATTCGCGTAGTGAAGATAACATCAGTTTTTTTTTAACTTTTTCACGTAAGTTTCCTTGTTCACCAGTAATTGAATCTTGCGATCCTGGCATCATTCGGCTAATTTCATCATCTTCATAAAATAACTTGACTGTGCTTAGAGTTTCGATTGGTAAACTACGTGTGCTCATTTTTAAAAGATTGATATCTGCAAACTTCTTTTTATTCCTTTGTTTATCTTAACTTTTTTTGATACAGTCGTGAGATATATCATCCCCAAAACGATCTTTAATTTCTGCGTGACTCATATTGATTGGTAAGAGAGATAAAAGTTTTTGCTTTTCCAAAAGATTTGAGCTGTTCTCTATTTGATATTTGATGTTTTGCAAAATTTCTTCGTAAATGGCTTTGACGTTTTCAAGTTGCGCTGACAAATCAGACAATGGATCAGCTCCAAGTGAATCTGCTACATTTTCCAAAATTTGCAGTGATTTTCTTTTTCTGTATGCATCTCGTTTGATATATTTCCTCTTAAGAGGCGACATTTGGTTTGGTAGATGAGGAATAATATGATCATTTTTATTTTCAATGAGTTCGTTGCTTTCGATGTTTGCATTACGGCTGGTACAAGTTGGAAGTTCATTCAATTCTTCCCTAATTTCATCGCTGGGCGTTGTTCGTAAATAATTTGAGACTTCATTCTGCTCCACGTTGGATTCATTACGACTGCGCGCTTTACTTAGTGTATTCCGGCAAGTTTCGCAAATACGGCTGCAATGAATGCTGGCGACAGCTGGAAAATATTCAATTATATTTGCAGCCTCGTTTTCACTTATTTTACGAAGCGAAGCGCAACACTTATTAGATATTTTTATGCATCTGTACTTATTGTTTGAATTCATATTCACTCAAATTTTTAAAATATACGCGTAAAAATTGTAATGGGATATCTTGGCTTCTCGAAACTGTTTATAATTATGAATTTCGGTACGTTCATCAGGTGCATTTATATAGCAATTTTTAAGGCAAGCAAGAACTTTTTGGGGTTAAAACATATTCATAATTTTCCTGGGACAATGTTTATTTACACAGTACAACATTTTTCAGTTCATTGATTGCCAACTCAATTCTGAGAACTGTATGTAAAATTAGACCCAAAAAGAAAAATTTCTGCATCATTCGTTTTGTCTTCTTACCTGCCAAAATATTTTTAATATCGATTTGAAGTTAGTAACTATCGTATAGGGGAATTTTTCACGTTTTATGCACAACAATATTTGGAGAAAACATTGACACCTTTTTTATGATTCTGAGAATTAAAAAAAAAAGGAATAAACAAAATAATAAATAAACCCACATTTAAGGGTGCTGATTATTTGGAAAGTTTTGCACAATTTGAAACGTACAAGTGCTGAATCAGGTATATAGCCAGCCACCCTTAAAATATGCGCCCATTTATAAGTACCTGGCCGTAAAATATTGAAAAATACGTAGTATTTATAGGTGTGCATTGATCGATTTTTGTCATTCAGGCAGTGCCGACGAACGCGAACAGTGAAAGTGATTTTTCTCCAGTTTTTTAAAAGTGAATAACAACAAATCATGAAATATATCAATATGGAAAACAACAAGTGCCCAAATTTGGATGAATTTTGTTACCTTTGTGGTCATATCGTCCGAAAAATACAGAAAAAAGATCGAAAAAATTTGTTTACTGAGCAATTCAAAATTTTTTTATTTTAAGGGTGGTGGCTATAACTGATTTTTGAAATTCATACCTTTACTCAATTGCGAATAAAAGCTAAACTCGTGCATCGATTTTCATGATCTTTGTCTCATTTTGCTCATAGGTTATGTGAATTTGCGAAAAAGTAACTAGACTTGAAACTTATTTCCGTTTTGTATTTTTTATGAATTTAAAAAAAAAATATTTTTTTTCTTCATGCGCTTATTTTTAACTTGGAAACTGTGGCTTTAATAGGAAAACAATATATGAACAGATTAAGGAAATTGTAATTTTTTTAAAATTTGTTTCAACTAAATCGGGCTAGTGGTTGTCGAGCTTTGTCAAACAACAGGGCCTAAAACGTGATAAATTCCCCAATACGATAGTACTAACTTCAAATCGATATTAAAAATATTTTGGCAGGTAAGAAGACAAAACGAATGATGCAGAAATTCTTCTTTTTAGGTCTTATTTTACATGCAGTTCTCAGAATTGAGTTGGCAAATCATATGTTGTACTGTGTTATTTTACCTGCAAATATAAAATATAAGGGCAATTACTAGAAGTGACACTACTTAAAAAATTATATAAAAAAAACTAAAAAAGAACCCATTTTTATTTTTTGATATGGTATAGGTGAAGGATAAACCTTTCTAAAAAAGTAATACACTGTAAAAAAACCCTTGATGTTTTTGGATTTTTCGTTAGTTAAAATTTTCTTTTTTTTATAAATTTTTTACAGTGTAATTTTTTTTGTGTCATAAAACGTGTCATAAAGCCTGTTAAAATATCTTTTTAATGATACCAAGATCATGGAAATCGGTTCAGCCGATTCTGAGTTATTGTAGTTTAAATGGAGCTCTTTTTGACCATTTTCGCGTTTTTTCGAAAACTTTCCCACTGTGCCACGCCCAAAAAAAAATCGAAAAAACTGTCATTTCTAAAAATGAGAGTTTGTTTGTATTGATCAAATTTAGCTATGAACAAAATTTCATCAATATCTGAGTTGGTCGGGCTCAAAATTTCAGTTTTATCTCGATTTTTAAATGAAATTCATCTCATGAGAAAACAATTTTTTATTGTATATAAGCATCTTATTTTTTAATAAGAACTTTAGTTGTATTACATACGTTACCTAATATGTATTGGGGTCAGCTTTTAAGAACTAATGATAAATACTGTACTTGTCATGCGCAGTGGAAAACATTTCAAATAATAAATGCCGTAGTTTTGGATATTATGATGCAGGTGTTCCTAACCGCAGAAGGAGGGAATAGATCACAAATTTTTTTCTCTTAACAGAGGACAACAAATGCCATCAAATATTCCAATATTTGAATCAAACAGCAATCAACATATTAAAATTGAGGTTACTGGTGGTATAATATCAACGGTTGGAACAGTTTATAAAGGCGGTTATAAAGATATAAATGTATACTCATATAAACCATCATGTGTCTTCAGAGAAATAGATGATGATTTTTCGGAAGGTATGAAAAAAAAAATCAACAACAACAAAAGCCTCTCAACACCACTAAAAAAAGATTGACGGTTGGCGATAGTAAAGCTATTAAAGTGGATGGTGGTGGTAACAGCTCAGTTGAGAACAAACTTCGGTATGATATTTGGATATGAAATTTAGTTTATAAATATGAGTTTCACTTATTAACAGATCATTTTGAAATATACCACCACCGACATAAGAACACTACGAAGAAGAAGAAGAAGAAGAAGAAAAAATAAAATTAAAAATAATTTCATCATATTACTAACATTTTTTTGTTATACTCAAGTATTTTCAGCAGCAGTACCTATTGATTTGAGTGAGAATATCATTAAAAATACAGAATTTGCAGTAAAATTACCAAATAATGATACCGTTAGTATACAACTTTATTTTAAATTTTTAAAGTTTAGTAAAAATTTAAATGAAAACGCTGAGTCATCGACAGAAGTAGAACTTAAGCTAATGGGAGATGAAGAACTCCAGCTACCTATTAATCAGACGTTTACTGTGGATGAAGCTTTAGAAGCATTTAGGCAAGACTTAATAAAAAAGGAGAAAAATATTGCCGGAATTATTGAAAGTTCTCAACCATTTTATAGACATTTCCAACTTCAATATAAAGATAATATTAAATTAAGAATCCGCTGTACATATGATAGTAATTACTTAAAACATCGATTAAATATTTCATGTTTCGAATATCATCAAATTGAAAATGAGAGATATTTAAGTAAAGGTGAAATTGAGGTGATTACTGAGGAGGATACTACTTTCCGCTCTGATATGATATTAATCAACATTGAAGACTATAATCATGAATTGAATATGGAAATATCCTAAATTATATATATATAAGGTTATTATAATTATTATTAAAAGTCAGTATACACTCTACTCTCAACGTGTAAAGAAGCTTCAATTAAAATGAATAACGAAATTCGTGTTAAAATTTTAAGTGACTTCTTAAACAAAGAAAAATTGATATGGCATGAACATAAAGCTATTTTGAATAAATTAAAAACTAAATTTAAGGATTTTTCTCTATATAATGAAATAATATCGAAATATGGCTCTCATTATTCTAATTGTGCATGGTCAAGAGATGACGCAATTTGCGACCCTGATTCTTGTGAATGCATCTTTATTGAACGACGATGAAATGAAGCTTTGAAGATAATGAACTTTTATCATAATATAAAAGTTCAAATATTAACAAATTTCCTTCAGTTAACCTTGTAACATCCTGAACCCTGAACATCATAGAAAATGTTTGATGAGAGAATATTAATTATAAATGTACAAGGTTTTCACATCAATAATGAATTTTTTATAAAAGAACTAAGTATTTCAGTATACGATGATTCACAAGTTAAAACATTTATAATAAAACCACCACCTTTTCAATATGCTATGCTTTCATCAAAGGAAAAAGCTTCAATAAATTGGCTTACTAGACATCATCATGGATTAAAATGGGAAGATGGCGATTCAACTTTATCAACTATTTTAGAATATTATTTTACACATATTAGAGATAAGAACTTTATTTGTTATATTAAAGGGTTAGAAAAAATTAAATGGATTAAAAATCTTTTTAACGATGAAATTATCTTTTATTATCTAGATGACTTAAATTGTCCAAATTTAAAAACTTTATATAAAAATGATAAATCAATAAATGTTTGTAGGTATCATAAGAAAAATTTTATATGTGCTGAAAAAAATGTATTACTCTTAAAAAAGTTTATTAATTTGAATATAAATAAAGAAAACATGAAAAAATATATTAATTTGTAGTTCTCATTTAATACTTAAATCATATTAAATAGATATCAACGGTTAGTTTCTAATGAATACTCGGAATGTCAATAACAATCTCTTTAAGCGGAACGTCATCAACTCTTATTGGAACATATTTTCCGCCAATTGGATTGAGTACAAAATATGTTTGTGGACTTGTTGACTTTGTAGCATTTAATGCTATACCTTATATAGATGTTTATAACAATTTATTTCATATAGCAAGGCATACTATTACAGTTCCAGTTGGTTCATATGAACTTGAAGATATAGCTTTTTTTTGGAGTCAGCTGTTAAGGAAATTGATGACCCAATTTTCCTTGTAATTAAATCGAACAACAACACCCTAAAAACTGAAATTGTATCCTCTGTAGATATAGATTTTTCAAAATCAAACAGTATAGGTCCGCTACTTGGATTTACATAGTAAGAGAAAGTTGATAGTTAATGAGTTACCATACAAAGACTTTATCAAAGTGATTTCTGTAGAACCGCTATATGAGATAGAAACAACAAAAAATAAACATCCAGATCAACCATATAAAACTATAAAATTTGAATCTGATTAACCTCTAAATAGAACAAATGTAAACACAATACGAATTGAATGTAATTTAACAATAGGATCATATCTGAATAACACTTCAGTACATACAATTCATGAATTTTCAATTGATGTTGCACCTGGGTATAAAATAAGTGAAAAACCTCGAAATGTCATTTATTTACCCGTCAACTGTCAAGAAATAAACTACATAATCATAAGAGTCTTAAACCAAGACGGCAAACTTATAAATTTTCGTGGAGAAAAAATTTCTATAAGACTTCACTTTAAGCCTGAGTAAAAAAAAATGATTATTTACACTAAGAATAATAAAAGCTTAACTGATAAAGGGTTTGGATTTAGTCCTGCATCAACACTCGATCGAGGATATACAAAAACAAATAAAATTTTAACAACTTCTAATAGAGAATATTTGAAATCCTTAGGATTTAAGCTTCAATCATGAATGAAATATTAAATGTTCTTCAAAAACCAATGTATGATGATAGTATTATAAGGAGGGAATATCATAGCTACTCTCCATATTTAAAGTCCTTCAACAATAATGATGAGATTCGTATACCAATTCAAAATCAGGACCTGTTTGTCTTACCGAGTGAGAGTATGATTTATATTCATGGTTTTATAGTCAAACATGAAGGAGAAAAAGATGTGGCAGCATCGGGTGTGAAATTTAAAAACAACTTTATTTCATATCTGTTTGATGAAATTTGATATGAAATTAATGGATTAGAAGTTGATCGTACTCGTAGTCTTGGAATTTCATCTATAATGAAAAATTTTGTATCGTTGAATGAAGCTGAAAGTAATACCTTAAAAAATGCTGGTTGGTGTCTTGAAGAAAATTTCATCTTGGAAAGATCTCATTTTAGTTGTTGTATTCCACTGAAAATGTTAATGGGTTTTACCGAAGATTATACTAAAATAATATTAAATTCAAAGCATGAGCTTATCCTCCAACTAATGATCATCTAATGATAGATCATTTCATCCTACTAATGCAACAGAACAATTAAAATTAACAATACTGGATATAACATGGAAAATGCCACATATACAACTATCGGATATAGCTAAATTAGAAATGTATAAGATAATAAATAATAAAAATCGTATTTTAATTCCTTTTCGAAGTTGGGATTGTCATGTAAATCCTATACTACCCAAGAGTACAAAGGTCTTGTGGAATGTAAAACTGGCTTCACAAAATGAAAGACCTAGATTTCTCATCATTGGTTTACAAATTGAGAAGAGTAAAGAGGAAGGAAATACATTCGACCATTGTAATATAACTAATTTAAAAGTATATCTAAACTCTGATTCATATCCTTATGATGATTTAAATAGTCGTTTTGAAATGGGACAGTATGCTGTATTATACGATATGTATGCCAAATTCCAGCAAAGTTATTATATGCGGGAGCCTCAACCATTATTAGATATCGCTAAATATAAGGCTATTGCACCGCTTATTGTTGTTGATGTAACACATCAAAATGAAGCAGTTAAAGTTGGACCTATTGATATACGAATAGAATTTGATACCGAAGCAAACAAACCAATTCCGGATAAAACTTCAGCCTACTGCTTAATAATCCATGATCGTTTAACTGAATACTCACCTCTAACCAGTGAAATTAGAAGAATTATTTAAATGTATGTTAATTATAAAAATGGTAATCAGTCATTATCTGATCCTTATTGTAGAAGGTATTGAATACAAAAAATATGCATAGATTAAAAGGATATCAGAGATTAATTTATTGTAACTATTGTGGTAGCAACGCTCACTTAGAGGATAAGTGTAAAAAGAAAAAAGATGATCAAAAGTTAGCAAAATGGTTAAAGGAACAAAAAGACTCTAAAAAGAAGATTGGTACAGGAGTAAAATAATGTAAAAGCCGAAGAAGAAGAAGAGGAAGAAGATAGACCAAAACTTATACTCTACTCTAATCAGTAAAATTAGAATAATAATAATTAAAGAATAATTTAAAAAATGTTATTATTATTCATAAGTATTCTATGTTTCCTTCCTATATATATATTTAAAAATAAAGAAGACAAAAATTATTTTTTTAAATTTTGTTTTTTTATTATTTAGTATTTTAATATATGATGATTTATTTTGTTAATAGTTTTAATTAATTAATTAATTTTATAGTGAACCCATGCAAGGGTGTCTACTCCATTTTCTAATATAAATCGCTTATCATCAAAATAGCTTAACACAATTTTATATATTTCTTGAGTATATAACTTATGTATTTTAGATCTAATAGTTTTTCTTTAGATCGAATTTAGATAGAATTTTCTTATCATATAAACACTTTTTATAATCGCTAATGCTAAGAGACATCAATGATGATTTTTTAACACCCTTAGCTTTTTTAATTTCGTTATCACCTACAACACTTATCGAATACATTTTGGATCTTAATCCAATGAATTCCCTCATTATTTTTCCACTATTTTCGTCCTTCATAAACCCTAAAACTTTTTTATTTTTTCTTTCTATGTTATAGGGATTGTCAACTTTATAATCAGATGTATCAAATTTTAAGTTGATGTCTGCTTTAATCTCATTATAAAAGTCATCAGTTTTAATTGAATAAATAAATGAATCCGTATCCATATAGCATAAACTCAAGTTTTTATCAAATTTTGGAATCATGTAATCATAATGAAAATCATACATTTTCCACTTTGACAATTCAAGAACTACAAATCCTATATAAATTGGTTTATCATATAGGGTATGTATTCTATTTAGTTGAATTGCTGCCATATTTTCAGTGAACCTTGTAGAGCTATGGAAATTCGGTTTAGCAATTAAACTTCTTGCTCCTAATCTTCTACCGCTACTTTCCCACTCACAAACAATTTTCACGTGTTTTCTCTTATCCACATTCTCCATGGTTTTTCCATACACTGCATTATTTAACAATTTAAAAAATTCTTTTCAAAATCGTTTATAGCTTGAGTTATATGCATAGTATTTAAATCAATATATTTCTTTAACCATGGAGATTGCTTAAATTTTAGAATTCTTTGGATCTTTTTCAACTTGAGTCCATTTTGTAAGCATTGTTGTAAATTTATATAATGTATGATGTAATTTGATTTATTATATAAATCAACAATAAGCTTTTGATGTTCACCTTTAGGACTTTTTTTATTCATTGAACAAAACGGTAAATCATTATGTAAATTGTGAACTTCGGTAGGAGTCTCTAAATCGACTTCCAATATATATCCTTCGATAGAATCATTAGAATGTTCATTTAACGAGAAAGTTGACTCATCATCAATCCATTCAAATTTTCCTTCAGGTAAATACTGAGATATTGCCCAACCATACAAATTATTAGAATCTAAATACATGAGGTAGTTCGATGGTTTTCCACTATCGAAATCACTCATGTATTTATTATTTGCTTTGACATGTCGTTTTGAACATTGAACAATGCCTCCTCTTATACCTTTTTGAATTAATTTGATCATATCAATGTCTGTTAATTGATGAGTGGCTTTCGCCACTCGACTCTCACTCCTGCTTCAAAGCACTCCTCCAATCGATGATATATGCGCGCAGTGGACACACATTTCCAACTCCATGCGTGCGGCTGCTGAAGAGGTGATTGGCTACCAACGCCCCCGCCGAAACCAGTGGTACGACCAGGAGTGTCGCGACGCCACTGCAGAGAAAGACGCCGCCTACAAAGCCACCCTGCAGTCGGTTGTAACGCGCGCTGCTAAGGAGCGATACAAAGAACAGAGGAGGGAAGAGAGACATATTTTCAGGCGGAAAAAAAGAGAGGCAGAAAAGCGCGAGCAGGAGAAGATTGAGATGTATGGTGACAGGAATGAGGCCCGAAAATTTTTCGAAAAAAAAGACGCCTTGCCGATGGTTTTAAAACCGGGGCCTCTTCCTGCAAGGATGAAAACGGGAATCTAGTGACAGATGTCCAGAGTACACTGACATTATGGAGGGAGCCCTTCTCTAAGCTTCTAAATGGCGACGCTGACAACAATCCCGCCAATAGAGATGATATTCCGGAAACCCCAATTTTGGATGACAGCGTTGAGGTTCCGCTGCCCGACTATGATGAAGTTCTGACAGCTATAGCTCGGCTTAAAAATAACAAAGCCGCGGGAGCTGATGGCTTACATGCTGAGCTGTTTAAGAACGGAGGCGAAGCTCTACTTAAATGCATTCACGAGCTTCTATGCAGAATATGGTCGGAAGAATGCATTCCGAACGATTGGAATCTCAGTGTGCTCTGCCCAATCCACAAGAAAGGCGATCCCACTATCTGTGCCAATTACCGTGGGATAAGCCTTCTTAATATCGCATATAAGGTCCTGTCGAGCGTTTTATGTGAAAGATTGAAGCCCATTGTAAACGAACTGATCGGACCTTATCAGTGTGGCTTCAGACCTGGTAAGTCCACCATCGACCAGATTTTCACGCTACGACAAATCTTGGAGAAGACTCAAGAAAAACAAGTCAACACCCACCATCTTTTTGTCGACTACAAAGCCGCCTTCGACAGCCCAATAAGGAAGCACCTGTACTCCACCATGTCTGAATTTGGTATTCCTGCAAAACTAATACGACTTTGCAGGATGACACTGAGCAACACCAGCAGCGCAGTTAAAATCGGGAAGGACCTCTCCCCACCATTTATTACCAAACGAGGTTTCAGACAAGGTGATTTCTTATCGTGCGACTTTTTCAACCTAATGATGGAAAAGATCATCCGAGCTACTGATCTGAGACGTAGTGGCACAATATTTTACAAGAGTGTTATGCTGCTTGCGTATGCTGATGACATAGATATCATTGGCCATAATACGCGCGAAGTCAGTGCAGCATTTTCCAGATTAGAAAGAGAGTCAAGTCGAATGGGTGTGTCAGTGAATGCAGATAAGACGAAATACTTAGTGTCAACAAACAAACAGTCCCAGAGTCTTGGAACCCATGTTACCGTTGACAATACTTCCTTCGAGGTTGTGAAGAACTTCGTCTATCTGGGATCCAGCATTAATTCAATCAACGACATCAGCATTGAGATCAAACGAAGAATAACTCTTGCCAACAGGTGTTACTTTGGGCTCAGTGGGCAATTGAGAAGCAGAGCCCTCTCTCGACGAACGAAAATCACGCTCTATAAATCGCTCATCATGCCCGTCCTACTTTACGTAAGATCTACGGACCAATCTGCGTCAATGGCGAGTACCGAATACGGTGGAATGATGAACTGTATGAGCTGTACGCTGACATCGACATAGTCAAGCGCATTAAAATCGAGCGGCTTCGCTGGCTTGGTCATGTTCAGCGCATGAAAGACGATGCTCCAGTGAAGAAAACATTCGATTCGGTACCCAGCGGCGATCAACGCAGAAGAGGACGACCGCATCTTCGTTGGAAAGACCAAGTAGAGGACAACCTGACGAAGCTTGGAATTTCCAACTGGCGCCAGCTCTAATTCTATTTTCGTATATTTTAGCATAGCTCCCCAAGATAGTCCGGGAGCTGTATAGTACTGACAAGGATCTAAATTGTAAATAGATTTACAGACTTTTCTGAAATTTTCAAAGACATCTGTTAAAAGTAATACATCTGTTTTGAGATAAAGCTCTAAGTACTCATGTAGTGCTGAACAACTAAAAGTTGACCATACCTTTTGAGCATGTTGATAATCATCAACACTACACTCTTCGTTTGTTAGTTTATTAAAGAATTTTTTTCTTGGAGGTAAACATTCCTCTTGAAGGCGATTCATTGAATCAAAATAGTCATAGGCGAATACACCCTTTTGCCTCAAGAGATTAAATTCCTCATCAACCGGAAACTCTGAACGTAAAACATAGAAATCTGAATGAGATGAATTGTTGGCTAAGCTTGAAAGACTAGAAGCCATAAATCTAAATGAATCTAAAAATCTCAATTCAAGACTTCCACCATCATTTTCGAAATGTATATACTTGGAAACTGAAACATAAATTTCCTTATTTATTGGTACTACATTTATTCTACCGGGAATCGATGAAAGTTCTTTAATAAACAAGTGACAATCATATAGAGAAAGATTATGAAAAAAAAATTGGAATAAAGTTTACATTTTGATAATTTAAATTACATATATTGTGTGCTGGACCTCGATATTCACCAGTTAAATGACAATGATCTGCTACTACTCTAAAGTTATCATCATCATTATCATTATCATTATCACCGTCAACATCATTTAAAGGTTTTTCACATATATGACACATGGTACTATTATTTTGAATATATAATTCTTCAGGAGTGAGGAAATTCATTGGAATAACTTTACTTAAATAGTCAATATAAATGCTCTTAGCATCGCTAACTAAATTTATAAAAAAATGTTTAGGTGCATCTTCACCAGTATATACTCTAAACTTATCTAAGGAATTATTAAAACTGCACTTAATATAGTAGCTATATGCGCAGGGATTATGACTCTGTACAGTTTTTATATTTTCTAACACCACAAAACATTCAAAATCCGCATATACTACGAACGGTACATCTATGTTTAAAATTTTTAAAATTTAGTTTACTATTTTCTATATTAGGAACCTTTGTAACTATTCGACTACACTCTAGTCGATGACGCTGTAATTTGTACTCCGAACTGAAGTACTGCAGGCAGCAATTACATAGAAACATTCTATGAGCATTTCCTGTAACTTGTGTACGTAAAAGTCTGTAAATAAAAAGAAAAAATTTGTTAAAAATGCTGTTGATATATATATATATATAATTAAGAAAAAAAATATATGAATGAATATAATTTTTTGCCTTGAAATATTTTTGATCCATATATAATGAGATTTGTCTCCTTCCTGAAGTAAAAGCAAATTGAGGTGTATCCTCTTCTCCTCCTTTGTAAAGTAGTAGGGTCTGACAATACTTTTCATCTCATCATCGAACCCGAAGACATTAATGCTTAATCTAGGATTATTTTCTTCGAATATTTTAATGTCTTTTACTGGTAGCGGAAAAACAAGACTTTCAAAGTTGATTGTTAAATCATTGTCCAAGTGTATTATGGAGGCTGTAATATCCTCCACATTATAGCTAGAACATCTATCAGAGCTTTTATTAACTGGAGCCAGTGCTGATATTACTGCCCATTTGAAACAATATTCATTATTCAATTTTGTACATTGATACAAGCCTTTTTATTATATGCAAATTTTGGTAATAGGATATATTGCGATCCTTTTATAGGCTTGTACTAGTTAATATTAATTTCTAAATGTAAAATTCTAATGAGAGTCCAACCGGTGTCACGTTCTTAAAACTCTGACATTTTTGACACTGAATTATCACATTTTTCACCAAAAATGTTATTTAAGTCTGTCGACTCTTGAATCATAACCATTTTGGTTTGATGTGATTTAATGTCAATTGACATCTCATTTTCGCTCATTTTAACGTATTCACAAAACAATTCCATATTAAATTTAATATTGACGTGCTTCTGCAACATTTCTTGAAGAGTTTCTATAACTATATTTTTGGCGTTTGCCAAAAACTCTTCGGGAATCAATAAATTCTCATTATTATTTTTGTGTATAAATGACTCTATACGTTCATTAAATACAGATGAGATTCTAGTTAAATTCTCATTAATTATTTCACCGCTATTTTTTTTATGATCATTTGTTCTGATGTGATATGCCCAATTCCTCGTCAATATCTCTTTCTTACAAGTATTGCAATAGAGATGGGGGACTGAATTTGGTAAAATCGCCTGGATACTTTGAATGCTTGTTGTGTTTCCTGCTGCTGCTGCTGCTGCTGATGTTGACGCTGCAGTCAAGGAAGAAGAAGATACTGCATGTAGTTTTCCTTTATGCTGATTTAAATTATCCTTCCGTGAAAATAACTTCTTACATACATCGCATTGAAACTGTTGCGATTGTTGGTTTTGGTGTTTTACTCGTATATGTCTGTTTAGATTGCATTTGTTGAAACTTAATCCGCATTCGTTACAAGTAAAGGATACCATTTTTATTGATATTTTTTTTATTTTTATTTATTTTAATGTTTAATAAAGTGTCTTTGTTTGCTTTTTTAAATTAAACTTTCATTTCTTTTAGTCGTTGAAGTTTTCAATGAAAAGATCTTTTACGAACTAAAGCTAATATATTTTTTGGTTCGCCTTATATTGAAGTTTTTTCAGACTGGTACTATACATTCATAGATACATCTCTCTCTCTCTCTCTCTCACTCTAAAGCTCTATGCAAAGCTTGCATATCAATTTCAATTTACAGCAACAATAACAACAACAACATCAAACAGCAACAACAACAACAACAACAACACATACTAACCTCAATTCGTTAGATTAGCCTGTTGTAGACTATAATAAACAAACACATGATAATCTCTATTGAAGCTTATTATCAAAAAGATAGACGTCTAGCTATACATTACTCAATGTTTTAATGGGGTTTTTTAAAGATGTCAGCCAGGCAAATTTCTCAAGAATGCTTAAAAAATGCACTCGTGATATTTTGGTATAGTGTCTTTGCTAAAAATGTATATGGTTTATGTCTCGACTAAGACGAATGGAAGTAATGAATGAAAGCATACATTTGGGGATGAGTAGGTTGAATAGTTATTGGAGTATGTAAATGTGATTTCGAAGGGGGTGCGGCTTGGGATATAAAACATATAAAAATGTATTTTGGTTGTGGGTGAATATAAAAAGTCTACTGATGACCAAAGATGGAATGGGGGGTGTTGGACCCTCTAAAAGAGTCCCCTTGTATACGACGTTGATCTTTAGTAAAATGTTATTGTATAGTTGTAGTTCTGAATCTTGTCTTAAACATTTTTTTTAAATAAAAAGACCAAAATATATATGTCTATTGTTTTTTATTTTTTTTTTATGTTCTTATAAAATTTTTTTTTTCACAGCCACCACCGCCTTCACCATAAAAGTATGCAGCTATGCATCGACTATTTTCCTCCTCCTCATCCGCGCTGCTTTCAATGGTGGATATCTCGTCCTCCTCGATTTCTAGCTGAAATTCTGAACTCTGCCAAATTTTTAGATTTCTCTTACACATTTCCTCCACTTCAGAGTCGGTCAGCGTGTTGAACTTGTTGGGAAGAAATAACATAATTTCTTCCAGCTCCATCATGATTTTAACTCCAAACTTTGTTTTACATTTTTTGACCTCCTGCACGGAATACTTTTGGTTTAGGATTAGCTTCATTACCCCGGCAGCTGGTTTTTTAAATCCATTTTTTTGGGTAAAGCTATTTTTCAGCGTGGCGAAGTTCATGACTTGACTTGACTAATAACTGTATATTAAAACCGGTTGTATTTATATCAACGAATTCTAAGTTTCTCAAATACTAAAGCATTGTGAGAAGAAATTTCTGATTATAAGAAAAAAACTATAATCTCTATTGAAGCTTATTATCAAAAGATAGACGTCTAGCCATACATTACTCAATGTTTTAATTAGGTTTTTTTAATTTCATTTTTATTTAAATTTAATTTACAGTAAAAACAATAGTTTATTATCAGAGAGATTAAAGGTTAAATTTTTTTTGTGTTTCATGTGAAAATTCTTGTAGGGTTCTAAACTTTCCAAGCACACATATCATAAATCAAAGTTTTAATAGCTTTTCATTGATATGTATAACTTGAATGCATAGCTTGCATATCAATTTTAAGTAATAACAACAACAAAAAACATACGAACCTCAATTCGTTAGATTAGCCTGTTGTAGACTACTATATAAAAAAAAAGATAATCTCTATTGAAGCTTATTATCAAAAAGCTAGACGTCTAGACATACATTACTCAATGTTTTAATGGGTTTTTATTTTTTTATTTCATTTATATTTAAATTTAATTTAAAAAAAAACACATACTAACCTCAATTCGTTAGATTAGCCTGTTGTAAACTATAATACACACAAACACATGATAATCCCTATTGAAGCTTATTATAAAAAAAAAGCTAGGCGTCTAACCATACATTACTCAATGTTTTAATGGGGTTTTTTTTAATTTCATTTATATGTAAATTTAATTTACATTAAAAAACAATAGTTTGTTATCAAAAAGATTAACCCTATTGAAGCTTATTATCAAAAAAAGCTAGGCTTCTAGAATGTTCTCGAAGGAATTGATATCTACAACAACAACAACAACAACAGCAACATACTAACCTCAATTCGTTAGATTAGCCTGTTGTAGACTATAATACACACAAACACATGATAATCTCTATTGAAGCTTATTATCAAAAAAAGCTAGACGTCTAGCCATATATTACTCAATGTTTTAATGGGTTTTATTTCATTTATATGTAAATTTAATTTACATTAAAAAACAATAGTTTATTATCAAAAAGATTAACCCTATTGAAGCTTATTATCAAAAAATCTAAGCTTCTAGAATGTTCTAGAATGTTCTCGAAGGAATTGATATCTATAACAACAACAACAACAACAACAACAACAGCAAACAGCAACAGCAACATACTAACCTCAATTCGTTAGATTAGCCTGTTGTAGACTATAATATATACAAACACATGATAATTTTTGTTTCTATACTTTAGATTAATTGAAACATATGAGTTTTTTTTCTGTACTATTGACACAAACCACATTAAAATTCTCTCATTCTTCTATACAAAACACACTAACACATGATATTATAAACACAAACCTAACATTTTTCTATACTATAGACACAAGCCACATTGAAAATTCTCCCATTCTTCTATACAAAACACACTAACAACATGATATGCACTAGATGAATACATTGTAGACACAGACCTAACATTTTTTCCTATACTATAGACACAAACCACATTAAAAATTCTCTCATTCTTCTATACAAAACACACTAACACATGATATTATAAACACAAACCTAACATTTTTCCTATACTATAGACACAAACCGCTTACCTATTGTAATAGTTCCCCATTCCACCGCATATGGCGCTGATGGCAAACTACTGACTCCTGCGCCAGAACCCCCATATCATACCTACTTGCCTCTGGAAAGTTTGGGCCGCATTGCGCAGACCAAAAGTCATAAATTTAAATTGAAATAAACCGAAAGGCGTAGTAATTGCCATTTTCGGAATGTCTACCGGCTCAACTTGAATCTGGTGATAAGCACGTTGTAGGTCGATGGTAGAAAAAAATTCTCTTGCCGTGCAAAATATGTGTGAAATCCTGCACGTACGGTATGGGATAGCGATCGGGGAGAGTTCTCTCATTGAGAGCCCGATAATCGCCGCACGGGCGCCAAGAACCGTCCTTTTTCTTCACCATGTGCAAGGGGCTAGACCAGTTACTGTCTGAAGGCTCGCAGATGCCATATTGCATCAATTGTTCAAACTCTGTTTTTGCTGCCTTCAATTTTTCTGGAGCTAGGCGTCGTGGTCGGGCATGTGTAGGAGGCCCGCTCGTCACTATATGATGTGTGACGCCTGAATTTGTCGCTGACACATTTTGTCTCATTACCGTAATATCTTTAAATTCGGCTAAGACGTCGGCAAAAGGGTCTGAAATATTGAAAGTAAAAATTGTTGACTTACCCCCTTTATTGATAATGCCTTTTGACTGACTGTTTGTCTTGCGATCCTCTAAGCAACAGTTTTTCATGTCTACCAATAGAGAAAATTCTCGTAAAAAATCCGCTCCAATTAGTGGTGATTTAACCGCAGCTATTACGAAACTCCACTTGAATTTTCTCTGTAGCCCCAAATCTAAGACTACCGTTTTGGTGCCGAACGTCTCAATGTGAGAACCGTTGGCGGCGAACAATTTGCAACTGTGCGGACCATTGAAACGATCCTTACCACTGGGTGGTATTACCGACACGTCGGCCCCTGTGTCCACTAGGAACCGCCTACTTGATGACGCGTCGGTGACGTTCAGGCGACATATATCCTCGCCACTACTGTCGCCTGCTGAATGTGGCTGAGTGCTTAGTTTTTTGCCGGATACGTGCACGGTGGGCGGCACTGTTTGGCCCATCTTCCCTGTGTTCTGTGGTGAAAACACCAGGGATTGCGTCTTTTTTTTGGATCTGCCGGTCTCTCCTGTGGAGTTGCTCGCCCATTTCGGTGACTAAACCTGGAAGCTGGAGGTGATCTTCATCGCACAGCTGACCCACGACCTCTGCCGGAAGGGACGAATAATATTTCATCGTCTGAGTCTGGCGCTTCCTCCACTGGTGGAATGTTTCCTTGTGAAATTGATCGTCTTCTAAAAGTGTGGGCTGGTGGGTGGTCCCTGTTATACAGGACATTCTCTAACCAATTTATCCTTTTCTGCAAGCAACTCAACCGCAGTAGAAGAACTTGTGTTTGGTGTAGCTACAGCAGCCACTTGCTTGTTGCTAAAAGCACCAGTCGCCATTATTTTATCGGCTAACGCTGCTCTCTGCGGCAAATCGACGGTCACGGTCTGCAGCAATCCTTGGATGGGTGCCGGCAACCTTGCCAGCCACAGATTATCCAACATTTTCTCTTGGAGGCCCTTGCCTCCTAGCTCACGCATTTCGGTTAGCAGTTGCGATGGACGACAATCGCCCAATTCGCACTCTGATAGTAACTTGGCGCAATTTTTTTTGATCACTGGCGCTGAAAGCCTCCAGCAGTTTGCCTTTAATAGCAGCGTATTTTTCCGCTGCCGGGGGTTCGCGCACCACATCGCTCACCTGTTTCAAAACCCCCTTCTCGAGAGCGCCGACCACTGTGTAAAAACGTTCGTGGTCTGACCTAATGCGCAATTTCGAGAACTGCGCCTCTAGCTGCAGAAACCAAAGATCAGGATCTTCATGCCAAAATTGTAACGTCTGCACCACCACCCGATTTACGGTGGTGCTCTGAGTCTCACCTTGTGTCTGTGATGGCGGCGGAACTAACTCTCCACCAACCGCTGCCTCGAGCTCGCTAGCTTCTGGCACGTCGATTATTTCGTCGTTCTTTATTACTGTGTGCACCTGGATTTTTTACAAGTATTATTTAATCAAAAATAAATTTTGAATATTAACTTCTGACGCATTTAATTAAAGTCAGACTATTACACTGGAGCAACTTTAGTTTGTAGTTCTTTTCACTTAATGTCACTATGTTCACTGCACACTTTTTGTTTGTATTGTTGTATTTATGTTGACCACTGTTCGGATCACGTCGGGGTCACCAATATAGCGTCTCAAATTAAGGTTCACTAAAAGTTTTTTTATCGAAATTTTATTCTACATTAAATAAATTACTTGACGTAGCCGCGCCGAAAAGAACACTGACTACGGTAGCATGGACCATAGCCCATGCCACCACAAAATATTTAACGCCCGCTGCACAGTAAAAAATAGCGCGGCGGCGCAACCCATCGATAGCACAATTACTATTGCGGTATTGGTTTCCATAACTTGAAATAACCAATTAAACCTTGGTTCGCTAAGTGTTCGTATATCTATATTTGTGTGCCGCGTCATCAGCGCTAACAACGCGAACACACCAATTGGTCGACGTCACACATACCGTTTAAACAGACTGCGCCTCTGCCTGTATGCTGGTTAGCTACTCCAGCACACACACACAAACGCCAAGCGAGGTACAGCCAACGCCTGTTGTTGTACAACAAACTAAAGCTGCCGTCGCTTACTCATGTCGTCAGTAATTTGTCACAAGTAAAAACTTCAGCATAAACAATTATTGCTGACTGAATGACGAACCGCCAGAAGGGCAGTGAGTCAATAAAGTGACGACGAGCGACCAACATAAACGGCTCAAATGACCGTTCATTTAAGAGTCATAATGTTGCTTGCCAATATAAACAAAGAACGGCAGCTATGACTTATGCTTAGGAGTTCGCTTGGCTTAGCGTTTTAGCGATAAGCCAAGCTGCCTGTTTGTAAGTGAATCTATCGATGGGTTATGTTGCGACAAAGTGTCGCCAAGGCTAGAAGAGCAAAGTCAGGGGCGTGGGGGAACAGAGGGTTCCGCCACAGATGCATCAGCTTATGATATGGAGGAAAAATCCCGAAGAAGAGATTAAATATTATCAGCTAAACATGGTGACTTACGGGACTAAAGCAGCACCATATCTTGCCATCAAATGCTTGTTGTTATCCAAAGAAAATCGCACAAAATATGCTTGGGGGCCACGGCATTGGAGAACAATTTTTATGTGGACGATGGCATACTCGGAAGTGATAGTCTAACCACTGCCATCACGGCTCAACGGGAACTGACCACAATTTTAAGTACAGCAGGATTTGAGCTGCAAAAATGGTGTGCTAACCATCCGCAATTGCTGCAGGGATTCCAGCAGTTCATCAAGAAATAAATCTCGATTTTGACGAAGAATCACGTGATAGTGTTAAGACCCGCCGGGGACACGTGATTAACATGGCTGCCGAAAGATGATACTTTCTGCATCAGCAAGACCACAACCATCTTTAGCAGCATCACAAAAATAAAAAAAAGTGAGTTGGCAAGAATATTTGATTCGTTGGAAATAATGGCTCCAGTTATCATAAATGCAAAAATTTTCATGCAGGAACTATGGAAACTAAAACTATCTTGGGATGAGGCGTTGCCTGCGAAACTATACAGCAAATGGATATCATTTCGAGACCAGCTCCAAGAGCTAAATGAAAAACAATTTCCTAGTCACGTATTTAATCATCAGTTAATATTCAATCGAGTCAGTTGCACATTTTCACCGATGCTTCAGAGAAGGCTTACGGGGCCGTTGCACACCTATGATCAGTCAATAAAGACGGAAGGGTAGCTGCAAGGCTGCTGTGTGCCTAATCCAGAGTTGCACTCATAAATCAGCAGCATCTGACAATTGCACGGCTAAAATTATGTGCGGCCCTACAGGGTGCACAACTTGCAACAAGAGTTTAACAAGGCATTAAAGATTGCATTGAATCCACATATTTTTGGACTGATTCTGAGGTTGTATTATCTTAGATTAATGCGGAAGACTCATCATACGAAGTTTTCGTAGCCAATCGGATAGAAAAAAATTCAAAATTGTTCTTTAGCACAGCAATGGCGAAACGAATCAATTTGGAAACGAAATACATGGAAACGAATCAATTTCGCCACAACCATTCTGCAATAATAAACCTAAAACACAACAGAAGAAGGCAAAAGAAAAGCACCCGAGGCTTTAATAACAGCCAGAAGTGACGCTGAAAACATGATATATTCAATAAATCATGGTAACTCATTTAAGAGACTTCAGCAAGTTGAAGGCTACTTGATTCGCTTTGGAAAGCGTGCACGAGGCGCAACGCAATCCCATCAAACCTCGTGGGAACTAACTCCACTAGAATTGGATAAATCACTGAAGGCGATTGTACGAACTGTGCAGACGGCCGGTTTTAGTACAGAAATGCTAGCTTTAAGGAAAGATTGTGAAGTGAACAGAAACAGTCCAATAGACAGCCTCAAACCATTTCTGGACGACAACGGCATTTTGAGAGTTGGCGGCCGACTAGATGCAGCAACATTACCATATGAAACTAAACACCAGATGTTTCTACCGTATAATGATTTGATAACAAAGTTAATAATGCAATCAATACACGAAGATCACATGCATTGTGGTCCAACAACGTTGTTGGCCTGTCAGGCAGCAAGTTTGGCAAGGTCAATAGTTCAACACTGTGTACGATGTTACAGAATGCGGCCACAACTATTACAGCAAGTCATGGGAAACCTACCAGCAATGAGAGTCACGCCAGCACGGCCATTTGTCAATGCTGGTGTAGATTATTGTTGACTACTTTGGGTGCACAACAAATTACGCGGGAAGAGACCAACAGAGGCATATTTGGCTATCTTCTGCTGCTTCGCTACAAAAGCAGTGCATTTGGAAATTGTAAGCGACCTTTCAACTGACGCGTTCATCGGAGCCCCTAAAATGTTTATCGGTCGAAGGGGGCATTGCCAAAACCTCTACAGTGACAACGCAACCAACTTTATTTGAGCAAAAAACCAACTTGCTGAAGTATCCCAGCAATTCATTCAGTCTACGCTCAAGAAAAGATAATGAGCACGTGTAATAGAAAAGGAATACATTTTCATTTCATTCCTCTCAGGGCTCCTCTCTTTGGAGGACTCTGGAAGCAGCCGTGAAATCTGCAAAAAATGTGCTCCAAAAAAGTGTAACCATTGTAGTAGAAATTGAGGCAATATTAAGCTCGAGACCAATCAGCCCCATTTCAAACGATCCTAATGATTTAAGTGCACTTACTCCGGGACATTTCTTGATTGGCGAGCCATTTACGTCACAAGTCGATGCAAGAGCAGTGGAGATAAAGTCATCCTTAGAAACGAGATGGAAAGTTGTGTCACAGATCAAACATGACTTTTGGCAAAGATGGTCTCGTGACTATCTTAACGAACTTCAATACGGACACAATTGGAGGGAGCAAGCAAACAACATCAAGGAAGATACCGTTGTTGTCATCAAAGAAGACAATTCCCCGGTACTTCAATGGGCACTTGGACAAATCACGAGAACTTATAAGGGAGAAGATGGCATTGTACGTGTAATCAATGTCAAAACAGCGTCAGGAATATTTAAACGCTCAATACATCGATTAACTCCTCTACCAATAGAAGACAATCAACCAGAAGTTCCTGTCACTCCTGGGTCCACATATCACAACGCATCCAGTCATCACGACGACAACGACACAGATGTAGCACGTAAAAGGAGAAGTCATCATCACTTAATCTAAACTTAATCTTATTCACTTAATCACTCGGTACTCCTGCTTCCTCTTATTTTGGCAACCGAAGTCACGAACTATGAATTTGAATTCAACTTAGGTATCCACTTCAAAGGCATTGCATCAATGAAAACGTGTGGCACCTTTTTCAAGAACTCAAACTCGTACATTCTCAAAAGAGTGCATGCGAATCCATCGTAAACACTTTTGACAATCTTGAAGAAGTACTCAAACAGGACAATAATCTGCTTAACATAAACAAATCTAAAAGAAGTGCACTTAACATTGCAGACACCAATCGCCTTAAAGTAAACAGAATTACAATAAGGTACTGTGAACATCGTAGGAAATATAGAATTCAACATTTGGAGTGCTAGATTCTGAATACGCTGAGCAAATGATCAAAACCATTGGAAAAATAAAAAAAAAAATAAGGACATCTTCAACTTTTACTAAAAAATCAAACATTGATTCTTGATGCAACCATCAAATGAAAAATATACATACTCTTTCTTAGTGCCATAACTGTCAAACTCAGCCATTTTGCAATTTTTGCCAATTTTTGCTTTCATATTGCATTCTCATTGGTTGCAGATTTTGTATGAAATGTCAACTTTGTCTTGACAGTTTCGGTCAACGGCTCTCCGCCCTAACACTACCTTGTCATTCTCTCTGCGTTGTTGTTGTAGATTTCCTTGGTAATTGCTATCGGCGCAGTAAGCTGGAAAACTTTTGTAGACGTGGTGAATTTTAATTTTATAGCTACAGTCGATAATGAATTTCGAATTATTTTTGATAAGAGCTTAAAGCAATTTATTAAATGTTTTATAAATTTTTAAAAATATTTCTTTTAAGTAAAAGTGTTCCATATCGAAAATACAAATAATTAAAATAATTTATTTAAATTGTTTCATTATTGAATTAATTTCGAAATTAAAAGCTTATCTATTTATGTTATAACACTAACACAATATAAAGGGTCCGCCAAATAACTTTTTTTTTTGAAAATTCTATAAAAAAAAATCTACTGAATATTTTCTCAAATTTCTTTTTTTATTTAAAAGTACTATTCTTCCGGTTAATAATGAAAAATAATTTCATTCAAATGGCTGCCTCGGCTGGCCATGCATTAGCCTACACGATGGGTCCAATTTTTTAGCACATTATCGATTGTGTGCAGCTGTATTTCACCAATGGCTTCACGAATATTGTCCTTCAAAGCGTCAATTGTCTCTGTCTTGTCGGCGTAGCACTTATCTTTGAGGACACCCCACAAATAATAGTCCAACGGTGTCAAATCGCAGCTCCGAGGTGGCCAAACGACATCAGCTCTGCGGCTGATAATGCGATCTCCAAAAACAGGGCGCAAAACATCGAGTGTAGCTTCGGCTGTGTGGCACGTAGCGCCGTCCTGTTGAAACCAATTGTTGCCAATATCCTCCTCTTTAATTTTTGTGAACAACATGGCCCGATAACGATCGCCATTGACTGTAACGGCCACTCCTTGCTCATTTTCGAAGAAAAATGGCCCAATTATGCCTCTGGACCAAAATCCGCACCAAACAGTGACTCGTTTTGGGTGAAGCGACTTTTCAATGTATGCGTGCGTGTTTTCTATGCCCCAAATGTGACAATTTTGCTTGTTTACATACCCGCCAAGATCAAAATGAGCTTCATCTGAAAAGATGATTTTTTTGGCAAAATCGGCACCTTCTGTAAGTCGATCGCAGGCCCACTTCCCAGCGTTGTTCAAGCGTAAACACAACCTATATTCGTTTAACGGAAGGATAAAACTTGTTATCTGTCAAATCAGACATGAGCTAAGTGTTACCATTCACGAAATAAGCACTAGTTGAAAAAAAAAAACGTTATATGGCGGACCCTGTACGTGCACAATATATCTATATAGTGCAGTGTATTAAAAAAAGAATATTGTAAGCTTAAGAAATCGCTATAGTATATAAATTATATATAATTTAATATAATAAATTAAAGTTAAACAGTTTACAAAATTAGAATGCTTAGCTAAGCAGACTATAGTTAAAATTACTACTGAAATATATTTTGCAGGTTTATTGTGTGTTATTATACAAATACACATAAATAAGCTTTAAATTTCTTCAATGAGCTAAATGTTAATATATATGAATTATATATATACAGCGTGAATCAAAGTAACTCGTACCTATATTAATACCAATTACACAAAAAGAAGTAACACTTGAAAACAAATGTTGTTTTTTTACGAATCTGGCATTAATTGTACACTTATTTGCTGAACCGTTTCAAAAGTTTTGTCAAAAATAATAATAATATTGCGAAAGGAAATAAGTGCAGAGATCCTTCGCCGGCACGCAGGTTGCAGTATCATATGTGCAGTATCAGAAAAAGGCAAATTGCCCCTTCTTCTTATCGAAAAAGGCGTTAAAATAATTCGGAATATTACTGAGAACATGTTTTAAAGAACAATCTTATGCGGCATGCCAAGCAAATTTACAGAGAGGGTCACTTTTGTTTTCAGAAATATTCTTTTCCAGCACAAAAGGCAAAAATCGCTCAAAGGTGGTGCACAGCAAATTTACCATGTTTTATTCCTGTTGAAGGAATGCCCTCCGTCATCTCCTGACCTAAACCTCCTGGAAATTTCTACTTGGGGTATAATGCTGAGCAAATTAACGAATATAAACACATGACGGTAGATAAACTTAAGCGATGATCAATGAAAATGTAGTGCGCACCGAATTGAGCAACCAACTGTACTCAAACTTCTTGATTGCACTGTAATATTGAACTATGTATATTGTTATTCACCACGCACAATGACCCGTAGTTATATATTTATTTTACATTACGCACTTTCGCACTAAGTTAATATTCTGTTTCTTTCACTCGCGCACTTTTATTGTTATTATATTAGTTATATTTATTTGTGTTACGCATTAAGTTAATATTTACATTAAGTTAATATTTACTTTTCACTCACCCACTTCTAAGTTATTATATTATTGAACACTATGTATTAATATTATGCACATTTTTGTATATGATTTAGAAACTTAAGAATACCGTTATTTAGCTTTATAAACACCGATTTTTCGAAATAAAGATCATTAATTTAACAGGCTTCAATCAGCTGACTTAATTTTTCAAAAAGCCTGAGTGCATTTTTTATGCCGGCTGACAAATTAAAATAATAAACACTAGAGCCAGTGGCGTTCTTAAGCGCCGGCAAAATTTCGAGGCAGGTCCTTTTTCCTAAATAAAAATAACGAAACACATCACATGGCGATCCTGCCAACTCAAGGCAATAAGAGTTTGCCGACGGCAAAACAGAGTATGCCTGAGCACGTACCTGGTTGTAACGATGGACGTGTAACCATATGTACCATGGATATGCAGATTTAAGCAGCCAGGACTATGGGAACACATCGACAAACTGGAGTTCCAACTAAAGAGCCACTACAAGGGCAACAAAAACTAAAGCAAAATACTTTCCTAACATAAATTGTTTAAATTTAAAACAACATAAATGAAAATTTTTCAATTTAAATTTATTAATTTGAATTGTTACATTTATTATTATTATAAACAAATTTTTCCCAAAAAATAAATGAAAACAATAAAAATTAAAAAGCCGACGGCAAAACACTGAGGAACTAATAACACTTCCTTAATTTTTTTTCTCAATTTATCGTTTTGAATATTATTAATGTAAACTAAACAAATGAAGTAAATCCATTTGTACGCAACTAGCGTTTTAGCTGCACAAAAACGACGAGTTTAAAGAGTGAACACTTTTATTTGGTGTTGCTTTGCTTAAATCCAAAAAGCAAGCATGTAGATACCATTATAAGTTATACGTAAATTATACAAAGCTTTTAATACAGCTAGAGAGATTAATGCTGACTAACAGTGCAACAAGAATTTTAATAAGTTGTAAATGATTTAAAAAATGAGAGAATAAGATGATTTGTGGTTGCCATCTATTCCAGATATTCTCCCCCCGTTGGAAGAGGTGCTTTTCCAACAGTATCGTCATCGATCGGTAGAACACACATTTGGGATATGGCTCTTGCTAGAGGCCACTTAAATTGTGGTAGATTTTCATCCTTCAACAAGACCATCGCACCGGTAGCAACATTAGGAGGAAGACTGCGCCATTTGCTGCGTTCTTGCAGTAATGTTAGATATTCCGCAGACCACTTCTTCCAGAATATTTGCTGTAAATAGCAGACTCGCTGCCACCTGCTAAGGCGATTTATGTTTAACTAGGTGATGTCCGGTTCCACTATTGAGGTAAACGGAGCTCCAGAAAGAAAGTGGGCTGGTGTAAGCACTTCAAGCACCAAGTCGTCTGGGTTATCTGTAATGGGAAACAAAGGCCGAGAATTTACAATTGCAGATATTTGACAAACAAGCGTTCTGAGCTCTTCAAAATTCATTCAAGAGCTTCCAACAACACGCCAAAAATGGTACTTTGCAATTTTGATAGAAGCTTCCCATAGCCTCCCGAAATGGGGCGATCGGGGTGGGATGAACTCCCAATCTATGCTGTCTTTGAGACACATCACCTTTACGGCTTGTAGTGGTCTTGGTTTTCAAAAAGTTTCTTCAATTCAGCTAGCTCGTTATTTGCGCCTACAAAATTGGTTGCGTTGTCTGACCATAAAGTTACGGGTGAAGATAAATCTCTTAAGAGCGGCTAAAAATGATTCCGTAGATAAATCCTTCGTAAGCTCCAAATGGATAGTCTTTGTAGCATTTGACTGCTGGCCTATTCCGAACTTCCGATTGATAATAGAATGGACCGCAAAAGTCGATGCCAGTCACTTAAAATGTTCTGCAAGCCTGGACTCGCTCCTGCGGTAAATTTTCCATGATGTGCTCATACGTTTTGGGTTTCATTCGAAGACATCTGATGCATTTATTTGTGACTCTACTGACAGTTTTAAAGCCACCAATCGGCCAGTACTGCAAGCAAGTAGAAGCCAGTAGCGACCTTGGAGCAGCATGCAAAAATTTGTTATGAAAATAATTGAATCGGTGATAGGGTGCTGTTTTGGCAATATTATGGGGTGCTTAATATCCGGTGTGAGAAAAGCTGCGGGCGATGACTGTTTCTCCTTGCAAAATTTGTTGACATATGCATAAATTCGCTGCATTTTTTCAAAGGAATTTATAAATTTACAATCAACAGAAAAATCAACGGGTTTGGTTAAAGATATCAAAACAACCTTTCTCCTTTTAGAAAGCTCACGAGTAAGGACTGGGCTTTTAGGCCAGTGACCAGTTTCGAGAAAATGAGGGCCGTGTTTCCATAATGATGAATTAAGAAGCTCCTTAGGAGTGGCTCCTCGTGATAAAATGTCAGCTGGGTTAAGTTCGGTAGGAACGTAGTGCCATTTACAACCATTTGTTAGCGTCTGAATTTTACTCACTCTATTGGAAACGAATACATTATAGTTAGAAGGCTCTTCTTTTCGCCATGAGAGAACGATTGTAGAGTCCGACCAGCAATGAAAATCTCCTTTAAAAATTCCTAATTTTGATATTGAGTGCACGAGGCGTGCGAGCAGTGCAGCGGCTGAAAGCTCTAGCTTGGGGACCATGAGTACCTTCAGGGGAGCGACCTTCGACTTCGAAAAAAGCAAGATTGTTTTTGTTGCATCACCATGTTTTGCACAAATGTAGATACATACGCCATATGCTAACAAGCCGGCATCGCAGAATGCATGGATTTCTAATACAGAATATGGCAGCATAACAAATCGTGGACACGAAAAATTATCAATAAGCTGAAATTCAGAGCATAACTCTTTCCACTCTTTTGAGTAAAACTATCGTGGAAGGCTCTCGTCCCAGTCGAGGTTTTCCTTCCATAAGTGTTGAATGAATATTTTTGCCCTTGTTATGATTGGGCCAATCAAACCAAGCGGGTTGTAAATACGAGCAACTAACGAAAGTACTGAGCGCTTTGCCAGTCGTTTTGAGAGTGTGAATTGAGCAATTGAAAATAAAAACTTATCTGTGGTGGGGTCCCATGCAAGTTCGAGGGTTTTTGTTATTTCAGTACCATCATTAAATTTCAAAAAGGTTTCTCTATCCGTTTGTTGTATCTGTTTCAAAACTTTAGGTTCACTGGAGCACCACTTTCGCAATTGAAAGCCAGCCTTATCCAACATTTCCGTAGTTTGTTTCAAAATACAGTGCACTTCTTCCGTAGAATCACCTCCAGATATTAAGTTATCTACGTAAAAATCTCGGCGAACAATTTTTGATGCAATTGGAAACTCGTGCTCCTCGTCTATGGCAAGCTGGTGCAAACTTCTAATAGCGAGAAAGGCGGCAGACTTGGTGCCATAAGTGACAGTGTCTAATTTATAAATTTTAATTTCATCTTCAGGATTGTCCCTCCACAAAATACACTGAAGAAAATTGTCGGGATATGACATTCGTATGCATCGGTACATTTTACAAATGTCACCAGTAAGAGCTTTCGGGAATGATCGAAATCGAAGAAGAATGTCACATCACTTTGCTTGAATGGTAGGCCCAGCCATAAGGATAACATTTAAAGATGATCCAGAAGTTGTTGTGGCTGAACCATCGAATACCACCCGCAACTTCGTTGAGGTACTTTCTTCCTTAAATACTGGTGAGACGTAAATAGTGGTGAGGCAAAAAGTGTGTGGGCACTTTATCTTGCAGAGCAGAAACTAAAGTCATATGATTGAGTACGGAATATTCATTTATGAAAGCAGAATACTGCGCTTTTAGGTCATGGCGACGCATGAGCCTCTTTTCTAAATTTTTAAAACGATGTAAGGCTGTCTGAAACGAGTCTCCAAGCTGATTAGTAGACCCTTTTATTGGCAAGCGTACTGAATATTCGCCTGATGGCAACCGACGACAATTTTCAATGAAGTGCTTCTCGTACAACAGCTCCTTTTTTGTTGCTTTTGGAACCACATCAATAACGTTCTCAGTATCCCAAAACCTGCTGACTAATTCGTTAAGAGAAAGCTCACAACTTTCTTCTGACGGTGTAGATTTTAGAGCAGAAATCAGACACGAAGAATTTTTTGAGCTAATTTGGCGGCCACCGCAAATGACCCAGCCTAGTCTGGTTTTTTGTAACAAAGGAAGACGTTCATTTAATCGAATTTGCCCAATACACATTAGCTCAAAAAATAAACTAGTGCCAATTAGGATATCAACTCGCTGTGATTTGTAAAAGAGGGGGTCAGCTAGACGGATGTTTGCTGGAATATTCCAAGCAATGCTGTTGAAAGTGCTGCTAGGTTGGTCACCAGTGATCGTGTGTACAACGACCGTGGTAAATTGAGTGACATAATCAGTAACGCGAGAATGCATTGCAATGCAAATGGTTTCATCAGCAACGAAATCTGCCTCTCCAATGCCAGAACTTACCGTTGACGATTTGTTTCTACGAAGCTGCAATTGATTTGCAAAGCGATTTGTTACGAAGTGCGCCTGTGAGGCCGAAACTAGCACAGCTCTGCATGGTATGAGCGAACCACCTTTATTCTTCACAAAGACCACAGCAATGGCGAGAAAAACGAAATTCTCAGGCAACGATGGATGGGAGTCAAGCTGATTAGACGACGAAAAGTGTTCTGATTGCGAGGCGCGAGAAAGCAGCACCGTTTGAGAAGGTGGCGTGAGGGACGAAGAGTATGATTGCAATGACGAATGCGATGTTGTAGGTGCGTTTTCAGCAACGACTGGGTTCCGTGGCGTAGCTGCGACAGCAGCCGAAGAAGAAAATGGTGTTTTAAATTGTGACAAAGAAGGCTGCGCTGCCCGACGTATTTCGATGTAGCAGCGAATTGTGCTTTAACGAGCAGTGATGGCACGCGCCAGATTTGCATGATTTTAAGGCATGTCCGATCTTTAAGCAATTTAGGCATAACTTAGAGATTTTTACTTGAGCAAAGCGTTCATCAGGAGATAAATCCAAAAACTGTGAGCAACGATGAATTGTGTGCTCCTGAGAGCTGCACATGGCACATCTTATTGAGGTGTTAATAGTCGTAACTAATGACTTATTTATGTTTTTAAATGATTTATGAAAATTCTTTCCCACCTGATTGCTATGCGTTTGAGTTACCATAGCATACTCCACTCTCTCCAGCATCTGGCACCGTTTTTCCAAGAACTTTTTCATCAATTCCCATGTCGGTATTATATTAAATGGCGTGTCTTCCTCCTATTTAGTTTGTGACTTTATATCCAACTTGCGGCATATAAGGTGTATCAGCAAACAATCACCTATTTGGTCTTTTGTTCCCATTGTATATAATGCTCAAAGATGAGCGTTTATCTTGTCACTTAGCTCTCGGAGGTCTGCGACCGAACCATTATCCACGCCTTTCAAGTCGAATATCCCTTTTATATGCGCCTGAAAATTCAAACGTTTGTTATGAAATCTGTTTTTTTGTAAATTAAGAGTAATATCATAATTTTTGTCGGTTATTTCCAGCGACGAAATGGTGTCCAGCGCAGTTTTTTCCATGCAGAGGCGCAGGTGTTGAAGCATCTCAGTTTTAGTAAGGTCAGGTTCTTTTCCAATTATATTCTCGAACAATGAGAAAAAATTTGGCCATTCTGTATAGGAACCACTGAATTTTGGCGGGGTCAATAAAGAAAGCCGCTGCTTCGGTTGACAAATGGTGAGAGATGGAGTGGACGTAGGTTCGTCTACAGAAAATTGACGTGTGGTGGACGAAAGCCGCTGCGAAATAGTCCCACGTGTGTTTTGTTCCTGAGTAAGAATAGTTTTTACTTGAATATGAATCGAATCAAACCTTTCCCGTGCATCGCCATCAAGCTCTGCATGATCCTCTTGCTCTAAGCTGGACTGAACTATATCGAAGTTGTGTAGGAGGCGCTCCAGCATGTCAATTCTTACGCTCAGCTCAGCCGATGAAATTTCAGAAAGACGTTTGGTGGTTAAAGTTGTCTTTTCATCCAACAACTTCTTAAGAAGGGACGAACTTTTCCTTTTGAAGAACGTTGGCTATGAAGCAGCTTCATCAGCGACAGGTGGAGCCATTTTATGCAATTTATAATAGTGATAGTCCAACGCTTACCGACTTTCACGTCGGGTTCACCAAAATGTACGCAACTAGCGTTTTAGCTGCACAAAAACGACGAGTTTAAAGAGTGAACAATTTTATTTGGTGTTGCTTTGCTTAAATCCAAAAAGCAAGTGAGTGACAAAAACGCATGTAGATACCATTATAAGTTATACATAAATTATACAAAGTTTTTAATACAGCTAGAGAGATTAATTCTGACTAACAGTGCGACAAGAATTTTAATAAGTTGTAAATGATTTTTAAAATGAGAGAATAAGATGATTTGTGGTTGCCATCTATTCCAGACACCATTTTTTTCAAGCTTAGTTTATATTTTTTAATTTGATGGTTGTTTTCTAACAATAACAACTTGTTGCACTTCTTTGCACTCACTCACAAACACTTGGCAAAATTTTAGCAAACTAAATTTTTGCCAAAAACAACAGCAATTCTTTCTTTACATATTTTTTTGTTGTACCTTTAAACACTACACTTAAATTCGATTAAATGCATATATTTATCGAATATATGCTAAACGAAAATTACGCGCACGATTATAATATGTTCATATTATATTTTACTAAAATTACCTTTTTTTATATTATTCAAGCCGCGACCGACACTTGTAAAAAAAACTTTTTTCCACTACGCGAAAACTACCGCCATTATATTTTTCATTCATTAAACTAAAGCGTCAGTTTTGCTTTTTCTTTGTACTCTTATTCGCAATCAATCATTGCAGACACATGTTTAAATGTTGGCATGCATGATTTATTGGCACTATGAAATCACAGAATGATTCATAAGAATTAAAAATTAAAAATTTTATATGGTTTTATGTCATGACATTAATTTATGGACATAATTAAAGAACATATAATATATCTTGAAAAATTAAAGAAAAATTTAAGAAAAAGTAAAATAGAATTTATAATGAAGAATATAAAAAGGAAAAGTTGCAAAAAACTGAAGAATTAAAAAACGAAACAATTAAATATGAGTCTTTTGAAAATTGTAAAGATTAAATATTTCAATTTAATAAAAGTTATTATGAATTAATTGAAATCATAAAAAATTTAATTATATGAAAAGAGCATAAAATAGATTTGGATTTAACATCAGTTTGGGAGGAGGAAAATAATTTGCCAAAAATGTCAAGTTTTGACATAAATGTAGTAGGTAAAAACCTACCAGTTTTTGAAGGAGTTTATGCAGAGTTAGAGGATTTTATAGTGAAAGCAGAATTGCTTCATGATTTAGTAAAAGATTAAGATAAGGCCATTTTTATTAGGTATGTGTACAGTTTTAAATTAACAACCCAAGTGAGAAGTATACTTGGACGTTTGAATAGACCTTCGACATTGATTGAGTTAAAATCTTTATTGGTGAAATCTTACCCCAATCCGAAAACACTACAGCAAATGTTAAATGAATTTAGTTCAATAGCACAGAACAACTTATCAATTTCAGAATTTAGAGAAAAAATAACGGAACTAGGAGAGCAATTAAGCAATTTAGATTTACAAAGCTTAGAAAAGCCCAGTCAGGAGGCAAAATATGCAATATATAAGGTCAATGAAGGTATGGCACTTAATATTTTTACGAAAGGTGTTAGGACAGGATATCAAACTATTCTACAGGCGAATCCGCCGAAGTCTTTTAATGAAGCGACTGAAAGATGTTTAACTATTGAACAACATTTTTCAACAGATAGAAGCAATATTTTACATATACAAAACAGAAGTAATTCAAGAAACTATAATGAGCAAAATAATAGATTGAATCACAACTTCAGACATTACAATAATATAAACCAACATTTTCCAAACAGAAATAATAACAATTATAGAAATAATACCTTTCAAAATGGAAATCAAAATTTTTCAAATATAAATTACAGAAATAGTAATAATTTTCAAAACAGCAATCCAAATGGCAATTACAGAAATAATAATAATCACAGAAGCAACAATTTTCAAAATAACAATAATTTTTACCGCGGAAATAACAGAAGTAATAATAACAATTTCATAAACAATAACAACAGAAATAATAATTTCAATAGAAATGGAAATTTTGGAAACAGGAACAATGAGCAGGGAAACGGATATGGCCGGGTAGCAGGAATTGTTACCCACAGAGGCCAAAACTGATCCTACAAGTTAATAAAAATTTATCAAATTTTATAATATTGAATTGCAGAAATACAAATGAGAACTTAAAATTCGTAGTAGATACGGGAGCAGATATTTCTATCTGCAAGAAAAGAAGCATAGATAACATAGACACAAGAAATATTTCCACAATAACTGGTATAACTAAAGAGAACATAGAATGCACAGGCACTAGGGTGGGGCGATTTGGACATCTTAATGGGCGCTTCGCGTTTCTAATTCTTGGGATTGTACTGAGCAAAAAGTCCACTAGACCATACGTCTACGGTGAAAATCGAGCTTCCAGATTTTGACTTGCAGTTTTTTCTCAGACTTTTGTCACTTTTTTTGGATATTTTAGCTTATAACAGCCAAACTATTGCGATTTTCGATCCAATACTAAGACAAAAATCTCAATGGTTTGGCTGTTATAGGCCAAAAAAGAGCCATACATTGGGCCATAAATTTTTTCAGACCATACCTCTACGGTCGCAAATTTTTAGTAGTAACAGATCACAGACCTTTGGTGTCTCTGTTTTCCCATAGAAACCCGTCATCAAAGATGACACGTATTAGGTTAGATCTATGCGATTACAATTTTGAAATTATGTTGAAACAAGAAAGGCAGCATGAATACTAACGCATTATCTCGCATAGTACTGAACAGCGATTCATTGCAGGCTATGATTCCGGCAGAAACGGATGATAGCAAAATACTGGCTATAACAAAAAGTATGGTTACAAATAAACACAAAAAAAACACAAATTCAGACAAAACAAGTGACATTACTAACAAGAAGTCTGATCAACTTTTTGCTTGGGAGTGCACATCTAAATCAGATATTAACAAAATGATACAATTATGGTTCGTAATAGAGCCCTGCATAGGTTCACTTAAAACCGGTTTCAAAACATTTGTTCATTTCACACTACACTGCACTGTCTTGCTTGCTGCAAAGAAATCATGTGTGTCATTTCAGCTAAGACGAACACAACATGATAGAGCAATAAAAACAGATCATAGATATTGTTGATCTAAGATATCGTTGTCAGAGAGCTCACTGCAGTCAATGCAACGAAAGCTTGTTCACTGTTCACTAGGTAAAAATGGGTCACGCATCATTATTTAACAGTGCTAGGAGGTTGCTGAATTCGAATCTGAAGTCAGAATTTTAAAAATAAAAATGGGTAATAGGGCTGCCACCTATTTTTTTATTTTTACAAATGCGATGCTTGTGCGAACATCAGGTAAAAATGGGTCGCTGAATCCGAATCCGTTGTCAGAATTTAAAAATAATGTAATTTTTTTATAATAGGGTTGCCACCTAATATTATGTATTTTTAAACATCATTTATCAGTGTTAGGGGTCGCTGATTTAGAATCTGAAGTCGGAATTTTAAAATTCAAGATGGTGGATAGGGTTGCCACCTTAATTTTTTGCATTTTTATGAATTCGGGGCTGGCAAAAAAATTATACACCAAAAAGGGGGTCGCTGAATCCGAATCCGTGGTCAGAGTTTCAAAATTATAAAATTTTGAAATAATAGGGTTGCCACCTAATAATATGTATTTTTAAGAGTTTTAAACATCATTTATCAGTGTTAGTTAGGGGGTCACTGATATCGAATCTGAAGTCAGAATTTTAAAATTCAAGAAGGATGGATAGGGTTAGCACCTTCATTTTTTGAATTTTTATGAATTCGGGGCTGGCAAAAAAAATTATACACTAAAAAGAGGGTCGCTGAATCCAAATCCGTGGTTAGAATTTCAAAATTATAAAATTTTGAAATAATAGGGATTGCCACCTAATAATATGTATTCTTAAGAGTTTTTAACATCATTTAACATCCACCATCTGGAATTTTAAAATTTTGACTTCAGATTCGATATCAGCGACCCCCTAACACTGATAAATGATGTTTAAAACTCTTGAAAATACATATTATTAGGGGGCAACCCTATTATTTTAAAATTTTATCATTTTGAAATTCTGACAACGAATTCGGATTCAGTGACCCATTTTTACCTAGTCAATCTTGAAAATCTTGAAGTTGGTGTAAAAAAATGTCTAGTTTGGCGCTGACGACCGCTGATTAAAATTATCAAAATGATCAAAATGATCCAAATGATCTATTGCCATATATCGCTTTTTATTTCTTATTTTATTTATTTTATTGCTCATCCTACCCTTAACGATTAAATTTCATTGCTTGTGGTGTTGACGAACAAAAACACGCCATGCTTGGATTGCCGAGAGAGAAAGTGTGTATTGCTTGTCGTTGTAGGTTTTCGTTTGGTGTTGAGCAAATCAAACTCTCAAGTGTTATTAGATGACAGTCAAATGTGAGCAATGCAATAAATCACAGAGTGTGTACGTTCAAATAGAAGCACCGACGCAGGGCTTTAGTTCGTAACAGATAGAAATTACAAGGGTATCCAAATAAATATAAATATTAGAGAAGTTGTTGCTAGATGCAGCGATCATCCATCGATCACACAGCTGACTTTGGAGAAACTGTCGTCAAAAATGCATAGGTTAAATATAGACGAACTCGCGTTAAGTAAAACTGATAAAATATTTAAAACCATAAGAATGGATAAGTTTAAAGAGATATTAAATAATTTACATAGAAAAAATACTGAAAATTTAAAAATTTTAATATACAATGAACCAACAAGAATAATTGATAAAGATGTACAAAATAAATTAATTGAAGAATACCATAATTCAACTCATGGAGGACACATGGGTATTAGAAAAACAATGTTAAAAATAAAACAAAACTACATTGGGCAAAACATGAACAATATGATAAAGAAACATATATTAAATTGCGAACAATGCAAAATAAACAAACAAACCAAACATACAAAAGAGGAATTAACTTTGACAGACACACCGGGAACTAGTTTCGAAATAATATCGATAGATACTGTAGGACCTTTGCGATTATCTAATAATTTGCGTTATATATTAACCATGCAATGTGAGTTAACGAAATATGTCATTGCTTGTCCAATGGAGACCAAAGACGCAAAGACTGTAGCCAAATCATTGATAGAAAACTTAATTTTGACCTATGGTCATTTTAAAGTTCTTAAGTCAGATAGGGGTACTGAATTTACCAATGAGTTAGTGTCGGAGATTTGCAAACAACTTAACATTAAACAAATATTCAGCACGCCTTATCATCATGAGAGCTTAGGTTGTATAGAAAGAAACCACAGAGTATTCAACGAATTTTTATTGAACTTTTGCAAAGATGATGAATGGGACCATTCTTGGATCCCATACTTCACATTTGCTTACAATAAAACACCTCATGTTGACACTAATTACACTCCTTTTGAACTTATATTTGGCAAATTGGCAAACCTACCAAGTGATAAATTGGAAAATTCAAAATGCAACAACACAGACAATTATGCGCAGGAATTAAGAGTAAGATTAAAATACTCATCGGAAAAAACGAAAGAATTGATAAATATAGCAAAGATTAAAAGAGTACCATTATATATAAAAACTGGTGACAAAGTAAAGATAAGAAGAATGAATAGAAAGAAAAACCAACCACCATATCATGGTCCATATATAATAATTGATACATATGGAGTAAATTCTAAGGTTAACGTAGATGGTCAAATCAAAGAATACCATAATAATTTACTAAAAAAATGGATTTAATTCAAAATTTTCAAACAAAGTGAAAATTTATTAATTAAAACAATTGCATTGTATAAATTTTATAAACAAATTGTATTTGTATAATTTTTCGTAACAAATATCATTTTCTATTTTGTAACAATTTTTGGAATAAAATATAAAAAATAATCTATTATAGTTAATAATAATAATTAAAATGTATAAAACAAATATTATATTTAAAGTGCAATTTTCAAATTGAATAATTTATTAGGTGATAATAAGAAACTTTGAATTATATAATTTAAAAAATTATTTTTTTTCTTTCCTAAAATAATTTTTATCTTAAGGATGGGGGTGTAGTGCGCACCGAATTGAGCAACCAACTGTACTCAAACTTATTGATTGCACTGTAATATTGAACTATGTATATTGTTATTCACCACGCACAATGGCCCGTGGTTATATATTTATTTTACATTACGCACTTTCGCACTAAGTTAATATTCTGTTTCTTTCACTCGCGCACTTTTATTGTTATTATATTAGTTATATTTATTTGCGTTACGCACTTACACAATAAGTTAATATTTACTTTTCACTCACCCACTTCTAAGTTATTATATTATTGAACACTATGTATTAATATTATGCACATTTTTGTATATGATTTAAAAACTTAAGAATACCATTATTTAGCTTTATAAATAATGACTTTTCGAAATAAAGATCATTAATTTAACAACCTTCAATCAGCTGACTTAATTTTTCAAAAAGCCTGAGTGCATTTTTTATGAGTTTTTTACAATATAACACGTACATTTGATGTAAATACGGGTTTTTGAACTTTTGTAAATTTGTAGAGCAAACAATAAAAAAAGCAGCAACTACAGTGTTTTTCCAGTACTGAAGGTAAACTGGATTTCACTATCCTATAGAACCAAATATTTATAACCATCAAACCCTCATCAGTGAAATTTTTGATAAATTATTGTAAGTCGTTTATCTCAGAATATTGAAATATGTAAATGCCGCAATCTTCCTTACGACGGCAGATATATAGCGTGCACGTATGTTGTGTTATTATATAAAAAGATATAAGTAAGATTTACATTTTTAAATGAAATCAAAAATGAAATAATTTAAATAAATGATATGAATTATATGTATATATTTTTGATATGGTAACACATTTAGTTAAAAGAAATAGTTTCAGCAGTTAATACAAAATTTAAAATATTGATTAAAACTCTTTTCAAAAATAAATCAATGGTTACATGCCGACTGTTGCTACAAAAAAACGTTTGAAAAAATTCCAGCTAACTGTACAACAACAATTACTTGGCAAATCTACAACAACAACGCAGTGAGAATGGAAAGGTACACAGCGGTTGCAAAACGTTAGAGGAGCAAATTCGATGAACCGAATCGGCACCATAAAATAAACCGCATTTTGCTTGCTATGTTTTTTGTTTGCCTGGTAGCAAAATCTCAAGTGGTGGCATCAAAAGGGACTTCACGGCCAGTCAAACAAAAACCAAATATCAAAAATTTTTAATTTATTTTATTTTAGCCTGCTGTAGGCTACATATACATAGAAACATTCAATATTTCACAGCGGAGCAAAAGGAGGAGAAAGAACGATGCGTCAGCATAGGAACTTATTGATGGTTGCTTGCTACATTTGCTGAGCGCCTGGTAGTCAAGATCCAAAAGCGTCATTTAAAAACCCACTCGCTGTCTGTATTGATGACGAGAGTTACTCACTGTCTTGCTGACGGAAACTACTCGCTGCTATGTTGATGCAAACCAAAGATTTACCCTCTACCAAAATCGTTCAACGAGCCTAAAGAAGTTTTCACTTTAAAAATTGATGTAAAAAATCACCGGAATAATTTTACTTTAGGACACGGAGCCCTTTTTTCACGTGGTAAGGAGCCCCTAAATCCAATGCCACTTTAAAAAAAATACCTCTTTCAAATGGTTGTCACGCTCAAACTTCGTGAAAGTTTGAAACAAATTGTGATTTCAAGTACGTTATGAAACGGCCCAATTTTTTTTTTTGTGTGGAAGTAGTTCAATGAGAAGTGTTTACGTATGTTATTATTTAAATGAGTATTTACAAATAAAATCCTTTCAGCACTTTAAGAAATACGAGGGACAAGCCATGACTCCATATGCGAAAATTGCAATGCTCATAAAAGGTGTAATGAAATTTTGTTATGAAAGAGGCCCGAATATATTTAATCAAATTAAGAGAACAAATACTCGAGTCCGGGTCCTAAAGTAAAATTATGTTAAAATCATATTTGAATCAGATATGCAGATAGAACCAAAAAAATTTAAATTCATTAAAAACCTATTATTTTACTATATTTTCTTATAGAAACAATGATATTTTTCTTATATAAGCAATTTATACATAAAAATGAATTACCCATGATCATCAAATGATTATATTAAGGTATCTAATATCTATACTCTATACTATTATATAAAAGGCTTCACACGTATCTGCGACGACGCTAAACTTAAGAACTACTTAACCGAATTCGTTCACTAATATAAAGCTCTTTTCCTATGCTATAGTTTTCTCATTGTTTCTATTGCGGTGTCTGGCTGCTTTGCTCATTTATACGCTATCATCTTGAGTGCGTGTTCATGAGTGCTTTAACTCTTTGAAATACCATGTGACAAAATTTGAACCACTGAAAAATAAACCTTTGTGGTATGTTGGGACGAAATAAACCACCATTTTTTAATAATAGAATAAGTTTTGTTATGAATTTGTTAACAATTATAACACTAAATATAATAAAAATAAATAATAATAAAAAAGAAAAATATATTTGACTTTTTTTTTCATGTACCTGAAGCGTATTTTTTATAATGAATTTCCGTACCTTAGAAAGTTAAACCGGTTTTTTACAGACTTAGGTGATTTTTTTGTACTCTGATTTGTATTGCAAAATTAAATAAATGTGTAGTGGATGGACTGTCAAAAGCAAACATACCGACAGACGGATAATGTGGAATACAGGTAAACAGACGGACATGTAAAAAGCAGACGAATAGTTAAAAAAAACAAATATTTTTAAGCTGGAGCAAAAACTGACACATGAATTTACAGTAAGGTGGAGCGCAAGTAATTTGTTTTTTGCAAATTTTAGTTTGCCCGGCCACGGTAAAGTTAGGAATGAATGTAAAACTTATTATAAAAACATCTTCAGAAAGAAACGAACATCTTTAGTAACCACTTTTAATTTCTCCATATAAGGACATAACAAGTAACAGCTTCTTGTAAATCAAAATTGTTTGATTACCCAGACTTCACCGCGAGGATGCAGCTATTATTAAAAATTGATTTTTTGTTGTTAATATTTTCCATATGGGCATTTCCAAACTGGCGTTACGGACGATTTGTACGAAAAAATATTAAAAAAAAGAATATTAAGTAATCACAATGACAACAATCGAGCTTTAGGATTTAAAGAGATAGCAGAAATATGTGCTGGCGATACGTTACAAAAAACGGAAGTGACTTTTGACTTGGATTACAAAATTTGATAAACTCTCTGTGGGCAAGACTTTTTGTATACAAATTTTTTTAGAAAGGCTTAAAATAACACAAGTTTATTTCCTAAGTGATCAAATTTAAAAATATTTTCTGGTTTTTTTTAATAGGCTTTTTGATCTGGCGTTACGTTACTGAAATTTCCATTGTAACTCAATTGGGTAATCAATTAATTAGGGAGCTAAGTAATTATGTAATTTAGTAATTAAAAACAAATTAAATATATTGTCCCTTCTTTGTCTCAACCATTTTTTCATTATCTTTAGCCAATGCCTTCCAATTTTACTAAAATAAAGTTTACGAAAAAGAAAAACTTCATTTGTTAAGCAGGGCAGACGATTTGATCATCATGGTAAATTAATTTATGCATAAATTGCTTAAAATTTTAAACACTGTAAATGTTCGTTATATGTGCTGTAACATATTCTGTTTTATTTTTTATAAAAGAGACGCATGATTTTAGAAACTTACAAATCTTTCAAAAAATTTTTATTTGTTTAAATAATACAAAATGAAAATGTTGTTTTTTGCATGAAATGAAAATAGATTTCTGAGGGAAAACGTTATTTTTAAATAATTATTTGGTTTCAATGGAATATAATATAATAAGCTTAAGATTTTAAATTTTTACATGGTACATATTTAATATTTTTATCGCAGGCGATGCAGCGGGTTCTGTATAATGAAAATGCACACCAATGACAAGCAAGACACGAGAAGCAATAGAATTTTATATAGAAAAAAGTATTGCTTCTCGTGTCTTGCTTGTCGTTGGTGTGATGCTTCGTGAGACAGAATAATGCAGTAAAGTTCTTTCACTTGATAGAATTAATGAATCCCTAAAAATATGCAATGCTATGCAATGATATATGCGCATCAGAAACGCTTGATAGGTATGCAGAATTTTTGCGAGTTGGGAAATAAAAGTTGTTATTAATAACAATTGCAGAAGCATGTGTAATTTTTTTTCATTACACATTCTATTCTTTCCGTTGGGTCGAATAAGTCTGCGGACAGAGTAAACACTAAAGAACGCAGGCAGGCAGGTTTGCTTTCTTGTCCCAGTGCGACAAAACTCGCTTCAAACAATTTCATATAAATCTGCTCAAAGTGTGCAGAGTGGCAGCAGACAAATCAGATCAGATCAAGAAACCTGCGCCAGCCTGGCTTCTCGCAACTAATCTTGTTTTTTTTTGCATTGTTTTTTGCAGGGTTCAGAAATTTTCACTCATGTAACAAATCACCAACATAAATGAAAATAGACACTATTTGAAGCACAAAACACACAATTTTATTTTCATTTCCTTTTTGTGTGTAACGGAGTTGGCGTGTTGTTGATCATTCAACATAAATTCTTCGTTTTTTTATTTGCTTGTGCGTCACAAACTCAAACAAAGATCGATCTCAACAATTCTTTGTGTTTCAGTTTTACACTTATGTTTGCTTCAAAATGTTTATGTTGGATAATTCAGGCCTTGGTGAAAACCAAAACAAAGACAATTTTTCCAACATGAACAAGTGGTGCTTGCAAAATTGTCTTTGTTTGTGTCGGTCATTAAGAGAAAAACCAAAACAGCATTCGTTTTTTACGTCACACGACCTGCCTGCGCCTGCCTGCCCGCATCAGCGTTTGTTCTGTCCGCAGACTAACTGCATTAATCTGTATCACGAAGCAGCACACTAACGACAAGCAAGACACGAGAAGCAATACTTTTTTCTATACGAAAATCTATTGCTTCTTGTGTCTTGCTTGTCGTTGGTGTGCATTTTCGTTATACAGAATAAAGCAGTAAGTCTCTGAGTCAGAGAAATAAATATGAATATTTTTTCCAAAATAAACAAAAAAATCGTCGTTTATATCAATTTAAAAATCCGATGTAAAAAAGGTTGAGGTGTAAAATTTATACTGTTTTCAATTTGAGGCTAAAATTCAACAATTTTAAAACTCAAAAACTGCATGACTTTTGTGATGACTTTAATAAAAACTGGCAAATATTTTCTTAGTCTGTGAAAGAATTTTTCATATTTGAACATTTCTCTGACGTATAGCTTTCTTTGATATTTACATTTTTTAAGTTGAAAATCAGACTTTTGTCCAAAAATAAACCATAGTGCGTTGTATGAGTCACATCATTATAGCAAAACCTTTAAAAATTATGTAAAAATTAATGTAATGACTTGATATTTAAGACATTAGGTTTAAAATATTCATTGCCTTCTGAATTTGAAAGACGCCTTTCTAAATTTCACACCTAAGCAAAGGTGACATCATTAATTAAGAAAGTTATAGCTTTGAAAATACTAAAACATTGTTGTGGGGTTATTTAAACTTCGGCTCAGTCGAAAATAGTTCTTTACTAGTTCTTGCAGTACATATTTTGTTTTGTTTTTTTTTCTTTTATGAAGTTTTAAGTCAATGTAATCGTTTTCCTTTGTATTAATATCACTTACTTATAAAGTTTATCTTAAAAAGACGGGATAACAACATTTTCAATAGGCAAACTATCTGAACATAGATTGTAAATAACATACTCAGCATAAATTATAGTTTTATGTAGCCATGTAATATATAAAAAGTATATAATATACATCAAAAGAAAAATTAATCTTAAAATACCATTCCTTACTTCTGCAAGAAGCCTCCCGCTGCTTAAGCAATTTAATGATCACCAGTTCTATAGTTACCCAGGCCACAAAGCCACAAAACCACAAGTCGTTTTCTTAACGTGTGGTAATAGGAGCATATAAAAAATAAAATTGAAGCACGTTTTGGTCCCACTACACAGGTCCGGTTTTTGGCCGCAGCAAAGCGGTGAGTCTGTTTTTTCTTAAGTATTAGTGTTCAGGAAGCAATTTGCCTCTTAGTTCTGGTTTATCTTTCATTTATCATAATTGTTTCTTATACCATTTTCTCTTAACATTAACTTCTAGGTTCTCACATATACTATGGATGTAATTGTATGTATGCGATGCATTCCTTTAGTGAACCCTGAATCACACAGTTGTTAGGTAGAGAAATTCCTTTAAAGTTTGCTACCGGTGCTTTTTGCAGGCTATTAGTAATCGTGCATTTGACTTAAACGCAACACCCGTTCTTCTTCATTGCATTAAATTGCATTAAATTTAAAGTAATCGCATTTATTACGGCAAGTTAACAAAGGCACAAAAGGCATAAATAAAAACGTCGAGAAAGATTAGAAAGACTGAACAAGAAATTTTTAATTCTTGATAAGTGCTCGTTTGTTCTGTTCTCATTCAAATTCATTTCTGATTTTGCTAGTACGTTACAATATATTAATTTTTGCTTGTGATTAAGTTGTCGAAAATGCTAAAAATTATTTTATTCTCCGCGGTTTGTGTATTGGCTTGTGCAACAGGTTTGTAAAACATTTTATTTTATTGTAATGCATATATAAATTGGTATATAAATACATATATGAATATATCTTTATAAATAATTTATTTTACTTACCTTATCATTACGAATATGATATTGTTAAGACAAAATAACAAAAAAAAAAAACCTTAAAGTAAATAAAATGCATACAAAACAAATATGTATGATAATTATTATAAAATATCCGTTAAAACATTTTTGAATTCGTCTCAAACTCTCTTAGCTTGTGTATGGGGGATATGATTGCGTATATATTATGTACATATGTATGTAATTGAAATAGTTTAGTCATAACATTATTGATACCTGGCTCGCTTTGTTTATTCTCATGTTCAAAAGATGGAGGTAAGGCCTTTTTATATATCTATATACGAAGATAAGGAGAATAATCAAACAGTGAAGCATACAAATTTGTTTGAAAAAATATATTTTTGTTTCTGGGAAATCAACTGACCATGCAATGGAAGGAATTTATGTACTATGCGTATTTATGTGAATATTTGCACACAACTTTTATAGTAAATTCGTTGCATATTTCAATGGAATTCAATAAACCGGTCTTTCGTCGTGATTCAATTACAAGGTTCTTTAAATAGCGACTGTGCTGTCAAGAATTATGCTTAAAGTGATAAATACTTGTATTGAAAGCATAAAGCATGAAAGAAAAATCAAAAAATTTTTCTTATTTTACAATTATGTACCTATTTTGGCTCTTAATTTATTATTTTTACATGTTTTTGCGGCTGTTTTTTTCATTAATATAAAATAAATTTAACAGAAAAAGAGAAATAGTTGTACTTTAAATTGATTAAATACAATTTTTTCGATATTTTAATTCTTACATTAAAAACTAGTTGAACGCGATGCAAATATGATATAACTAGAAAGACTTTTCTAATCTCAATTGTCCATCTATCGCCTGGGCGCCAAATTATTTAGGGTATTCACAAGGTGTGCTATCATGTCATATTGTCATACTGTCCTAAAATTTTACACTAAAATTTGCAAGATAAATAAATGCAAATAAGAAACAACTGTTTGATTACGACACTTCACTAAACACAGCTTTCAGAGTTGTTATATATTAATACTTTTTTATATGGAAGGCAACAATAAAATGTTTGAACTAGTGTAAAATCTTAGGACAATATGACATTACGACATGATAGCACACCTTGTGAATACCCTAATTGTAACTTTCTTAATAGTACTTGCCTAAAATCAATGGAAAATAAACTCATTTGACAACGGCAGATATCTAAAAAATGTGCTGAAATTTTAGTTCTAAGTTTGAAATAACCTGTATTTGTCCCATACTGAAAATGGGCTTGGTCGATTAAAAATTACGTCTACTTACCTAACAAAGTATTTGTGCAAACATGCAAATAAAATAAATGTATGTAACATTTTAACATGTGAAATGGATATATGTAAAATCTTCCAATTTTGTTTTGAAAATAAAAATTACAATAAACACATAGAAATATAAAAAATACTGGTTAACTATTGGTAATTTGCCAGAATGGGGCTGTTAGTTCAAACTTTAATATACTATCGAAAATAGTTTAACCCTTTACGGTGTAGCGTTACAGATTACAACAAATATCTAAGTTTTTTTTTAACAAATGTACCTTTGTCTTCATCGTTCTAAATTGTGTTTACCAAAAAGAAACTACTTGCAATGTTAAAATGCGAAAGTGAAATCTTATTTTATAATCAGTAGAGATATTCTTTGCGAGTTTACAAAGACAATACATACAAGCGTAAACGTTTTCATTTGTGCCAAAGTTTGGACAATGTAAAATATGATTTTTATAAAAAATACCTCTTTCTAAGTCGTCCTCAGAAATAAAGTTTATTATTGACTTTACAGATATGTCAGGTTTCTTAAGATAGAAAAACAACTTCAATAGTTTTTGCTGCTAACTTATCAAGTTTTCGTGTTTTGGATAAAGCGATTAAAAATCGAAGTCGATTTAGAAATATAGTTTTAACTATATTATTATTCTTATTATTATGCTTCAATATTAAAATATAACCAGTTGGTATCCGTTAACTTTTTTAAATTCCGAATTATATAACTCGAACGAGATTGCCAACATCAACTTCATCTGCTGTCAAATTGTCGTACTTTATTCGAAGTATTATTTCTTCTGCGCCTTCTTCAGGGACTGAACATTTTATAAGTATATTTTTATAACTTAGTACTTTAACGATAGTGTTTTTAAAATTAGCCTCTTTTGCTTAACGTTGCAAAACTTTCTATATCTAGTGTCTTTATGTGGCGTATAACGTATTTTTGTTTTTTTTTTTTTAAATTGCAAAATTTTTATATAACTTTCCCCTGTGTTCAGTTCTGTAAAAGTTAAGTTTTTCATTTGGGAAAAGATCCAAAATTTCTTTCTCCAGATGGTGGCTTGCTTGAAGTGGCATGTGAAATTCTCTACTGATGATATATTATTGAACAATCGTGTTTATTAGTAGGTTTCGATGAGCGTTGTCAAGTTTGTTATGAAACTGATAAAATTGTATTTAATTTGAAGATTCAGGATCTGCATTAAAAATTGTTTCAAGTGAAATTATTTTTATTTCTTCGAGTTGCTGTGATGGAAACTCAGCTCAATGATTTCAAACTGGCGATCTTGATATAATCAATGAAGAATCAGAAGAAAAATTGCGACATAAAGCACTCGTCGATTGTCGAAAATCATGTGGCTCATTCATTTCATTCCTCCAATTTTCAAAATTTAATTCAAAGAGAATACGAACTTAAAATTTTTAAGCAACTCTTTTAAATGTTCATGCTTCATAATTTTTAATATTTTTACAGTTATCTTTTCATCTGTAAATAAAAAAAATATATATTTGATTATCGTATTTCATTTCTAAAAAAACTTCAAACCTTTAAGAAAATTGTACATACCTCCAACTTTCCACGATTCCAAAAATATTTTCCAGTTATCTGTCGTATCTTAAGCAGCTATTAAGGCAGCTATTAAAAAGAATTGAAGTTTTAGTATCTTCATATATTTGTGAAAATATATCTTCAATTGATGAGTCCATCTTCATTAAAACGTGGACGCTAGCTTCGTAGATAAAACAATTAATTGCAAGCTGGAAAATAGTTATCCCTCAGGCGAATGAAATATTGACCTTTTGCTGACGTTATAAGTGTTACTGGAGGTCCTACAGTTTGTGAAATTAGTATAACTAAAAATTCTCCAAAATATCTACGATCAATTTCAGAAGCCGTATATTACTTACTGTACAATTAGGATATTCACAAGGTGTGCTATCATGTCATAATGTCATATTATCATAAGATTTTGCACTAGTTGAAACATTTTGTTGTTGTCTTCCATATAAAAAAGTACTAATATATTACAACTCTGAAAGCTATGTTTATTGAAGTGGCGTAATCATACAGCTGTTTCTTATTTGCATTTATTTATCTTGTAAATTTTAGTTGTAAAATTTTAGGACAATATGACATGATAGCACACCTTGTGAATACCCTAAATATGTTTATAATTTCTTGGCAAAATAAAAGCATTTGCTCTTTATGCACCTTAATCGTTTTTATGACATAAATATTGTAGTCAGTAGAATATTTTGTTACATAAAATCCTTTTTTGTAGATTAAATCTTTATATTTGACACTATTTTATAACTCTAAACTCTAAACTCTAAATAAAAAACAAATATTTTCTAAATTATAAACATTCTGTTTTAGTAAAGAGATGTTTAAAAGAAAATTAGTAAACGAAAATTGATATTTCTTTGCGATAGATACACAAATGCTTTTCCTAGATGTAACTGCATGTGCATATAACTTAAATTGCCTCTCTTTTTAAAGCAGTGTTTGGCAAACACGAGCGAATACGCACAAATATAATGTATGCTTGTATACGTTTGCTGAGAGATAGACTGAACGCTGCTAAGCTTTACACTCTTAAAAATTTTATGTGTCATATGTTGATGTTAACTGGGCTATTTATTTAATATTTCATCTATATTTATGTCTTCTTTATGTAATTTTATTCTTATTAGGTCTTCTAGATGTTGGTCTGTCAATTTGTTTCGATGTTTATTTTTTAATATTTTTAATATAGAAAAAGCTTTTTCGCAGTTGTAGGTGGATCCATACATAGAGTACAGTTTATATATTTCATTCGTAGAATGCGGGTACTTTTTTTGATCAATTTGTTTCCAAAACGTATGTCAAGTTGCCAAAGGTTAAGTGATATCGTCAATCATAATTTGTAGTTCTTCTTGAATTGCAGTTTTTTTATTTTGAATTGTGCAAGCAAAAATTTTATTATGAAGATCTGGAAGATGGGCTCTATTTTATTAAAATCTTGAAATCTATCGCTTAAGTTTCTTAATAGTGTTTCAATTGTCGTTGAAAATTCTTGCAAAACAATATCAGAGAAATCTGAATTTAGTAATGAAGTTTTTGGCAGTGCTGTTACATCTTTTTTTGCTAAGATCTCTTAAAATTGTTAATTTTCTATTGTAATGATTTATCATGGGGTGCAATTAAAAAATGTGTTTATTTTCGCCCTGCAATGTACGATTAAGTTCGTTAATAATATAACAAATATCACAAAAGAATGCTAATTTTAAGACGAAACTGCTATCGCTTAAATGCGACACAAATATTTTAGAGTCTGCAGAGACTTCCAGCTTTAAGAAATCTAAAACTTCTTGGCGGAGCTCAAAAATTCTTTCCAGGCATTTGTGTTTGCAAATTTTCATGTTCAGTTTTTACAAAAATTATCATTTGATTGATGTTACAAATATCAGTGCTCTCATCTAAACTAGAAAAAATATACATTCTTCAAGGCGCTTTCGTACCCACATAAACAAAATACTGCTATATCGTACGCACATAAGCAAAGCCATATCTTCCCCATTTTTATATGTCTTGACAGGCATTTTTTACAAAAATACCGTCATTATATGGGCGCAATTGCTTTGCTAATGCAAGTGCAACAACATTAGATGCCTTTGATTTTTCGCTTTGTTCGGCATTGTCAACAGAAGGATGCTGCTTCAAAAATTGTTGGGGGATTTTTAGTTTCAACTTGTCGATGCATTTTTGTCTTTCCTCATTTTCAAATTTCTCATATTGTATATGGGAATTTCCAAGGTCAAGCACGCGACATTTGTACGCCTTTGAGGTGCAAAAAAATTAAGAATATGAGAAAAAAAATGTTTTTTTGTTTTTATTTTTCGAAAGCATTTTCGTAGAAATATTTTTAGTACAAATGTAGGTTCCGAAGATTTTATGTTTTCAATATATAAGCAATAAACATGCGATCTAGCACGCGACAAAAAATGAAACTCGTTTTCAACTGAATCTAAAAAAATGCAGAAAGCTGCGAAACGAAACATCAAATTTCAAAGCAATTAACTTAAAACTTAAATGGATTAATGTATCCTTCTAATGATAGGTGATTACCATCGTTGCTTTTTTTAAGCTTAACTAAATGGTTCGCCATCTAACTTTTTTTTTAAACTAGTGCTTATGTCGTGAATGGTAACACTTAGCTCATGTCTGATTTGAGCATTTAGTTTAGTTTAGTTTAGTTTATTTCATAAAGTCTTTAGATACAGAAATCTTTATAGACTAGGATAAAAATAATATATAATAAAATAAGTTATACAGTTCCAGGTATAAGTAAAATGGTATAAGAAATAATAACAGGCTTATGTTAAAGAATATTATTAATTAAGTTTTTAAAAACATGTTTGGAAACATATAAATCAATTTCATGTGAAATACATAATTCATTAAAAAGAGTCAATGCTCTCATAATTGGCTCATTTAAGGCATAATTAGTTCTACAATATTTTAAATAAAAGAGTTTTGAATTTTTCAAATATCTTAGCGAAGTATTGAAAGAAATAAGCTCTAAAAGAGAATTGCAGTCAATAATGCCAGAAACTATATCATGTATGAATAACAGCGATGAAATCTTTCGTCTTGAGTCAAGAGATTTAAGTCCTAGAAGCAACAGGCGCGTACTATAAGGTGGCAACGGATCATGAAAATTTATTGATCGCAGTACAAATCTGGTAAAGTTCTTTTGTATTTTTTCAAGTCTGAAAGATGTAGAGGCATAAAATGGAGACCAAACAATAGACGCATACTCAAGTCTAGATCTTACAAAAGCATTAAATAACATACTTAAGGTATGTGGATCGGAAAACTCACTACTATTTCTACGTATAAATGCCAGCAAAGAGTAAGCCTTAGGAATGAGAAAATTTACATTGTCAATAAATGTAAATTTCGCATCAAAAATAACACCCAGATCGCGATAAGTAGCAGCTGATTGGATTATTGAATTATATAAAAAGTAGGAGCTGCTCCATGTATTGAGAGTGAGTTTAGAGAAAGTAACATGGTAACATTTAGCGAAGTTTAACGTTAGACCATTAGTTTGACTCCAAATTAAAACTCTTGAAATATCCGCTTGTAGTTCAACAACATCTGTAGAGCACGAAATTTTCTGAAAAAGTTTTAGGTCATCCGCATACAGTAAAAAACGAGATTTTAAAATGCATTTGGAAATATCATTGATAAAAAGAATAAAAAACAAGGGTCCAAGGATACTACCCTGCGTAACGCCTGAAGAAGCTATAAATTGAGAAGATTTAACATTATTAATACTGACAAAACATATCCTTTCTTGCAAATAAGACTTAATCCAAGCCAAAAATGAGGAATGAAATCCCATTTTTGATAATTTTAAGAGCAACAGTTTATGAGATACTCTGTCAAATGCTTTTGCGAACGTCGACTTGATGACCCATCCCAAACGTGGATCCACAGTACTCAGAGAAAAGGATTAATTTTGACACTGTTGACCGACCAGCAATAAAGCCATGTTGTTCCGGACAAATATAACGTTTGATCAAGAAACTTAGTTTAACTTTTATGACGCTTTCGAAAATTTTCGAGGCATTAGATAATTTAGAGATTGGCCTATAGTTAGCAACATTGCTTTTATTTCCGGACTTAAAAATGGGGGTTATAGAGGCAATTTTCCAAAACTTAACGAAATTACCTTCAGATAGGGACTTATTTAAGATGTCACAAAGTGGGACCGCTAAAGCATGTGAACATTTTAAGAATATTATTGTGGCAAAACCATCAATATCATCCTTAGATGATTCTTTCATACTCTGGATAGCCTCAAGTACGTAGTTAACGGAAACAGAAAAAGTACCTATATCTTTAAAAGCATCAAAAGATTCCACGGCATTTCCAATATAATTATTATTGTCAACGACAAAGTTTGACTTGGAAAAATCGGCAAACATATTTACAGTGTCTGGTAAGTTAGTTGAACACTGATCATTAAAAAACACTGAAGAAGGAATTTGCGATCTCCCTCTTTTGGACTGTATAAAATTCCAAAAAGATTTAGGATTTTTTTAATATTTGTTTCAAATTACATGATGTATTGCTTATATAAAAATTTATTAAAGAAATTAAATTCATGCATGAAATGTAGATATTTTTCCTTATATGTTGGCTCATTGGTAGCCCTGAACAATTTCAAAAAACTTATTTCTTTGGTTTTTCATTTTTTTAGGACCCCTTGTATACCATGGAAGTTCGTGACTAGTTTTTTCTACGCGGAATATGCGAATTGCACGTAGTCAAAACCTCAGATTTAAAGATACTAAAACATGATTCGGCATTATAACCATCAAATAGTACGCGCCAGTTTAGATTAAGTAACATGCTGTTTAATATATTGAAATTAAAACGATTAAAATTGTACAGTTTTTTATCTTCCGAAAACTCAAAATATTCATAAAACTCTAAATCTATTATTAGTGGCCTATGATGCATACATTGTTTCTGGATGGGATAAAGACATTCTATGATATTAAATTTAATATTTGAGATAATATAAATTAAGTCTAACAATTTATTTAAGATATTAAAAATACAATTACTGGTTAGACTGTCAATCAAATTTATTTCTTGGGTCTGATTTATATTCGTTGGAGTTAAATCCCCTGCAATATATGTCCACGTAAGCTTAGACAGATTAAAATCAACAAATATGCAAAGGTGAGAATTTGCATCCATTGAAGATTTTATTCCAATTATGTTGTCAACATGCGCAGCATATCTTGAATCTGCAGTATTTAGCAGGGATAGAAAATAACGATTATTTCCAAAAATTAAATCGAAAAAAATCAACATGTTCCCATTGCCGGAGCACATTTTGGATAACTTCATTATGCTGCTTAATGCAACCTCTATCGAAATAAGATATGATTTTTATTTCTTGAGTTTTACCAATAAAAATTGAATTTAATTATTATTCACTGATTTCTATTTTTTTCATCAAAAATAAGAGTTATTTTTTGATTTTTTTTTTCTGTTCAGGAATAAGACTTATTTTTGAGTTTTATTTATATTGCTCAAGAATAAAAATTGTTCCTCAATTTTTATTTTTTTCGCTCAGAAATAAAAGTTATAACTCAATTTTTATTTTTATGCCCAGAAATAAGAATTATTTGTTGAGTTTTATTTTTTCGCTCAAAAATAAAAATCATGTGTCGAGTTTTACTTTTTTTCCTCAAACATAAAACTCAAAACACCACACAGCTTTGTTGTTGCTGGCGCATGCTCGCTTTGAGTGTGCCTTGTGTGCGTACGTAAAAAGTGTGTTTTGGGGGGTTTCAACATATGGCACGATTACGATAACTCGGGCGCCGTAATTTTAAAGAGATGTTTTGTTAAAAACCACAAACAAATTAATTTGGTCGAACAAAAAATCGATAGCATAACTAGTTATCGAGTTATCGATTTTTAAATTTTTTCCCTTGGTAAAAGATCTGTTCAATAAAATATCTATATCTTTTCCAATTTTTAAAAAATATAGAAAATTAATATGTCATATGAAAGATAATTTAATAGTCTATTCGAAAAAATACACATCAAAAAATTTTAGCAATAAATTGAATTTTATGAGTAGTTTTATATTATGGTTGCTTTTCAGTTGTGACAAAACCATTTTTTTCTCCAAAATTTCCATAATTAATATGCAAAAAATACATTAGATATTTAAAGACTAAAGTTTTATAATATTTTATATTATATTATATTATATTATATTATATTATATTATATTATATTATATTATATTATATTATATTATATTATATTATATTATATTATATTATATTATATTATATTATATTATATTATATTATATTATATTATATTATATTATATTATATTATATTATATTATATTATATTATATTATATTATATTATATTATATTATATTATATTATATTATATTATATTATATTATATTATATTATATTATATTATATTATATTATATTATATTATATTATATTATATTATATTATATTATATTATATTATATTATATTATATTATATTATATTATATTATATTATATTATATTATATTATATTATATTATATTATATTATATTATATTATATTATATTATATTATATTATATTATATTATATTATATTATATTATATTATATTATATTATATTATATTATATTATATTATATTATATTATATTATATTATATTATATTATATTATATTATATTATATTATATTATATTATATTATATTATATTATATTATATTATATTATATTATATTATATTATATTATATTATATTATATTATATTATATTATATTATATTATATTATATTATATTATATTATATTATATTATATTATATTATATTATATTATATTATATTATATTATATTATATTATATTATATTATATTATATTATATTATATTATATTATATTATATTATATTATATTATATTATATTATATTATATTATATTATATTATATTATATTATATTATATTATATTATATTATATTATATTATATTATATTATATTATATTATATTATATTATATTATATTATATTATATTATATTATATTATATTATATTATATTATATTATATTATATTATATTATATTATATTATATTATATTATATTATATTATATTATATTATATTATATTATATTATATTATATTATATTATATTATATTATATTATATTATATTATATTATATTATATTATATTATATTATATTATATTATATTATATTATATTATATTATATTATATTATATTATATTATATTATATTATATTATATTATATTATATTATATTATATTATATTATATTATATTATATTATATTATATTATATTATATTATATTATATTATATTATATTATATTATATTATATTATATTATATTATATTATATTATATTATATTATATTATATTATATTATATTATATTATATTATATTATATTATATTATATTATATTATATTATATTATATTATATTATATTATATTATATTATATTATATTATATTATATTATATTATATTATATTATATTATATTATATTATATTATATTATATTATATTATATTATATTATATTATATTATATTATATTATATTATATTATATTATATTATATTATATTATATTATATTATATTATATTATATTATATTATATTATATTATATTATATTATATTATATTATATTATATTATATTATATTATATTATATTATATTATATTATATTATATTATATTATATTATATTATATTATATTATATTATATTATATTATATTATATTATATTATATTATATTATATTATATTATATTATATTATATTATATTATATTATATTATATTATATTATATTATATTATATTATATTATATTATATTATATTATATTATATTATATTATATTATATTATATTATATTATATTATATTATATTATATTATATTATATTATATTATATTATATTATATTATATTATATTATATTATATTATATTATATTATATTATATTATATTATATTATATTATATTATATTATATTATATTATATTATATTATATTATATTATATTATATTATATTATATTATATTATATTATATTATATTATATTATATTATATTATATTATATTATATTATATTATATTATATTATATTATATTATATTATATATTATATTATATTATATTATATTATATTATATTATATTATATTATATTATATTATATTATATTATATTATATTATATTATATTATATTATATTATATTATATTATATTATATTATATTATATTATATTATATTATATTATATTATATTATATTATATTATATTATATTATATTATATTATATTATATTATATTATATTATATTATATTATATTATATTATATTATATTATATTATATTATATTATATTATATTATATTATATTATATTATATTATATTATATTATATTATATTATATTATATTATATTATATTATATTATATTATATTATATTATATTATATTATATTATATTATATTATATTATATTATATTATATTATATTATATTATATTATATTATATTATATTATATTATATTATATTATATTATATTATATTATATTATATTATATTATATTATATTATATTATATTATATTATATTATATTATATTATATTATATTATATTATATTATATTATATTATATTATATTATATTATATTATATTATATTATATTATATTATATTATATTATATTATATTATATTATATTATATTATATTATATTATATTATATTATATTATATTATATTATATTATATTATATTATATTATATTATATTATATTATATTATATTATATTATATTATATTATATTATATTATATTATATTATATTATATTATATTATATTATATTATATTATATTATATTATATTATATTATATTATATTATATTATATTATATTATATTATATTATATTATATTATATTATATTATATTATATTATATTATATTATATTATATTATATTATATTATATTATATTATATTATATTATATTATATTATATTATATTATATTATATTATATTATATTATATTATATTATATTATATTATATTATATTATATTATATTATATTATATTATATTATATTATATTATATTATATTATATTATATTATATTATATTATATTATATTATATTATATTATATTATATTATATTATATTATATTATATTATATTATATTATATTATATTATATTATATTATATTATATTATATTATATTATATTATATTATATTATATTATATTATATTATATTATATTATATTATATTATATTATATTATATTATATTATATTATATTATATTATATTATATTATATTATATTATATTATATTATATTATATTATATTATATTATATTATATTATATTATATTATATTATATTATATTATATTATATTATATTATATTATATTATATTATATTATATTATATTATATTATATTATATTATTATATTATATTATATTATATTATATTATATTATATTATATTATATTATATTATATTATATTATATTATATTATATTATATTATATTATATTATATTATATTATATTATATTATATTATATTATATTATATTATATTATATTATATTATATTATATTATATTATATTATATTATATTATATTATATTATATTATATTATATTATATTATATTATATTATATTATATTATATTATATTATATTATATTATATTATATTATATTATATTATATTATATTATATTATATTATATTATATTATATTATATTATATTATATTATATTATATTATATTATATTATATTATATTATATTATATTATATTATATTATATTATATTATATTATATTATATTATATTATATTATATTATATTATATTATATTATATTATATTATATTATATTATATTATATTATATTATATTATATTATATTATATTATATTATATTATATTATATTATATTATATTATATTATATTATATTATATTATATTATATTATATTATATTATATTATATTATATTATATTATATTATATTATATTATATTATATTATATTATATTATATTATATTATATTATATTATATTATATTATATTATATTATATTATATTATATTATATTATATTATATTATATTATATTATATTATATTATATTATATTATATTATATTATATTATATTATATTATATTATATTATATTATATTATATTATATTATATTATATTATATTATATTATATTATATTATATTATATTATATTATATTATATTATATTATATTATATTATATTATATTATATTATATTATATTATATTATATTATATTATATTATATTATATTATATTATATTATATTATATTATATTATATTATATTATATTATATTATATTATATTATATTATATTATATTATATTATATTATATTATATTATATTATATTATATTATATTATATTATATTATATTATATTATATTATATTATATTATATTATATTATATTATATTATATTATATTATATTATATTATATTATATTATATTATATTATATTATATTATATTATATTATATTATATTATATTATATTATATTATATTATATTATATTATATTATATTATATTATATTATATTATATTATATTATATTATATTATATTATATTATATTATATTATATTATATTATATTATATTATATTATATTATATTATATTATATTATATTATATTATATTATATTATATTATATTATATTATATTATATTATATTATATTATATTATATTATATTATATTATATTATATTATATTATATTATATTATATTATATTATATTATATTATATTATATTATATTATATTATATTATATTATATTATATTATATTATATTATATTATATTATATTATATTATATTATATTATATTATATTATATTATATTATATTATATTATATTATATTATATTATATTATATTATATTATATTATATTATATTATATTATATTATATTATATTATATTATATTATATTATATTATATTATATTATATTATATTATATTATATTATATTATATTATATTATATTATATTATATTATATTATATTATATTATATTATATTATATTATATTATATTATATTATATTATATTATATTATATTATATTATATTATATTATATTATATTATATTATATTATATTATATTATATTATATTATATTATATTATATTATATTATATTATATTATATTATATTATATTATATTATATTATATTATATTATATTATATTATATTATATTATATTATATTATATTATATTATATTATATTATATTATATTATATTATATTATATTATATTATATTATATTATATTATATTATATTATATTATATTATATTATATTATATTATATTATATTATATTATATTATATTATATTATATTATATTATATTATATTATATTATATTATATTATATTATATTATATTATATTATATTATATTATATTATATTATATTATATTATATTATATTATATTATATTATATTATATTATATTATATTATATTATATTATATTATATTATATTATATTATATTATATTATATTATATTATATTATATTATATTATATTATATTATATTATATTATATTATATTATATTATATTATATTATATTATATTATATTATATTATATTATATTATATTATATTATATTATATTATATTATATTATATTATATTATATTATATTATATTATATTATATTATATTATATTATATTATATTATATTATATTATATTATATTATATTATATTATATTATATTATATTATATTATATTATATTATATTATATTATATTATATTATATTATATTATATTATATTATATTATATTATATTATATTATATTATATTATATTATATTATATTATATTATATTATATTATATTATATTATATTATATTATATTATATTATATTATATTATATTATATTATATTATATTATATTATATTATATTATATTATATTATATTATATTATATTATATTATATTATATTATATTATATTATATTATATTATATTATATTATATTATATTATATTATATTATATTATATTATATTATATTATATTATATTATATTATATTATATTATATTATATTATATTATATTATATTATATTATATTATATTATATTATATTATATTATATTATATTATATTATATTATATTATATTATATTATATTATATTATATTATATTATATTATATTATATTATATTATATTATATTATATTATATTATATTATATTATATTATATTATATTATATTATATTATATTATATTATATTATATTATATTATATTATATTATATTATATTATATTATATTATATTATATTATATTATATTATATTATATTATATTATATTATATTATATTATATTATATTATATTATATTATATTATATTATATTATATTATATTATATTATATTATATTATATTATATTATATTATATTATATTATATTATATTATATTATATTATATTATATTATATTATATTATATTATATTATATTATATTATATTATATTATATTATATTATATTATATTATATTATATTATATTATATTATATTATATTATATTATATTATATTATATTATATTATATTATATTATATTATATTATATTATATTATATTATATTATATTATATTATATTATATTATATTATATTATATTATATTATATTATATTATATTATATTATATTATATTATATTATATTATATTATATTATATTATATTATATTATATTATATTATATTATATTATATTATATTATATTATATTATATTATATTATATTATATTATATTATATTATATTATATTATATTATATTATATTATATTATATTATATTATATTATATTATATTATATTATATTATATTATATTATATTATATTATATTATATTATATTATATTATATTATATTATATTATATTATATTATATTATATTATATTATATTATATTATATTATATTATATTATATTATATTATATTATATTATATTATATTATATTATATTATATTATATTATATTATATTATATTATATTATATTATATTATATTATATTATATTATATTATATTATATTATATTATATTATATTATATTATATTATATTATATTATATTATATTATATTATATTATATTATATTATATTATATTATATTATATTATATTATATTATATTATATTATATTATATTATATTATATTATATTATATTATATTATATTATATTATATTATATTATATTATATTATATTATATTATATTATATTATATTATATTATATTATATTATATTATATTATATTATATTATATTATATTATATTATATTATATTATATTATATTATATTATATTATATTATATTATATTATATTATATTATATTATATTATATTATATTATATTATATTATATTATATTATATTATATTATATTATATTATATTATATTATATTATATTATATTATATTATATTATATTATATTATATTATATTATATTATATTATATTATATTATATTATATTATATTATATTATATTATATTATATTATATTATATTATATTATATTATATTATATTATATTATATTATATTATATTATATTATATTATATTATATTATATTATATTATATTATATTATATTATATTATATTATATTATATTATATTATATTATATTATATTATATTATATTATATTATATTATATTATATTATATTATATTATATTATATTATATTATATTATATTATATTATATTATATTATATTATATTATATTATATTATATTATATTATATTATATTATATTATATTATATTATATTATATTATATTATATTATATTATATGTATATAATAATTTTAAATATTTTAAAATTAAAGTCGCAAATGTTGTTATTCTGCCTTTTGTTCACTACAAAATCCTACAAATCATATGGTTTTGTTTTGAATTATCTCTATGCACTACCATTTGCTAATATTACACATCATATGGTTTTGTTTTTGATTATCTCTATGCACTGTTTTACCCCATTGTCAATAAATTGTTGTTATATTCAATATTTAATACATAGCTATCCTAAAAGTATGCAATACTTTTTTGCAAAAATTTTATGACAAATTTTATGACTTATAGCAGAAATTTATATTTTTTTTCCTGTTCCACAAATTACCGCAAATAATTTTTTTTTCTATAAAACTGCATCATTCGATTTTTTTAAATTAAGTGGTCGAAAAATAGGGTTTCTGTCACCAAAATCCTATAGGGCGTTGCTGCCACAACACAAGGATTATTTAAGAAATTGGTGAGATATAAGCAATTATATACTCAAGCTATAAAGGCCTATATCTCAAGAAGTTGGATCGGCCTTCTTAAAAGAATTTTTGGGTTTTAATTAGCGCTGTAAGCCTTACCAGGCCAAAGGAAATTGGCGCATTTTTCATAAAGTAAATTTGTTCGTAAAAGCGGAAAATAAAAAAAATCGCTTTTTGGGCCATTTTTCGCTCATTTTTTAAAGTTTTTTGTGATTTTTTTTTTTATTTAATATGTTCACAATTTTTGTTCTTTATGATAAGAGCTACAACTTTGCTTCAGAGAGTAAATCAAAATTCCGAAAGGTTTGCAAGATATGAGTTTGAGAAAATGATCATTTTTTGCAAAAATGACACCGAGGCCCCACATCTTTGGGGGCCCATAAAAAAACCTGGAGGACTTTGGGCAAAACTGGGAGACAGGGGTCTTTTTTTTGGTCTTTTATCATGTAGTGGTGTCCGTATATGGTTATTTGTTTCGTGTTGCACTGCGTAATTATATGCATATAATAATTTTAAATATTTTAAAATTAAAGTCGTAAATGTTGTTATTCTGCCTTTTGTTCACAGGAACCGACCCACATAGCTATTTTTTACCTATGGAACGTGAAGCACTTTAATTTATATTAGTAAAATAATTATATGTGCAACACTTCAAATGAAATTCTAAGCAAACATAACTCAATTTGTTTTTAGATTATTTTTTCATTGAAATAGTATTAAGGACATATATGTAAAACAAGATATAGCTTCCCTGCAGGACAAAACGTAACTAGTCCGAAAAGTAAAGTAACTTTAATGTAGTTATTCACGAAGTAACTTTCATTTAGTTGAAAAGTCATCGAAAAGTATTGAGTTGAGCGGCCACGAATTACAATTTAAGGGTTATAGTAACGAGCAAAACAAAAGTCTCAGCGTTGCATCAAATTATTTCTCCGTGGCCAGGGTTGTGATTTGCAAAAAAAAAAAAGAAGACACAGTTTCGATAGTATCGGAAGTGTAGACGTAGATTTCCTTTTTATACAGAATAAATGGAAAAAATGTTTTGGAAATATTTGTAAAGCACCTATTTAACAATGAAGTGTAATATCTGTTGAACTTACCATCTCCGATTAGGCTCACCTTTTTTTAATTGTTTGATTTTATGGTTACAAAACCAAACAGAAACAGTTTCGATAGTATCGGAAGTGTAGACGTAGATTTCCTTTTTATACAGAATAAATGGAAAAAATGTTTTGGAAATATTTGTAAAGCACCTATTTAACAATGAAATGTAATATCTGTTGAACTTACCATCTCCGATTAGGCTCACCTTTTTTTAATTGATTGATTTTATGGTTACAAAACCAATTCCGAAGATATTCATTTTAAGATTCATTTGTCGCGGCCAAAATAGGGTTTATTTTGAGACAACGGAGTTCAGTTAATTAAAATACGATTTCCATTACTAGGATATCGATTTAAGAAGTCGAATTTGTATTGAAAATCCAATAACAATTCACGTTGTATGCCATAACTTCTGAACACTTGAAGAGCACACCTTCACTTTATATCGTTAGAAAGGTAATGGAATGTGAAAAAAATTAAAATAATGAAAATTTGGCTGAGCTACGTTGTTTCAAAATAAACCCTGTATGAGCATTCCCATTACTGTGGGTCCGCGAAAAAAATTCTGAAAATCTCAAACTCTGGAATTGGCTTTCTAAACAATAAACCAATCTAACAAAATTTTAGCCAAATCGGAGATGGTCAGTGCAATTTATATTACACTTCAATTTGAAATAGGCGATAAATTTATTATTTTTCCTGTAGTAAAGATCTTGTATTTATATATTTTAAGTTTAAAATATGAAATAAACTAGTATTTCCCGGCAGACGTTGTCCTGCCACAGACCGCCTTACTGCCATATACGAAAAGGCCAAGATATGCTAATATTCACAAATTTTAGTACAGTTGCTGATAGTAACCATACAAACTAAATTACCAAATTTTAGTCTTATACGACCCAAACCGTCTTAAATATAGCATTTTTATTGATTTGGGGGCGGCAAAAACATATTTTCTTAAACCTCTCCTACCTGAAACAAATCGCATTTCAAAATTTCAGCTCAATAGGTTCAGTAGTTTTGGAGTCTATAGGCATCACACACACAGGCAGACACAAACAGACAGACACACCGTCACACATCATTTTACCTTTTATATATATATATCGATATAATAAGAATATAATGAATAATAAGAAAAGAATACGCTATAAGTTTCATAAGAAAAGTGAAATACGTACCTACTATTATTTGAGCAAAAAGTTGTCAAAACAGTAAGTAGCAAAAAAAGTAGAAAGAAATGGGACAGCAAAATTGATTTACGTGCACTCATGTGGAAATTGCAAGCATTCGTCATTCCGTGTATATGTGAAATATTTTCGTTTAAAATATAATAAACTGCAAATTCGATTCAATAAAAAAGAAAAATAAACAGTAAGTGTTAAAATCATGCCACAAGTGAAAGGTTATAGTGGAAGAAATGTGCGGCGACTAATAAGAAAAAGAAAAAAATTTATATGTGGAAAAATTGTTGGCAGCAAACTCTTAGTCCTAAGATGCAACTGCATCTGGGGAATCTTCTAGTGTACCTTTTGTCGTGGATCATATTGAAACCAACGATCACAGTGAAAACCTAAGAAAAAATAAGTTTGCGCCAGAAGATTGCGGAGTTTTTTGAGAAAATTGCATTTCGTCATACAAACCAATTGAAATTGTAGGTTTTGAAAGCGGTACTAATCCGAAAATATTTGGAAAAAAATTATTAAATGCTCGTAGTTTCTTGTATGTACCAATTGTACCAAAGTCATCACTCGGAATATCTGAAGTTGATAAAGAGCCTTCAGAAATAATAGAAAAATTCAATTTTAAAGAAGTATTTTGTAAATTAATGAGCCTTCCATATAAAAACAAAATTCATGTTCTACCACTTCTTCATCATCAGGAAAATGAGTAAAAAGAAGGGCATTCTACGTTTGATTCCATCAAATGCCGACGATTCAATAAGTGGTGAGTTGTTGTAAAATTTGTTTTTTAAAGGTTTTAAAAATTAAACTCTTTCTTATATTTTCCAGACTCGAATGAATGCTATAAATGCTGAACCCTACAGACGGAACTAAATCAAATAAAAACCAGAATCAAACAATAATTGATGAACTCGCAGTGCGATCCCGAAAAGTTGCTGCGAATCGCAGTACAAACAGTGAAGAAGAGGCATTTCCACGATGTACATATCTGTAAAAAACCGAAAACTTGCTGAAAAATTAGTTTCTTCTTAGTAAGTCTTAAAATTTGTTTTTCGGACGCTAAATCCAAGTCCGCAGCCGGTTTTCCCACATCAGATTAAATTTAATATGCTTAAATATATTAAACTTTTTGCAGATAAAAATTTTCCTGATTTTAGGATCAAATGAAAAAGTGCTTTTTGAAATGTTCCACATTTTTCAATGTTATAACTAAAAAACTTGACCATATAAGGACAACTGGCTACGAACATGGATTTAGCACAAAAATCAAAAGGAAATCAATATCCACTTTCCTAGTCCAAAATTGTAAATTCTACCTGTGTTTTGAATTAACTTTTAATTTTTTCTTTAAATTAATTTTAAATAAATAAGTAGTTCAGAGAGCTTTACATAGGCTTTTTTGTTAACTCCATCAACTGCGTCATTAATTTTGTCTCTTTTGTCTATGGTTTTGAGCCACTTCGAAAGCAAAATTGGCACATTGGTATCGAACCAGGGACCTCTAGGTTGATAGTCTAGTGCACTCTCCACTAGACTACAAAAGCCTTTTATATTCCAACGATATTCTTCAGATAAAGTGTTTCCACGTGGCATTTTTATTTGAAAAATAAGATAATTCTAAAATGAGCTGATTTATGTTTATGTTTTCTCTTACTAAGGTTATCAACAAAATTTCGTAATTTTTACATCGTAGCAGTTAAAACACAAAAAATCAATTGTGCACATATAAATATTTGCTATTGCACACTCGAGATTTCACACTATTTTCTATTAACGGTACTAAGAATACGAGGAAAAGTAGAATTCTCTGTTCGACTAATAAACTCCATCCTTTAAAAAACAATTTAGCAAACTCAAAAAAATTGTATTGTTATAAACCAGGAAGAAAAAATAAAAAAAAAAAATTGTGCACATATAAATATTTTACTGAAGTACACAAGAAAATTATTTTTTTAAGTACCATACTTCAAAATTTGGGATTTTTTTTTTTGTTCCTTTTTAATATATATAGGTAGTTTTATTGTGGTTTCGCTTATTTTCGCGCATTATTGTGTCTTCTTATGAAATAGTGATTATATTACTTCACAAACATGGAAAAATAAATAACCAAAAACTAAAATTTTTTCTTAAATAATTTTTAAGTACGTCATCCTTGCATGACAATATTCATTTAATTCGAATAAGAGTGTAAATTTTCCTGACCTTAGGCTCTTTAGGGAAAAGAATCGTTAAGCGAAAATATATTGAAGAGCTCACGAAAAAACCTGCAAAGAAGAATTAAAACGTAAAGTCGACTTAATAAAATAATACCATCACTGCCGTATTTTAGTATATTCCAAGTTTTAAATGTTGTATTATTTTGATACTCACAGTGTATATTAAAGCTTATGTGCAAAATTTTAAGCCATTTAATTCCGTTTTTGGGGATTTTAAAAAGATTTTACTGTTTTGGTAAATCTACTTTGTATGGGAGGTAGGCGTGGTTTTTATCCGATTTGGCTCATTTTCGAACTAGATCTCTATTTTTGAATAAAAAACTTATATACTGAATGTTGTTACGATAACTCTAAAATTATGACTGTTATCGTGATCGCAGACAGACATACGGACTAATGGACCTTGCTAAATCGACTCGGGAGGTTATGCTGATCAAGAATATTTATACTTTTCTATACCAGCCACGCCTCCTTACCGGCGTTACAAACGGAGTGACAAAGTTGGTATAATAACTTTACCAACGCAGTACGCGTTTCAACTAGCAAATAACAAGTCGGCCGACCAAGTTAGATAAATGGTTTTTTAGGAGGTTGAAACCTTCTATTTTATTATTCTAACAATTCCTGGTCACACCTCCACAATATAACTTAAAGATCACAAGGGGTAAAATGAACTCAGAAAAATTTACAGAAATAGTTTCCAAAAAACTTAACGAAATATATAAAAAAATGTATAATAAGAGCATTCAAGATAACACTGTAGGAAAATGTTCAAATTTTGAAAAGACAAAAAAAATAGTGCAAGTCCATTCAAGCAATATAAGGTTTTTGTCTTGGTAACGATTGCACTGTAGGGTCGTTAAAAAGACAGACGAAAATGCCGAGACACGTAAACTTAATTTTTGGTAGTTTAATTTCAAAATATCAAGATATTCAGATTTCTGATATTTGACATTTATTTGACCTTCATTTAAAAAAATTGTATAGTTTTTAACAATTACTTCTTATTGTCTTATTAGCCTTGTTGAATCTATGATTTTTCAAAAGTTTTCTTCCATTCACTTTTTCTTCCATTTTGACCAAATTTTAATGTTGAACGTAAAAACAAAAAAAATCTTAAAATTTTTTACTCAAATTATTGTTTTATTTCATAAGTAGATTAAATTCTGAAAGTTAAAAAAAAATCATCTAAGGTGGTCAAAATATTTGGTCTCAAAAAATAAGAAAAATATAGCTAACAATGGGTCTATATTTTTTTAAATATTATTCTATTGTTTTTCTTACAAGAAAAAACAAGAAAAGAAAAAAAAAGAAACATCTTAACATAAAGGAGATACAAAATTATTATTTTTTAAATAAAATAAAGTGAATAATATGAGGTATTAGATAAAACTAATACAGTCGAGTCTGGATATAGTGAACTAATTTTTCCAAGGCCTGTTCATTGTATCCAAACTGTTCGCATTTTTGAGATTGAATTTTTTTTCAAAAAATGGATGTTTTGGCTTAAATCTTGATCTAAAAAACTTGATCTAAAGCTCACAATTTAATTCATGTAATAATTTCATAGATCATAAAACTAAATAACTAACTATGGCGGAGCACGGCCAAATAAGTTTAATTAATGTCAAATTGATTAAATAATCTAATAATTGATCGATTTCGGCCAAAGTCATGTATAATTGAACATTTGGTTGTGAAAATAGCCACCTTTCAGTTAGAACATTAGCTTCTGGCGGAGCAAAAAACTCGTTTAATTTCTATGGTGCATTTCGACAAACTATCGAACACCAATGAATATTAAAATAAATAAAGAAGAAACTAGAACAGATCGCATCCTTGATAGAGTTGATGGCGGTGATCTATAAATAGCCTACTGCTTTGAAATGTCATATGATTAGCATCCATACAATTCAAAAGAATGAATTCAAAAACTGCACACTCATATACTAGTTTAAACAGTGAGTTGATCACAGCTTAATCACTCAAAGACTACTGAAGAGGAAAATGTAGCGATTTCCGAAACAGACTGTCTAGTCAGCTAAGTCATTGACTCTATACAGAGTTGTTGTTGTTGCCTTCTTTAAAAACTTACTTGATCTAAAGCTCACAATTTCATTCATATAATAATTTCATAAATCATAAAACTAATTAACTTGAAATTTGCATTTTACTTTTTTGCTTCTGATTCTTTGAAATGTCAGTTACTAAAACGTTCACTATTTCGAGTTGTTCACTATTTCGCGGGCTCGTTATATTCAGATTTGACTGTAGTTCGAAAAACGTATAAATATGTAATTTTTGTAGCTCTAAAGCAGTGTCGGGCAGCTTTGCACACCTGCAGGGTTGCCAATATTCGAAGCGCCCATTTTATTTTTAAATAAATCAAAGAAACCACAATTTTTTGTCTGTTCGTCATAAATATCATTTAATTGGGTTCAAGTAGATTTGCTTACATTATTTCTTGAATATGATATCTCGTAAATGGTTGCCGTTGGCCTCTACGACATATTGTGCCCGTTTTGCAGCATTTTCCATGGTTTTCTTCAACATTTCGATGGGAATGGCGGTTATTTCTTGACGGATGTTGGTTTTCAGCTCTTCTAGGGTCTTTGGCTTGTTGACGTAAACCTTTGATTTCAAATAACCCCACAAAAAGAAGTCTGGAGGCGTTAAATCTGGTGATCTTGGCGGCCAATCGAAATCACCCTTTTTTGACATCAAACGGCCAGGGAACAATTGCTTCAAAAAATCGATTGTAGTGCGGCTTGTGTGTGGTGGCGCGCCGTCTTGTTGAAACCAGTAGTGCCTGATACGCTTTCGACGAACGATTGACATGAAAAAATTGTTTATCATATCGCGATAACGCTCCTGATTGACAGTAACTCTGTGGCCATTATCATCTTCGAAAAAGAACGGCCCAATGAGCATTTTAGCACAAACGCCGCACCAAACAGTGACTTTTGCATCGTGAAGAGGTACCTCTTGAATCTCTTGTGGATTTTCAGTGGCATAAATACGGCAATTTTGTTTGTTTACCGTTACGTTCAACTGATAATGAGCTTCATCGCTCATTGAGTTGAGTTTTCACTATTGACTTGTTTTGTTGAATGTAAATTTCAACAATTTTAGAGCGTTCGCGTGGCGTGTACTGTTCCATTGTAAACATTTGCTTGGAATGACGCTTCAAACGCGGTATGTCATTAGTCGATTTGGCATCACTGCGGAAAGTTACAGTGCTGCCAGATGGGCGCTTCGAATATTGACAACCCTGTATACTTTCTCATCTTGAGTATGTATTAAGGCCCTATTCTCTTTCAGCAAAAAATTTTTTTCGACTTTTTTTTTTGCATTTTTTTATAGCTTGGACATTTAAGAATATAACCCTAAAAGGGTTTTTTGAAATTCGAAATACTTTAGAAGATATGGCCATTTTTGTGGGGTCATGTCTTCGCTGAAATGAGTAGTTTTTATGTTGCTTTGAACTTTGAACGCGTTTATCTCGAAACCACGTTTTTCGAGCTGGCGGCCACGATTCCGCCAGTTCTACTGAACCGATTTAGATGAAACAAAGTTTAGTCGACGTAGAATTGACACCATTCTGGCCCGTAGTAAAACAAAAATTTTGCGATTTTTTTTACTATTTTTTTTTTACACTAAACTACAAAAAAATGGGTCCAAATTCGATTTGTCAATTTCAAGTGGCCGCCATTTTGTCAAAAAAAATCGCAAAATTTTTATTTTACTACGGGCCAGAATTACATCTATGCTGATCATAACCCTATATTTGTTTTTTTTTCAGACGCTCCTGAAGGCCGGAATCGTGGCCGCCAGCACCATGCCTTTTTTTTTGAGGGCCTACTTTGACGGTGCCATCATCTATGGACAGCCCCTATATCGCGGCGAAAAAAATTTTTTTATTTTCTTTCATTCATTACTAATTCAATAAAAAAAACAAAATTCAAATATCTCTTTGCGTTTTCAAATGAGAATTTTTTCAAAAAGGGTCCAAAAACAGCAAGCTGAAGGAGAATAGGGCCTTTATGAGCGCTTTAAAGCTCACACTGAAAACAAAGTAGTGCTAAAGCGCTTTTTGCAGAAATTTTACTAGGCATTATGGGATATTTTTTTGCTCGGATTTGTATTGCAAAATTAAATTAGTAAGTAGTGGATGGAATGTCAAAAGGAAACAGACCAACAGACGGATAATGTGAAATACAGATAAGCAGACGGAAATGTAAAAAGGCATGCTAATAGTAAAAAACCAATATTTTTTTGTGTGCTTATGCTGCTTATTGTGATTTGCCAAGGCTAAATTGATAGCATAAGATGCGCTCATTATACGTATTTGGAACTGATCACTATATGATATGATATGTGGACATGCCGCTTTTAAATGATTAATTAATTTCTACATCGCATGCCCCACAATTACCTTATATTGGCCATAAAATTATCGTAATGCCTTGCTATGCATAATTTTTTAATTTTACCTCTTTGTTGCCGCGCCATGCCGTTATTTTCTAAAAATAAAAAATTTTCTCATACATACTTCCAAAAATTTTGCTTCCAAAAGTTCTTTTGTTTTTGCTTCATATCTTTGGCTAAGGTCATGCTAGAAGTTCTAGATTTTGTGTGTTCATAATGATATATACGTTGAAAACAACTATATCAATAACTCAGTTCTGTCTTAAATCGACTTAAGCTATAATTGCTTATCGACACAGATATAATATAATATATTCAAGGAACACGCAATCGCAGATTTTATCTGCTTGACATTCGCTTGAACACTGAAGCTTTGATCGTTCTGTAGGTGAGATAAATACATATTTTACTGCACAAACACAATCTCAAGTGTGCAAAGCTGCCCGACACTGCTCTTGAGAGTAGACACGTATCTGCTGCGTACATTGGCGTCGGAAGCGGAGGGGAAACAAGGGGGGCAGTTGCCCCCACTTTTTTAGCCAGATAAACAATTTAAAAAGAAAACTTCAAAAGTTATTCAAAATTTCAGTTTTTTTTTACAACGATAATATTTTTGTATTAGATATTTTCCTCTTCTTTCTCTCTTCTTCATAAGCAAGCTTGCGGATAACCATTTTCTTTCTCTGTGTTTGCAAAAAGATAGAGCAAAATGTAGAGTTTCTACTGCAAACCCACCACTTCAGTTTAAAAGCACCCTTAAGTATGTAGCTTAATACTGTAATATTGTAATCGAAGCCTTCAACTGAAAAGTGCCTTCTGAACAAAATCAAAAAACAAAACTAGATCTTTATGCAGATGACTTTGATGTGAGCGACCTCCACGCGCAACTTAAATTGCTGAAGATTGCCTGGCCAAACACCTTCAAATTGTAGTGGCATTGTATCCCAATTTGCAAAAAATTCGGATACTGTAAAAAGAACTATTAAATGAAGTTGAAAAACTTATTGCTTTGCTTTTGACTGTGCCTGCATCAGCAGCTTCATCTGAGCGTTCTTTTAGTGCACTTAAAACTAAAACGACTTAAAACGTATCTTCGAGCAACTATGACACAGAAACGACTCACTCATGCGGCGACTCACTTATACACATTCACAAAGATAAAACCGAAGAATTGAATTCGATGGTGGTGAAAGAATTAGTTTCTCGCAAGGACAGAAAGAAACATTTTCGAATAATTTAAATTGATATAACTTTTTTTACCTTATTGCATTTAAACCATGTAAAGATATACCTAGTCTTGCTTTATAAAAGCTACCATTATTTCTTATATTTTCATATTACCATATGAAAGATCCTTTGAAGAATGATCTCTAATATTGAAATTGGAAGAACTTTTAAAAATAATGAAATATTATTATTTTTTATATATTTTTTTATTTTTTTATTTTAAACTAAAATAAAAAATTTGTGTATTCACATTCATGTTTCTTTGAAGAAATTTAAGTGAACTTTTTTTGCACCACCATTTGTATTGCCCCCCCATTTGTACTGCTCCCCCAGATGAAATTCGCTTCCGACGCGCTTGGCTGCGTACTGCGTACATTGCGATATTGTGCAAAATTGTACAAGCGTTTACAATGTTTGCTGCTCTCTCATGAGAATAGAATAGTACAGCATCGTGGACAAACATCTGAAGGGAGACTTCAATACACCAAACGCCCCTTCTATTTTATTTCGGCTTTTTAGATGAAGCTTATTGTATTTACTTTCTTTAGTTCCATTGGGCTCAGCCAGTGGTGCCCATAAGAAGCCAAGGTTCCAGAGTGTAGCCTTGATCACCCAAGAGCCATGTGTCGCGTTGATAGCTGTAATTTCTCATCAAATGCGTTTTAACTGATGACATGGTCCATATGCCCGAATCATGGCAAGAACCAGGATATGTAGCATTTACGGATGTAAAAACTAAGCGTTCATATACAGATTTAAGGGTGTTTCAACATTGTTAACTGTTGGCGAAACACTTGAAACATAAGTGCAATCAATGGATCCTATTGTGCTTTTATTTTCAACACTTCTACGGAATGTAAAAGTTTAATAAGTAGAAACAAATATTCACAATTTAGAAAAAATATATATATAAAAAATTACTTAAAAATGCACTGTTTTAATTTCTGCTTGCTTTTCAAGAGTTGTCGGAAACTTCACTTCACTACTTTTGACTTGAACTATTAATTTTGTCATATAGTGCAAAGCACGGGACACTCAAGATTGGCTCATTGGCTGGACGCAATGATTACCAACACATGTTTGGTATGAACCGTGTCCAAAAAAGTAGAATGCAGTCAGAACTCTTACAGAAAGTGCAATATTTGTATTTTGGGTATAAAATTGAGATAGTTCCTCAATAAGACTCCAGCATATAGACTAAAATTCCCTAGTCTAAAATTATTGACGAACTTGTCATTTGAAGAAAATTAACTATTTTCATTTCGAAAGGTGTTTTAAATAACGCCGTCTTTCAATTTTTTGGTGGCGTTGATTTTCATCACTGTCGGCACTTAAAAGAAGTAAAAATTCTTCTATTTTCCACACTTTTATTTATTTTAATTCAGATATGTTATAATTTATATTATTTTTATGATTTACACAACAATTTTCAAGTTAAACACACATATTCAGTCGTTGTTAAGATACTTGCTGTCATTAGCAAAACTGTTAAGAAAAGAGCTTTAACATTTTTACCAGAATATGAAACATTAACAACTTGTTAATATTAACTATTTTGTTAATGTGGTGAGCTTTTTTAAGCTGTAAGAATAGGTCTGTTAATATTGAATGAACAACTTAACGTAATGAAGCTGTTTGGATTAGATGTTAGCTTGTTGAGCTATCAATCGAAATGGGCGGGTTCGATTCTCATTGCTGTCATAGGAATATTTTTAATCTTATATCCTCTTGTTGTAATAGACGCAAGTAAAAAACAATGACATTTCTAAGAAAAAATTGTACTGAAAAAAGTATGGTTTTTGAGATTTCACTCAAGCAAATCACAAAACGAGGCGTAAAAAGCTTCGCATCAAAAATCAGAATTAATTGTTATTTTTTGCCCTACAATAAAAAACACTTTCTAAGGGTTTAATTTTAATTTGTTTTTTTCTAAATAACAATTAAAGTTTGAGTTTAGTACTTTTTTGAATATCATAACGTTTCGAAGTGAGATTTGAATGTGATTCTTTTAATAAAGACTCTATATGTCTGCGATGTTTGCAAAACCATGATTTTTTTTATAAAAACATTCTTGTAACGGTCCCTGCTAAATGGAGCTGAATTTCCCCCTTAATTCACTCCTTTTTCCGTAAATGCATTTTTGTTTGGAATTTAGTAATAAAAAAAAACACTTTCTCATTTGACGCATTCTCCACTTCACGTCTTGGCGTGATCCATAAGGTTTTTTCTCCCCCAAAAAATTTCACCTAAACGAGAGAAAAACCCTTAAATTTAGGGGAAAAACTCCAAATATGGCAACACTGTCCTCAATATTCCGTGATATGGCATCCATTAATGCTTTATACGCTACAGAAGTCCCCAGGATGCATAATATAAACTAAACAACCGTTATCAAATTTTTGAAGCTAGCATTAGTTTCCCAAGCTAGTAACTATCTAAAAGAACAATTTAATTTTTCAGTTCACACGAGAAGTTTTTCCAAGTAAAGAGATATTTTAAATATTATTTCATTTGTTGGGCCCAACGCTGGGCAAAATTGCGAGTCCTGACAAAGTCCGCATAGAGTTTAAAAGTTCGAAAAATTTGGAATAAGTCCTGACGTATGACAAGCTTACTTATAATTTAATATACTTAACTTTTAGTAAGTATTACTGCTCCTTTAAAGCAGAATTCTTGTGTTGAATATCAAAATAATTTTTCTTTAGTTTATATCAGAGACCTGCAGCGATGAACTGCAACTGCTTTTACACCCAGTACATACTTGGTTTTTGTATGACTTCAATATCATTAATACCATGCAACATATTCTACGCCATCGAGCTCACTTACAACATCAAGCATGTTGCATTAGCCAATTGTACCAAAGTCAAACACTGTGTGATGTGTGCTTCGACTTCAGTGGAAAGTATAGATATTTGCATAAAATAATTAAGTGTATAAACCACAGCGCACGAACGGCAATCGTTATAATTATGCATTATTTTGAGCTACTGCCTCGTGTACTATTGCAGGTTGATTTCAACTTCGGCTAAGCAGTGATACAAAAGTAAGCTTACGAATGATGAAATCAGCGCGTACACTGCATTTTTACTCAAGTGTTTGTAGATTACTTCAGTATGAATAGAGTAAATAGTTTTAGGAAGTTTTAGGGGTAACTTATTTCGAAGATGATGTCAAACTTTAAAATTTAAGATGGCGGATAGAGTTGCCACCTAAATTTTTTTTCATTTTTGCGAATTCTTGTAATTTTGAAATTCTGACAACGGATTTGATTTTGAATATAATGTCACAGTCTTAAAATTTAAGATGGAGGTTAGGGTTGCCACCTAAATTTTTACCACAGTATTATCACCTAATAATATGTATTTTTAAGAGTTTTAAACATCATTTATCAGTGTTAAGGGGTCGCTGATTTCGAATCTAAAGTTAGAATTTTAAAATTCAAGATGGTGGATAGGGCTGCCACCTTAATTTTTTGTAGTTTTATGAATTCGGGGCTGGCAAAAAAAAAATCGTACACCAAAAATGGGTCGCTGAATCCGAATCCATTGTCAGAATTTCAAAATTATAAAATTTTGAAATAATAGGGTTGCCACCTAATAATATGTCTTTTCAAGATTTTTAAACGTCATTTATCAGTGTTAAAGGATCGCTGATTTCGAATCTAAAGTTAGAATTTTAAAATTCAAGATGGTGGATAGGGTTGCCACCTTAATTTTTTGTAGTTTTATGAATTCGGGGCTGGCAAAAAAAAAATCGTACACCAAAAATGGGTCGCTGAATCCGAATCCATTGTCAGAATTTCAAAATTATAAAATTTTGAAATAATAGGGTTGCCACCTAATAATATATCTTTTCTAGAGTTTTAAACGTCATTTATCAGTTTTAAACTCTTGAAAAGACATATTATTAGGTGGCGACCCTATTATTTCAAAATTTTGAACAATTGAACAAAAGTTGTAGCTTTATTAAAGATCTGAATGCATACAAAATCTTATCAAAATCAGTGATTAAAGGTGTTTTATAGTAAAATGGCGTCTGATATAATTTCTTAAAAAACTAAATTTAATAAATATCTTTAAAAATTTACTAAACAAATTTTATTGCTCACTCAATTAAACTTTATAATTTATTTTAAAAAAGAAATCAGCTCAATTGAACCATTAGCTTATGAGCTACAAGCTCTCAAAAGTCACGCAAAGTAACTGCAATATTACTGCAATGTTACTGCAAATACTTTGTGTTCGGAGAACAAAATAAGCGCTGGTTTTTTATGCAGGAGTTACGCTTTATGTCTTTGTTTTGTTGCTTGTAAATGACCATACTTACCATTGCATACCAGAAGTTGAAAATACCCTGCGCTGGTTATCAAACCAACAACTCGAACGTGCATTATTGTGGTCTTACGACACGCTCATACACAGTTGGCTTCAATGTTGCAAGTATGTTCGACACAACAATCGCAGCGCTTGCGTAGTGCGGTCAGACTGTCACTGTATTTGTTGAGGGTAGATTGCAAGTAGCGAAAATGCCATCGCTTGCAGATCACTGGTTTATATATTTAAGAATATCTCCTTAAAATGAAGAAATTAATGTTTATATTTATTTTGCAATGCTTTTTTTTAAATCAAATCGTTTGGTTCTATGAAAAAAAGATGAATCAACATGATTAAAATAAATTTAGAAAGAAATTTGACATAAAAGTTATTTAGATTTTGTGCCGAAGAAAAGCAAAACTATTTTATAAGAAAAAATCAACCGGACAAAAATGAAATATGTGTTTTTTATCTTTTTATGGTTTTAATGATAAGAATATTAAAAGGGTTAAAAAAAACAAAGATCTTAAGGATTGAAAAACCTTCACGGGATTACAAAAAAGATTTTTTGCCGAACAGGAGCAAAAAAAATTGTTTTTATACAAGTTTTCAAAACGTAAGTAGTGCAGATAAATATCAAAGGTGTGCTTTTTCATCTTTTTAGGACCTAAATGATAAGTCCTATAAATCTATGATTTTTCAAAAGCTAAGCAATTTCACTTTTTCTTCCATTTTGACCAAATTTTAATGTTGAACGTAAAAACAAAAAAGAAAAAAATCTTAAAATTTTTTACTCAAATTATTGTTTTATTTCATAAGTAGATTAAATTCTGAAAGTTAAAAAAAAATCATCTAAGGTGGTCAAAATATTTGGTCTCAAACAATAAGAAAAATATAGCTAACAATGGGTCTATATTTTTTTAAATATTATTCTATTGTTTTTCTTACAAGAAAAAACAAGAAAAGAAAAAAAAAACATCTTAACATAAAGGAGATACAAAATTATTATTTTTTAAATAAAATAAAGTGAATAATATGAGGTATTAGATAAAACTAATACAGTCGAGTCTGGATATAGTGAACTAATTTTTCCAAGGCCTGTTCATTGCATCCAAACTGTTCGCATTTTTGAGATTGAATTTTTTTTCAAAAAATGAATGTTTTGGCTTAAATCTTGATCTAAAAAACTTGATCTAAAGCTCACAATTTAATTCATGTAATAATTTCATAGATCATAAAACTAAATAACTAACTATGGCGGAGCACGGCCAAATAAGTTTAATTAATGTCAAATTGATTAAATAATCTAATAATTGATCGATTTCGGCCAAAGTCATGTATAATTGAACATTTGGTTGTGAAAATAGCCACCTTTCAGTTAGAACATTAGCTTCTGGCGGAGCAAAAAACTCGTTTAATTTCTATGGTGCATTTCGACAAACTATCGAACACCAATGAATATTAAAATAAATAAAGAAGAAACTAGAACAGATCGCATCCTTGATAGAGTTGATGGCAGTGATCTATAAATAGCCTATTGCTTTGAAATGTCATATGATTAGCAGCCATACAATTCAAAAGAATGAATTCAAAAACTGCACACTCATATACTAGTTTCAACAGTGAGTTGATCACAGCTTAATCACTCAAAGACTACTGAAGAGGAAAATGTAGCGATTTCCGAAACAGACTGTCTAGTCAGCTAAGTGATTGACTCTATACAGAGTTGTTGTTGTTGTTGTTGCCTTCTTTAAAAACTTACTTGATCTAAAGCTCACAATTTCATTCATATAATAATTTCATAAATCATAAAACTAATTAACTTGAAATTTGCATTTTACTTTTTTGCTTCTGATTCTTTAAAATGTCAGTTACTAAAACGTTCACTATTTCGAGTTGTTCACTATTTCGGGGGCTCGTTATATTCAGATTTGACTGTATGATATGTAATTTTTGTAGCTCTAGAGAGTAGACACGTAGCTGCGAACTGCGTACATTGCGATATTGTGCAAAATTGTAACTATGCAAGCCAGAAATAGAGAGAAGGGCGAATAACAGCAGAATATCCAGAGTTTTTTCAACGCGCAACGCCATCGAAGCCATGATAGGTAGGCCCATCCGAGTTGTGGATGCTGGAGCACATGAAGCGGAGGAGCGTGATAGTACGGGACGCCTAAAAGTAAAGGGGAATTGCTACATCTGCTCCAAACGACGCCCTACTCGTAAAGCATGCACATTATGCAACAAACCAGTGTGCGCAGAGCATTCCAAAGACTTGCCGCAATGCGATAGATGTAATTGAATTTCATTAATTTTAAATTTTTTCGTAGTTTTTTTAATATTTTTTCATAAGTATTTTATAATTTATAATAAATTTATACCATAAGTATTTTTTTCACTCAAAATAAACTTTACTTTTCAATTATATTATCATATTTGCATGCGTTTTACTATACATAACCCGGTATGTATGCTGTTGACGTAAGGGTGCAACTTTGTAAATGGGCTTTATCTACCAAACGGATGATCCAATCCTAACCAAAATTGGGACTATTGCGTAAAACAGTTTTCGCTAGGATATCACGAAATTACAAGTCGATCCGATTATCCAGTTCAGAGCTACAGCGTTTTGAAAACGCAAAACATACCCAGGTATGTTGCCGTTGACATATGGGTTAAAGCAGTATTCTTGTGTTGAATATCAAAATAATTTTTCTATAGTTTATATATTTAAGAATATCTCCTTAAAATGAAGAAATTAATGTTTATATTTATTTTGCAATGCTTTTTTTTAAATCAAATCGTTTGGTTCTATGAAAAAAAAGATGAATCAACATGATAAAAATAAATTTAGAGAGAAATTTGACATAAAAGTTATTTAGATTTTGTGCCGACGAAAAGCAAACCTATTTTATAAGAAAAAATCAACCGGTCAAAAATCAAATTTGTGTTTTTTATCTTTTTATGGTTTTAATGATAAGAATATTAATAGGGTTTAAAAACAAAGATCTTAAGGATTGGGAAACCTTCACGGGATTACAAAAAAAGATTTTGTGCCGAACAGGAGCAAAAAAAAATTTTTTTATACAAGTTTTCAAAACGTAAGTAGCGCAGATACAAATCAAAGGTGTGCTTTTTCATCTTTTTAGGACCTAAATGATAGGAATATAACCTCAATAATTTTTTTGTTCTTAGTTGAGCCTATCCATTGAGAGGGCAAAAAGGATTTATTGAAATTCGAATTATTTTAAAAGTTATAGCGATTTAAGTATCGTCAGTTAGACTTAACGTAAAAACTTTAAACGCGTTTTTCTCGAAACTACTTTTCCCAACATGTTTACATGGTATATCAAGTTCTAATTGACTAATTAGCTTAAAATTTGGTGTGGGTCTTTTTAATATATCCCTCTATAGCTCGGACTAGAATTATGTAAAAATTTTGTTTGTTAGTATTTTTAAAAAATTCAAAACTTTGAAAAAAGCCCAAAATTACTTTTTTTTTCAAAAATTCGCTATTTCACGAAAAAAGTCTTTTTCTTTCCCTAGTCCGGGATATAGCGACATTCTCACTAATTAACAAACCTTTTTTTTTAGATGAATAGAAGGGTTGATATCGTATCAAGATGGAGCAGTCCCTTTTTTTTTGCACCCCTCACTTTACTAGCCTGTAATTTTTTAAATTTGTAATTCTTGTCTTTAAGTTTGTTTGTACTATTGAAATATTAATAAACATTTAATAAAAAAATGGATACTAAATATATTAATTGGATCTTATTTATCGAACGTCAAAAGGAATCCGATGGGACCTCTACACTAGAACACTACCTTAAATCACATCTTTCTTAATAACTGTAGCGTTTTTGATGTTAACTTATCGATAGGTCAACTCAAAAGTAGATTGAAAACTATTGTGTGATAAGATCTACATTTGTAAATGCATGGTTAGTTGTTATTTCTTGTATTGTCCATGAGCCACACCCACATTATGATGGGTATATTGTTCTCACTTTAGATTGATTTGGACCACTTTTGTCAATATCGTTCAGATATTTTATATTATTTGGGTTGCTTCTTAACAGACAGTGCGAAAAAGCTGTAGTAGCTGAACTCTATTGTTATTGCATGCTTATAGAAAATACTATCAAATCTCTTGGAACAAAACCACTGTTGAGCAGTGAAATTTCACCATGGTTTCACAAGACAGTGGTACGTCAGAAATTGGGTAAGAGAGGTCGAGCAGCGAAATTTAGAATTCTTTATGTATCTATCTCTTTAGTTCCATGCTTTAGCACTTAAACTTTAAGCTCAGATTTTCAAATGAGTAGAAATATATTTTTTTTTTACAATTAAATTGACTTAATTGTTTTTCTATACTTATAGGCCAACGCATAACTACTATTCATCTTGACGGAGTTCAATACTTTATAAGTCGCATGAATCCTTACTCCCCAGAACTCAACTATTTTCTTGCTTATCAGTACTGCCGCTCTTTAGGCTTGCAATTAGCATCGTTTGAAACAAAAGAGAAGACTGAATCGATGACCACTTATCTTAAGAATGCTGGCTATGGCAATTATGACTTCTGGACTTCAGGCAATCGTCTTGGCACTGGAATGTTCCTTTGGATGAGCACTGGGCTGCCATTTAATGCAACATTTGATTTCTTTGAAAACTCTTCAGATGCCGTTCAGTCTGGTTTGCTGGATCCTATCGATCATAATAGCAACACATCACCACAGAGAACAGCACGTGATAGGTACGTATTAGGGTATTAAATCTGGAAGTCCGGTACACCGAAGTCTCTGGAATTTCCTAACGGAACCAACAACACTGTTTAACAAAGGTTTGTGCACTTGAGAAATTCGAGTACGTGTCTCGTAATTTGTCTACAGCACGTTTAATGTTTTTCAATTGATTTTGAAAGATTTTTATGATTGATTTTGTTTTAATTAAACGCAACTATAGGTATACTTAAAACTATAACAGAGTGGACCGATTTTTATGAACAAAATCCAGCATCATATGGTTCTCAAATTTTATTTAAGTTAAACAGCAAAAAAGAAATAAGAACTTGTTAAAAGAGTTTAAAAAATAAGAAGAAAAGTTGCACCAATTACTTGTCGAGTGTGCATATTATACAAAATTTGCATTTTGGATTATATGATTTTTATTTCAAAATTAGCACCATTAGTACAATAAGCCAAATATTACCCACTTGCTCAAAAATATTTGATAACCTAAATCCTAATATGCGTCTTATGTCATTGAAAACATGCATCAATAAAGTTCAGTAGTGCGCATAAAATACCACTTTAATTTTAGAAAAACTAGTGAATCATAGATGCATGTATTAATTGCAATGAAATTCTTATTTAATATCAATAATACTTGGTATGCTATGCACACTAGGGCGTATCGAATTACAATTTTTTTTCGAATATAATATTCTAAGAGGTCTCAAAAGTTGTATTGGGTGGTCAGGATCTCCCAAAAAAAATTTTAGAAAAAATAAGAATATCTTCGTTTCCCGCAAGGACAAAGTTGTTTTTTGAGAAGAACAGTAAAAAAATCACGATATAAAAATGATTTAATTTTTATAAGAAAAACTGCATATGTGTTAAAGAAAAAGTAAATATGAACTTAAACTGACAATATTTTGGCAAACACGATGCTATTCTTGGTTTTTACCCAAAAGGTCTTGTGTGAAGGATATTCGAATCTAAAGGTACACTCAAGATAGCACAGAAGTTTTATTTGTTTTCTGATTGTCTAAATTTTGGTGATATTGATTAGAGTGTTAAGGTTTTCCTTAAATATGGCGAACTAATAAATTGCATGTGCATTTTCTTGTTTTGAAGAAATGTGTACTTGAATGTAATTTTTTAACTTTTTCAAAAAAATTAATATAAGGTTTTATATCTCGGGCACCAGGAGTGGTACCGAAGATTATTTTCTCAATTCGGATTCTGCAAATAATTTTGAACTAAACCCTGTCTAAAAATATCTTTTTTAAAACAGCAGGAAAAGGCCACGATTTTTTTCCTATTTTGGTATTTAAAAAAAGGTTCTTCAAGCATGAAATGTAGCAATTTTGTTCATATCTCCTTTGTGGTTATTATTTCATTAAAACACTTCAAAACAACAATTGTTAAGTCAATTTAGTCCCATCGAATGGCAAACTCAGAAACTCAAAATTTTAGTATAAAATTTTTGTGAATGCTGAGTTGAGTGAGGTGTTTTAACGAAATAATTAAATTCATGCCAGGACGGAAAATTTCTTTAAAAAAATCGAAATAGGATAAAAAAATTAATTAATTCTTTTGGACAGGGTGTTATTCAGAAATATATGAAGGATCTTTATTAAGGAAATTATCTTCGGTACCACTTCTAGTGCCCGAGATATAATTTCGGATAATATAAAATATAAAGATAATATAAAATTTAATATAACATATTATATTAAGTTTTTTGAAAAAGTTAAAAAATTGCATTCAAGTTTACATTTCTCAAAAACAAGAAAATGCATATGCAAAAAACATGCAAATTATTAATTCGCTAAATTTAAGGAAAACGTCAACATAATAAACAAAATCGCCAAAATTTAGACAATGAGATAGGAGTCAAAACTTCTGTGCTACCTCGAATGTACCTTTAGATTCGTTTATCATTCACACGGGACCCTTTGGGTAAAAATCGAGAAAGGCATCATGTTTGGCGGGATATTGTTAGTTAAAGTATTTATTTATTTTTACTTTAAGACATATGTAGTTTTTCTGACAAAAATCAAAGCATTTTGAGATAGTGATAGTGAAAAACAACTTTGTCCTTGCGGGAGAGGAAGACATCCTTATTTTTTACTAAAATTTTATTTGGTAGATCTTGACCACCCTATGCAACTTTTGAGACCTCTTAGAATACGATCTAAATTTTTCGATACGCCCTAATGCACACCGCTGGATGTATACAACTTACAACGATATTTGTATAACTCGATTTCGCCATCTGGTTTTTGGCCATTAAACACCATTGAACATTTTTAGCAATATGTGACTCACTCGTTCTTCTTCTTTAATTTTTTAAATTTAAATTAAAATAAAATTAAGGACCTTATGGTAGTGCTTCTTATCGAAAATTTGTTTGTTTTTAAAATATTGATATATATGAGTTTTTTCTAAAAACACTATATTCATCAAAATTGGTTCATTGTCTTATATTTTGTAGAAAAATTTCGTATAAGCGCAAAACTAAGATCATAAAAAAAGAAAATTATAAAAATCTTCATATTGAAAAACAAAATTTGGTTTATCTAAATTTTTGTTTTCTCTAAGTTAAAAACTGATTATATATATGGAACTGTCGTCATCTGAACTCGGTTAAACATAAACGTGTGTAATGTCGAACACGGTGACTAGTTGCTGCAAGTGTTACAAAGACGGCATAGAAGGCTGTATAATAACTTGCCATTTCTGTGCTTAAGCTGTTCACTCAAATTGCATTGACATTGACAATGAAAAATTTATTGATTATCTTTTAAAATTTCACAACATTGTGTACAAGTGTTCTGTTTGTCTTAACGAAAATAATAGCATCCTTTTTCAAATATCGGCTCACACTTTAAATATGAACGAGCTTTAAATTAAACTTTTGAATCAGGCTGCACTTCCACTTCAGATACCGATCCAAACTTTATAATTAACTATATATCGGGGAAATTAAACATTCCAGCACATCAATTTAAATGTCTTGCACTTATCGAAAAAGATGCCGATATGAGCAACTTATCATACGTCAATTTTAAACTTGTTATTCCGAATCATTTGCTCAACCGAATTATGGATACCTCAGCTTGGCCATATTTTGTTAGAGTAAAAAATTTCACAAATGATCAGCAGCCAAAAAAGTTAAAAAACTTAACTGGTTCCCAAAATCAAATGATACCATGATACTTTCTCCTGTTTCCTCTAATTTCCTTATTTGTTACCACAATATTGGAGGCTTGAGAACAAAAGCCCGAATTTTTTTTTTGTTTTCTTCGTCACTTCAACATGACGTGATTGCACTCACCTAAACGTGGCTCACCGATAATTATAATAGCGCCGAGCATTTTGACTCTAACCAGTTCAATGTCTTTAGGAGAGATCGTTGCCCACACTTAACTGGGCTAAGTAGAGGAGGTGGAATCTTAATAGCTGTTCGCGCAGCGCTTTCTTGTACGCAAATTGCCCTTCCTTTCTTGAGTTCGCAATTAAATTCGAACCAGTTAATTGTAAAAATAAATTTAAATGCTTTTAAAGAAACTTTCATTATATTAAGTTATATACCGCCTAATAGTTCTGTTGTCTTTATAAAATGCATATGAATAATTGTATTAGCATATTGAAAAATTTTAAAGAAAATCAGCATATTATAGTTATGGGTGATTTAATATCCCCAACGTAGATTGGATTTATGATGATGATATGCATTATTGGTTGCCATGTAATGTTGCTAGTAATTGTGAAAGTGAGGTTGTTGATACAATGGCAGAATTTGATCTCATAATTTATTATTTATTTATTTAATACTTAATATACTTAATTCATATCATCACACAGCATTGTGTATTACTGTTAAATTCTTTAAATATTTAAAACAAGTAAATGAAGATATTTTAAATTAAAGTTTTTCTATATGACCTTGTTATTTATTATGTTGATTTTCTATGATTTAAATACAAATTCTAAATGTTTGATAGTTTAAAACATACAGCATTTATGATGAAAAGTTTTCATCGGTAAATATTTCAACCGCATTGTCTCAGACTCTTCCAGCCTCTTCTTCTGAGACTCAAATAATTTTATCTAAAAAAGACCTAAATATTAAAAGAAAAAAGAGAAATAATTCCAAAAATAAAAATAATAAGCATGAGGTTTCCAGCCACTTAAGAAACGAAGCAGATCTCGGCTAAACCAGTGTGTACGCCAGTGAGAATAGATAATATAGTTATTACTCCACCTCCTTCATCTGTTTCTTCCCCGGCTAGAAATAGCATAACTAATGAGCGCAATAGTTCATTAAATTTAAGAGCGTTGTCGAGAAAAAAAAAATTCATTTTACGCCTTCAGCCCGACACAAGTGAAAATGTACTGACGTTTGTTAAACATAATCAACTAGTAAGTCAGACTGCTTTCTGCTCGTGCAAAAAAATTGGCAATAAACCGTCCTATGCATCATTTATTCTCACAGTTGCTGCTGAAGAGTTTGCAACTGCTCTGAGCTCTAATTTGTGGGCTGATAATATCTTCGTTTCTGAGTTTAAGCCTAAGCACAGGTCTAGACGGACGAATAATATTGCCAGTCAGACCCAACAAAACTATATAGGGTTTACTACCTTAACTATCAAAATGTAAGCGGATTGCGTTCAAAGACGCGAGCCATTTTTTGTCAACTCAGAATTTTTCTGGAGATATTATCGCGTTAACTGAAACTTGGTTAAACTTGGAGGAATGACTGACTTAGAACTGTTTGACAATAGTTTTCAAGTATATAGGAAGGACAGACACGCTGACAATAATTCTGCAGTTAGTGGTTTTGTCCTATTAGCTGTAAAGACCTCCTGTGTTAGTTCTTATATTGATATTCCCTGCTCTGCTAATATCGAACTTATATTCGTTAAGGTTGTACATTGCAATTCTAATGTATATGTTATTAACGCATACATTCCTCCCAAGAGCAGTGTAGAGGTCTATGCAAGCCTTGCGGATTGCAAAGAATTTATCTTAAATTTACTTGACGTTAATGACGACATTTTATTGTTGGGCGATTTTAATTTGCCTAACTTAAAATGGCATTCTTCTGAAGATGAACCATATTTTTGTGCATCTAATTCGAAGACACGCCAAGAACATATATTTGTTGTAGTTGTATTTATAATGGTTTGGAAAGACTGCTTGACCAAGACTTGACTGCAGACAGTAACAATGTCTTTGTTCAGAAGGCACTTCATGCTTTGACTACTTTTGATAATTACCATCCACCATTGAGTGTTTGGTATAAATCCGATAGGGAGAATATGGTAAATTCAAGCTCTGTTGACACAGTTTATGAATTTAATTTAAAAAAACCTGACTTTTTGAGGTTGAATAATTAACTTTATAGTAAATTAAATATAATTATAGAATACTTAAGTAATAATAATCTACTTAGTTCAAAAAATATTTTCTGTACAGAGCTTTTTACCACACGGAAAAAAATGGTCCGTAGTTATTACTTTATTTACAAGAAAAACTACACATAAACACAGTACTTTAGTCATTTTAATGAAATTACACCGCAAAATAACGTTGTAAGTATTTTATTTTGCGGTGGAAAATAGTAAAATATTGCATATGCACCACTTATCAAAATGTGAAAGCAAAAGTTCCTATACGAGAACTTAAATACTTTTTGTGTACACAGTAAAAAGTACATTATTTCCTTTTATTTTTGCTTGAGCCACAAAGTACTTTTAAATAACAGCTTCTGCAACCTGCAATGGCTACCCTGATTTAAGCGTTCAGTTTGCCTTCATTTTATTTTCGCGTCAAGTTTGTCAAGTAAAGCACAGTTATCTGTGAAGTAAAGTTTCAAGAAATTTAGAGCTTTACAAATCAGTTTTTAAAAAAGACCTAAAACCGAAACACCACAACCTAGCACATTATCCAAGAATAATGAAATAAGCTGGCCCATTAGTACATTTTTGGTCAATGCATGAGGAAAGTAAGCACAGGGAGTCGAAAATAGCAGCTCGAGTAAAAGTTTCAAGAAAAAACTTACCTTACATATTGGCTTTAAAACATCAATTAAAACTGCACCATAAGTATACTATGAAAATAACAGCAGATTTTTACCCTCAAGTTGGCCCGTATTTAAATACCGGTGTGAATTTTTTGATAGATGAATCTTCTATTCAGAATATCTTACCAGATAATATAATCTTTGAAAAGTTAAATTTAGTTAAATGGATAACTTATATGGGATTTAAGATCTGTCCTAATAGAATTATTGTTGTATATAAGAAGTTCGGCCAAACATTTTTAGAATTCAAATATATATTTTTACATAATAATACAAAAATTTTTTATTGTAAACGAAATAAATATACTTTATTTTGATTCACACTACCAAGCTTACCTTATTGACAAAATTTCATGGTCAACACAGTAACATCGACGACGGTAGGTTAGTATTGTACACATTTGTGCAAACAGTAAAATAACGTTTGAGCACAGTAAAATTTAACATTTAAAACACAAAAATGTACATAAGAATGAATCAGAAAATGCTTTCATAAGCACAGTAAAATGTGGTACTTTTATTAGGAAAATGTTCAGTTTTGGCTCTCCTGTAGCACAATTACAGGAAAAAACAGAACATTTTGTATGAAATTTATATGAAACTTTACAGATATACTTTTTTGCGTGCATGCTTTCTCAGTCTGTACCATATAGTCTCAAATTTGCGAAAAATTCTGCGTACCCTTGGTACACAAAGGTTTTAAAGGCTCTTCGCAGCAGTAGGAATAGGAGGGTATGGAAGAAATATATTTGTAGTTTGAACTTAAATGACCTAGAAACATACACACGTTTGTTTCTGGAATTTGTGAATCGCTCAGCTGCATAATATAATGAGTATTTGGATAATATGAAGCTGAGTATTTTGTCTGATCCAAAAAAAAATTGGGGATTTATTAATGTTAAGAAGAAGACTGAAGGATTTCCTTCTTCTTTCAAAATTCAGAATGGATTTACTGACGATTCCACCATTATTTGTGGCTTATTTGCCAATCTTTTTAAAGAATCATTTTGTTCAGATTCTTTTAATCCTGATTTAGCGTATTTTGATTATATAAACAACTTTCTATATAAAGATATATATGAATATCTTTCTCCTCAGAGGATATTTTAAAGTATATTGAATCAATCGATGAGGATTTAAGCGCTGGACCAGGAATTCCTGCCGCAGTGTTAAAACAATGCGGCTCCATTTTATGTCAGCCACTTTCGTTACTTTTTAGTAAATCAATTAATGAAAGTAATTTTCCTCTTTTTTGGAAAAAATCTTATATCAGTCCTATTTACAAAAACGGTTGCAGGAATGACGTCAATAATTATAGGCCTATCGCTAAATTGTCTTCGATTCCTAAACTTTTTGAGCGAATAGTGTACGATCGAGTGAAAATTCACTGTGGGCAAGTCATGACAACTCGTCAGCATGGTTTTGTTACTGGCAGATCCACTGTGTCTAATCTCCTTAATTTCACTACATTCTGCTTAAAATCTATTGATTCTGGTAGCCAGGTCGATTGTATTTACACTGACTTTAGCAAAGCTTTTGATAAATTACCACATAATCTAATTTTATTTAAACTTAAATTAATGGGATTTCCACAATATTTTGTAAACTGGATCAAATTGTATTTGATAGAGCGATCTTATCAAATACGGTTCCGAAGCGTGTTGTCTTCTGAATTTGTTGCTGAATCAGGTGTTCCTCAAGGAAGCCATCTGGGTCAACTTCTGTTTGTTTTGGCAATGAATAATGTTACTCACATCAACAATATGCGGATGATATGAAAATATACAGAACAATTGATTCTAAAGACAATTCACACCTGTTCCAGTCAGACTTGAAATCCTTTGAAATTTGGTGTTCTAAAAATAATATGTTTCTAAATCCAGATAAATGCCAAACTATGACCTTTTCGCGAAAAAGGAATCATTTAATTTTTGATTATAAGATAAAAGATACTGCTTTAAGTCGTGTAGATGATGTCAAAGATCTTGGTATATGCATGGATTCTAAATTGTCGTTTAACATGCATATTGACACAATTTGTAAAAAAGCATCTTCTATGCTCGCGTTTATGAAATGCTGGGCCAAAGAATTTAATAGTATGATCACAACTACAGTGCTGTATTATGCAATCGTGCGACCTCACTTAAAGAGTATGCAAGTCAAGTTTGGTCCCCAAGTTACAATGTACATGTTGAACGTATAGAGAGAATCCAAAAACGTTTTGTTCGGTTTTCTCTAAGGGGCTTAAGTGCAACGGACACTTTAAACCTTCCTCCTTATGAGGATCTTTTAAAACTATTAAAAATGCAATCTTTGAACGAGAGAAGGCAGTCTGAAGATATCGTCTATTTACACCAACTCATAACTGGTGTATTCGATTCACCAGAACTCCTAACTTATAAATTTTAACACTAACCGTAGAAGCAGTAGAAAGAACCTTAAGCTCAATTAACGATTTTAAACTATCAAACAACTAGAATTGGTATTTAAAATCAAGTATGATTTAAACTATCAAACATTTAGAATTTGTATTTAAATCATAGTTATTTTAAATTTTAACTTTGGCAAAGGTGACTTTATCAGTGTTTTAAATTTCTTGAACAATGTTGATTGGTTGTCAGTATTTAATAATGATAATCTACAAACAAATTACAATCTCTTATCAAACAAGCTTAAAGAAGCTATAAACATTTACATTCCTAAAGCTTCATTAAAAAATGTACCAAATCCTATATGGTTCAATAAAGAAATAATTAATCTAAAAAATAAAAAATAAAGCAAATAAGCTTTATAGGAAATCAAATAATAATCTTTTTCTTTTAAATAATGAGCGGTTTTTCAAATTAAATTTGATTACTTAAAAAATTTTTATATAAGAATTATATTTTTCAAATTGAATGTCAAAGCAAGACTAAAAGTAAAAGTTGTTGGCATTTTATAAACAGCAAAACGAAGTCTACTGGTATTCCTAATACAATTCAGTATATGGGAAATACAACATCTGATCCTCTATCAATTTGCAATTTTTTCGCAGAATTCTTTCCATCAGTATATGTTTTTTCAAATAACATCACAAAAACAAATACTTATACCGACTCATTCAGTTGTGTGCTAAATATAGTTGGCCTTGAACTTAGCTCAATAGACGTTTTGGAAGGGTTAAGGCAATTAAACCTTGATAAGCAACCAGGGAAGGATGGTTTTCCACCTATTCTTTTAAAAAGTTCCGCAGACGCGTTAGTTTTACCACTAACTACAATTTTCAATCAATCACTTAGAAAAGGCTAATTTATAACTGATTGGAAAATCACTTATATTATACCAATTCATAAATCTGGATCCAAAACTGAGGTTTTAAACTATCGTCCAATATGTAAAATATCTACGACCCCTAAACTTTTCAGAAAATTGGTATACAACAGACTGACAGCAACTACAAATTTGGCATTATTTTCTAAATAAATTTTAAATAGTTTTGAAAAAGGACATCAATGTGATATATTTACTAGTTTTTCGAAAGCTTTCGACATAAGTAAGCTCATCACAAGTTACTGTTAGATAAACTCATGAGCGAGCACTTGATAAAGAATCTTGGACATCTTCTCCCTTGTGTACTGATTATACTTACACTCAAAACTCTGCTCAACAACAACCACAACTAATTCTACTCAACTCATCTTCATCCCAATATTCACCATCCTCGCAACATCATCAGCTTCATGATACAACAATTAATCAGCATCATCAACAACAACATCAACAAGTTCCAAATAACGATAAATGTAATAAAAAAATTTACAACGAAATTATTGCACTCAGAGCAGACTATTCCCAACTGTTCTCCTCTATTCGCTCTTTGAAAAAACAAATTGCTTGACCAAATTGCCGAAATCTTAAACAAAGCGGCATGAAAAACCTTAGTTTTTTCTTCGTTCGTTTCGTCGCAAATAATTTGCGTATTTCTGCGACAAAACGAACGAAGAAAAAAAAGGTTGAAAACAAGCGTTGCTTTCTTGTTGATAAAATTAATAGAAACACTTACATTTTTCTCGTAGAAAGAAATTAAAAAATTACATTTTCATTGCCCAAATTACATCAATTCAATAATGCTTTATTTATTGCTTAAAATATGTAAGAACATATTTACCTTATTTGGGCAATGAAATGATATGAAAATATACAGAACAATTGATTCTAAAGACAATTCACACCTGTTCCAGTCAGACTTGAAATCCTTTGAAATTTGGTGTTCTAAAAATAATATGTTTCTAAATCCAGATAAATGCCAAACTATGACCTTTTCGCGAAAAAGGAATCATTTAATTTTTGATTATAAGATAAAAGATACTGCTTTAAGTCGTGTAGATGATGTCAAAGATCTTGGTATATGCATGGATTCTAAATTGTCGTTTAACATGCATATTGACACAATTTGTAAAAAAGCATCTTCTATGCTCGCGTTTATGAAATGCTGGGCCAAAGAATTTAATAGTATGATCACAACTACAGTGCTGTATTATGCAATCGTGCGACCTCACTTAAAGAGTATGCAAGTCAAGTTTGGTCCCCAAGTTACAATGTACATGTTGAACGTATAGAGAGAATCCAAAAACGTTTTGTTCGGTTTTCTCTAAGGGGCTTAAGTGCAACGGACACTTTAAACCTTCCTCCTTATGAGGATCTTTTAAAACTATTAAAAATGCAATCTTTGAACGAGAGAAGGCAGTCTGAAGATATCGTCTATTTACACCAACTCATAACTGGTGTATTCGATTCACCAGAACTCCTAACTTATAAATTTTAACACTAACCGTAGAAGCAGTAGAAAGAACCTTAAGCTCAATTAACGATTTTAAACTATCAAACAACTAGAATTGGTATTTAAAATCAAGTATGATTTAAACTATCAAACATTTAGAATTTGTATTTAAATCATAGTTATTTTAAATTTTAACTTTGGCAAAGGTGACTTTATCAGTGTTTTAAATTTCTTGAACAATGTTGATTGGTTGTCAGTATTTAATAATGATAATCTACAAACAAATTACAATCTCTTATCAAACAAGCTTAAAGAAGCTATAAACATTTACATTCCTAAAGCTTCATTAAAAAATGTACCAAATCCTATATGGTTCAATAAAGAAATAATTAATCTAAAAAATAAAAAATAAAGCAAATAAGCTTTATAGGAAATCAAATAATAATCTTTTTCTTTTAAATAATGAGCGGTTTTTCAAATTAAATTTGATTACTTAAAAAATTTTTATATAAGAATTATATTTTTCAAATTGAATGTCAAAGCAAGACTAAAAGTAAAAGTTGTTGGCATTTTATAAACAGCAAAACGAAGTCTACTGGTATTCCTAATACAATTCAGTATATGGGAAATACAACATCTGATCCTCTATCAATTTGCAATTTTTTCGCAGAATTCTTTCCATCAGTATATGTTTTTTCAAATAACATCACAAAAACAAATACTTATACCGACTCATTCAGTTGTGTGCTAAATATAGTTGGCCTTGAACTTAGCTCAATAGACGTTTTGGAAGGGTTAAGGCAATTAAACCTTGATAAGCAACCAGGGAAGGATGGTTTTCCACCTATTCTTTTAAAAAGTTCCGCAGACGCGTTAGTTTTACCACTAACTACAATTTTCAATCAATCACTTAGAAAAGGCTAATTTATAACTGATTGGAAAATCACTTATATTATACCAATTCATAAATCTGGATCCAAAACTGAGGTTTTAAACTATCGTCCAATATGTAAAATATCTACGACCCCTAAACTTTTCAGAAAATTGGTATACAACAGACTGACAGCAACTACAAATTTGGCATTATTTTCTAAATAAATTTTAAATAGTTTTGAAAAAGGACATCAATGTGATATATTTACTAGTTTTTCGAAAGCTTTCGACATAAGTAAGCTCATCACAAGTTACTGTTAGATAAACTCATGAGCGAGCACTTGATAAAGAATCTTGGACATCTTCTCCCTTGTGTACTGATTATACTTACACTCAAAACTCTGCTCAACAACAACCACAACTAATTCTACTCAACTCATCTTCATCCCAATATTCACCATCCTCGCAACATCATCAGCTTCATGATACAACAATTAATCAGCATCATCAACAACAACATCAACAAGTTCCAAATAACGATAAATGTAATAAAAAAATTTACAACGAAATTATTGCACTCAGAGCAGACTATTCCCAACTGTTCTCCTCTATTCGCTCTTTGAAAAAACAAATTGCTTGACCAAATTGCCGAAATCTTAAACAAAGCGGCATGAAAAACCTTAGTTTTTTCTTCGTTCGTTTCGTCGCAAATAATTTGCGTATTTCTGCGACAAAACGAACGAAGAAAAAAAAGGTTGAAAACAAGCGTTGCTTTCTTGTTGATAAAATTAATAGAAACACTTACATTTTTCTCGTAGAAAGAAATTAAAAAATTACATTTTCATTGCCCAAATTACATCAATTCAATAATGCTTTATTTATTGCTTAAAATATGTAAGAACATATTTACCTTATTTGGGCAATGAAAATATAATTTTTTACTCAAAATTTTCTTATTCTTCGTATGCAAATATGATTTTGAAGAAAAAGTTCTTCAAAATTACAGACTTTGTCTATAAAACAATAATACTTACCTTCAAAAAAACAAAGAAATATTGTTGATTTTACATAATTTTTTCAAACCCCTGTTAACAAAGAATTATGTCGTTATGGCAAATATTTTATCTTTACGGCAAAGATTGTTACTTTGATTTAGCTTCAAAGAATTCTTTTGTTTCGAAGATGCTGCACTTGCATAGTTAAAAAATAAATCATAAGTGCAACGATTTTTTCATTGTGGCAAAGATATGTTGGTTACAATTTAACAAAAACTTTTTTCTTTGATTTTTAGGCGTTCATTTTTCTCGGTGTATGCATTTACATGTTTAACGATAGTTCTGTGTGTTACGATGTATTTTTCAATCATCTGAGTGAATTTCTTGACAGCGAAAAAAATGTAAGCCTGGTAGTAGTTGGTGCTATGAATTTAAACATTCTCGATAACTCTTTGCATGTTGATAGATACCTTTATTTAATGTCTGCCATTGGTTTGGAATCCTGCATCAATGCTCCAACTCGGATGACGTCCTCATCGGCAACATGCATTGATCATGTGTTCGTTCGGCTTCTATATTGTTACAGTTTAACCATTCGCAGTTCACTCGTTTATTATCAGATATCTCATCACTGCATGACATGCCTAAGTTTAGATTTATGGTCACAAATTGATGTTTGCCCTGAAAATATTCCTCCGCAGGTTAATAAAACTGACTTTTTTAAGCTCAACATCTCTCTTTGTCGTGAAAATTGGGATGAAGTCAACAATGAATGTGATCCCTCAAAGGCGTGTTCTATACTAGTAAAAAAGCTTTTTTGAGCATACCGAAAACAGCTCCAAATCTTTAAAGGGGAAAGTTAGGGATGTAAAAAAATTTAAACCTCGGACTACTGACGGTCTTCTTGTAGAAATTCATAAAAAAATTGGGATCTTCAAAAGACATAAAAATCGCAAAAATGATCTAGAACTCCGTGTTGCATTTAAGTCCCTATATAAAGAAATTGCTCAAAAAGTCGTTCTTTGCAAGAACAATTTTTACTGTTATGAATTTCAAAAGGTGAAAGGTGATATATAAACAAAGAATGGAAACTTGTCAACAATATTCTTAATAAAAATAATTTCAATGATTGTATTCAATGCTTAAAACTGAAACTAAAAATCTTAGCTGATAGGTTCAACAAATTTTTTGCTTATATTGGTACTAAGGTGGTTGATGAGATTGCTACGGCCCAGCGGTTGAAGTAGTCCTGAAACAATACATTCTCTCAATCCTGAGGGGTAATGGTAAGGCCTGAGTACTCAACATACCACTTGATATCCTTTTTTCATTAAGATGTCATACTTACGTAATACCTGCTATCGTATAGCGTCCACTCAGGCCTGAATATCCCCAAGAATATTCCTCCCAAAATTCAGGCCTTAGGAAACCCTTAAAAATCAGGCCTTCTATCAGGTATTAAATACTCTGAAATTAATATTAAGATAAAAAAGCTGGTAATATATAAAGGGTCCGCCATCTAACTTTTTTTTCAACTAGTGCTTATTTCGTGAATAGTAACACTTAGCTCATGTCTGATTTGACAGATAATTAGTTTTATCCTTCCGCTGAACGAATATGGTTGTGTATACGCTTGAACAACGCTGGGAAATATTGCGACATTACTTTGAAAATCATGGTAATGTTGCAGAATGTGTGCGAAAATTGCGTACGGATTTTGGAAGAAGAGAAGCACCGTCAGCTCCATATGTTTGTTATCTTGAAAAAAGTGAAAGAAACTGGCATCCTAATCGATAAACCACCCGAGAATATTGCTGCTGTGGCAGAAAGTGTGCGTGAAGCGCCATCAACATCAATTCACCGTCGTTCTCAACAATTGAACATTTCGGAGACATCATTGAGACGAATTTTGCATAAAGTCCTTGGTATGACGCCATGCAAAGTCCAATTGGTTCAGGAGTTGAAGCCAACTGACCATCCAATGCGTTTTCGCTTCCTAAGTGGGCCTGCGATCGACTTACAGAAGATGCCGATTTTGCCAAAAAAATAATATTTTCAGGTGAAGCTCATTTTGATCTTGGCGGGTATGTAAACAAGCAAAATTGTCGCATTTGGGGCACAGAAAACCCGCACGCATACATTGAAAAGCCGCATCCAAAACGAGTCACTGTTTGGTGCGGATTTTGGTCCAGAGGCATAATTGGGCCATTTTTCTTCGAAAATGAGCAAGGGGTGGCCGTTACATTCAATGGCGATCGTTATCGGGCCTTGTTGAACGAATTTTTGTTCACAAAAATTGAAGACGAGGATATTGGCAACATTTGGTTTCAACAGGACGGCGCTACGTGCCACACAGCCGAAGCTACACTCCTTGTTTTGTGCCCTGTTTTTGAAGATCGCATTATCAGCCGCAGAGCTGATGTCGTTTGGCCACCTCGTAGCTATGATTTGACACCGTCGGACTATTATTTGTGGGGTGCCCTCAAAGATAAGTGCTACGCCGACAAGCCAGAGACAATTGAAGCTTTAAAGGACAATATTCGTGAAGCCATTGGTGAAATACAGCTGCACACAATCGATAATGTGCTTAAAAATTGAACCGATCGTGTAGGCTACTGCATGGCCAGCCGAGGTAGCCATTTGAATGAAGTTATTTTTCATTATTGTCCGGAAGCATTGTACTTTTAAATAAAAAAAGAAATTTGAGAAAATATCCAGTAGTTTTTTTTATAAAATTTTCAAAAAAAAAACAAAGTTATTTGGCTATACAATATTTTTTGCATATAAAAATTTTTCATTAAAATATTGTATATCATTTTTCCAACGTTCTCCCTTTTTTATTTTTCAGAATGAAAAATTACGCGTCGACTACTTCGCGTTGTTAGATTTTAATTTCCCAAAGTTATTTGTTGGCATTACGACTTCGCTTCTAATCTCAACTGTCGCTTAGGTGCGAATACAAAGCAAATTCAGTCTCGGGCTAACTGAAAGCACTGATAAACGTTTGACAGCATTACACCTTAGCTTCTAAGCTCAGGGGCATCTTCCGGTCTGAGATTGAAACAAAACAAAATTTTCACAGATTGGAAAATTTCAGGGAAATTTTCAGAAAGCTTGAATGGAAATACTTATTATTTAATCAGTAATGATATCATTCCTGAATTTTTAAAGCAAAATAGATTTTATTTCACACTAGAATTCATCAGGCATTGAAATTGCTGACCGCTGGGGATTTCTACTTCGTGTAACTGTATGTGTAAAGAAGTAAATGGTGTTTTTTATAGAGCGATACAAGTTTAAATCATAATAAAACATAGTAATTTATTTTTATATCAATGAAATTAATTTTTTTGCATAGATTTTATGACATCAATGTTTAAATATGATTTCGGACATGTGGCCACCACAGTTGGCGCGTACAAGGCGAAATCTAGAACACCAATTTTCACAAACTTTTCGCAGCATTTGCGGCCGAATCTCGCCGATAACTCTTCGAATGTTGATTTCCAGGTGTTCAATTGTTTGTGGTTTATCGACGTAGACAAGACTTTACATAACCCTAAAGAAAATAATCCAATGGGGTTAAATCCCGATCTTGGGGGCCAATTAATTGGGCCATTTCGTGAAATTATTTTTTTGTCAAAAGTTTCCTTGAGTAAATCAATTGTAGCGCCCGCTGTGTGGCATGTGGCTCCGTCCTGTTGGAACCACTTACCAGCAAGATTGATGCCAGCTAATTGAGGTACGAACAAACTACGAATCATGTTCCTATACCGTTCACCATTGACAGTAACATTCTGACCATCATCGTTTTTGAAGACATATGGGCCAATGACTTCGCCAGCCCATTAAGCGCACCAAACAGTTATTTTCTGTGGATGTAATGGTGTTTCGACAAAAACTTGTGGATTTTCCTCACTCCAAATACGACAATTCTGTTTATTTACGTACACATTCAACCAAAAATGGGCTTCATCGGAAAATAAAATTTTCCATGGAAATTCAAAATCAACATCAATTTGTGCTTCAGGCCATACGCCGAATTGGCGGCGCATATGATGGTCGTTTGGATTTAATTCCTGCACAAGTTGAATCTTGAAAGGTTTTAAGCCAAGATATTTTCGTAAAATCTTCCATAAAGTGGAAGGACAGAACCCCAGTTGCTGAGAACGGTGACGAATTGATTGATTAGGATCATCTTCAATGCTTTTCTGTGCAGCGGCTACAGATTCTTCAGTGCGCACTGTTCGGCATCTCACGGGATGCACATTATCAGTAACAGTAAATGTGGTCCGAAAACGATCTATTGTTTTTCGAATTAGCAGCTCTGAAGGACGATTATGTACGCCATAAAATGGACGAAGTGCACGATAAGTTTAACGAACAGAACCATTATTTTGATTAAAAATTTCTACAATTTGCACGCGTTACTCTAGCGTATGTTGATCCATAATAAAATGTCAAAGCAAACTAAACAAAAAACAACTATCAACTGTTAAATGGGTGGTCAAATAAAGCAGTGATGCTAACTCAAAGTTGTATTACTCTATAAAAAACACCCTTTATAATCGAAAGTTTTTTCTATGAGCAAGTCACTTCTTTAGAAGTATATAAAATAATCATGACATTGAAAAACCAAGTCCAATAGTTTTTTCCAAGTGTTAGTTCCAAGTGTTTTTTTCTTAAGAAAATTGTTTTTAATATTTGTGATGTGTTAAGTTACATATTTAACAGAGGTATAGAAGTTGGTGTCTTTCCAAATGATATGAAAATCGCAGAGATTATCTTTCTATTTAAAAAAGGCGACCGTTCCATTATGAATAACTATAGACCAATTTCGCTGTTTCCAACTTTTTCTAAAATATATGAGAAAGACTATAAAGTCTTTTCAAGTCGAAGTTAAACTTTTCTGTTTTGGGATCAGGGAAAATATGCACAAGTAGGTCAGATCCTATCTTGTTGCTGGTTGTGTGATTAATTTTTTCATATCAAGTGTGCACCGTTGACTGCGAGGATCTTCGATGCACTCAACGAAAGTAAGGGACTTCGTTGGTCATGTAAAGATTGCAGGTTTACAAATGTTGAGATCTTTAAACTTATTAGACAATCTCGGAAAGGTTTTTTGGAGGTGGCTAAGGATATAAAGGTAGCACAAGATAGACTGAGTGAATACGAAGATTTGTTTAAAAAGCTTAACATTATGGATGAAGCTTACAATTCTCCAAAACGTAAACGTTCAAACAAAAATCTTCGTATTTCAGCTAAATGTACTAATATAGCCATGTCATCGCCCAATACTAATACTGTTCTACCTTCTACTGTAACCCTTTTCCTTAATGTGAACATACAGCTCGAAGATCAATCAATTGGAGCTGTCAATATTGAGCAAATGACTGATAATATCGCACCAACTAAGGTCGCTGCGTCAGCTGATCAGATTTCTCCCTCTGTTGAAGCTATACCAATCATAGAGGAAAATGCTGATTCTCCTCGCGTTTCTGGCACAAAAAAAAACTTACGCTGAAAATGTAGTCCCTGCATCTTCTCAAATTATTTCGGTTTCTACAGGAGCGATACCGAAATAAATATCGAACAGCAGTATCAAAGCCCATGTTCATAAAGAACTTGTGGTTATTGAGCCTGCAAAATATATATTTGTTTCTCGTTTTGCAGCTGATACATCCAGTGAAGACGTGATATTCTATATAAACTTTAAGCTGAATGTTGTAAATAATAATATCTCTATTTACAAATTCAATTTTTCATACGAGACTGTTACATCCTCTTTTAAAATATCTTTGCCTGGTGATCTTTTTAACAAAGTATTGGATCAAAAGTTTTGGTCTGACAATACGATGGTGCATGCATTTATTTCTAGACCTCGGCCTACAACTTCCTTGGCTACTTGTCTAGAAACTGAAACTCTGTGCAACAAATTTAGCATATACCGCAAAGATAGAAACTCCATTCCTGGTATTTGCTCTAAAGGCGGGGGTGTGTTGATTGCAGTCAAAGCGACACATTTCTCTGAAGAGTTATTAATTCCAGAATCCTTGGACATTGAATTCTGTTGTTTTCATGTTAAGTTTGGTTCCTTGAGCCTTTTTATTACATGCTCATATATTCCTCCCTTTTCTACCTTCGAAGTATATAGCAAAAATTTGGCTTCTATTAGTAAAGTTTGCTCAAAACTGCAATCTAATGATCATATTTTAATAACTGGAGATTTTGACCTACCAAACGTTTCTTGGAACTGCTGTTCTGAAATTCCTGAAATATTTTTACCTTCGTCTGAAAGTTCATCTGATAATTATTTTTTAAACGAGCTCTCAATCCAAGGCCTGTTCCAACTTAACTGCATCTTTAACAAAAATAATCGTTTGCTTGATCTGGTGTTTTTTGATGACAGCAATATCGCTTCCGTGTCTAAATTAGATCCTCTAGTTGCACCCGAAGATTCTCATCATCCAACATTAGAAATTATTTTAAATTTTCCAAAACCATCTGTGCAGTACTATGATCCTCAACCGCCTAATGAGTTTAACTTTAAAAAAACAAACTGCGTGATTTTGAAGAATAACTTGTCTAATATAAACTGGAATTCTATTCTAAATATTAATACAAAAAGTTTATCTTCTCGGAGTCTTGATGATGCGGTATATGCGATGAATAGAACTCTCAATGATTGTTTTCTAAAAGCTGTTCCGCAAAGGAAACCCTCTTTGACATCAGGTCTGGTATGGTTTACAAATGAATTAAGAAAAATGAGGAACTTGAAATCTAAATACTATAAAAAATATCAAAAACCACTTTACATATGCGATTTTGGATGCTATACCTCGAATAAATACAGTTACCAACAGTTATGCAAACAATCCTATAATATCTACTTAACAAAAGTTAAATTAAACATCAAATCTGATGCTAAATCCTTCTGGAATTTTGTTAACACAAAACATAAGATTGATTCCTTTCCTTCATTTATGAAGTATAATTCTGTTGAGTCTGATAATGATAAAAGTATTTGCAATCTTTTAGCTGACTTTTTCAAGACGACTTATTCATCATCGTCCTATGATTATTTAAGTTTTCCTTTTAATATTCAATCTGGGGATATTTATTTCCCAATAATTGACACAAGCACAGTCTTATCATTTGTAAAATATATTAAAACATCATATAAAAGTGGTCCTGATAACATACCTTCATGTATACTAAAATACTGCTGTGAAGAATAAGTAACTCCAATCTCTTTACTATTTACTTCATCATTAAAATCCTGCTATTTTCCTGCAGCCTGGAAGCATTCATTTATTATTCCGCTGCATAAATCCGGAAATAGGTCTTTAAATGATAACTACCGTGGCATCGCAAAATTAAGCGCTTTGCCTAAACTCTTAGAGGCAATTGTTACACCACCACTATCGCATAGCATTAAATCTTTAATGTCTCTTTTCCAACATGGATTCCTTTCTGGAAAATCTACTGTTACTAACCATCTCGAATTTACATCAAAAACTATAGAAAACTTTGGAAAAGGCATGCAGACTGATGTTATTTACACGGATTTTAGCAAAGCTTTTGACGTTGTAAATCACAAACTATTGATCTTAAAATTAAATCTTGTTGGATTTCCTATACCGTTGGTAAAGTGGATTGAATCTTACTTAAGCAATAGAACACAATCTGTAATTTTTAAGCTCAAGAAATCACATGAGTTTCCTGTTACTTCAGGAGTACCTCAAGAAAGTCATCTTGGGTCCCTTCTGTTTCTACTTTTTATAAACGATTTGCCATCTGTCATAATGCATTCTAGCATCTTAATGTTTGCCGACGACATCAAACTCTTCCTTTCTTTTAAAAATGATAATGACACTCACTGTATTTTTGCAAGCCGACATTGATCATCTTCATAACTGGTGCAAAACGAACCATATGAACCTCAACATGAAGAAATGCAAGCATTGTATATGTCTTTCTCGCGCAAACCACCAATTAAATGTACCTTCAAAATTTGTGGCTATCCATTGGAGTCCTTAGATTTTTTCAATGATCTTGGAGTTACAATGGATCCTAAACTACGCTTTAATATACATGTAAATAAAATAATAAATAAAGCAAATAGTACTTTAGGATTTATTAAACGTTGGGTAAAAGAGTTTAATGATCCATTCAAAATGAAAACCTTATTCACATTACTAGTGCGGCCCATCTTAAAATAAGCTTCAGTTGTGTGGTGCCCACGATACGGTTGTTACATAGATGATATTGAATCAGTGCAAAAACAATTTCTTTTATTTTTCCTAAGCAATCTTTATTGTAATACTGATTTTCACTTACCACCTTATGAATATCGGTTACAACTATTAAATATTCCTTCTTTAAAAAATCGGAGAATTATGATAAATGCTTGTTGGATTATAAAACTTTTACATGGATATGTCAACAGTCCATATTTATTGAGTAAAATATATTTTAATATTCCTCTTCGTCCTAGAAGATCTTTTGAGTTACTCCACATGAACTTTTGTAGAACTTATTATTTGCAAAATGAACCTCTTAGAAGCGCTTGCGGTTTAATTTTGTATCTGATGTTATATCCTTAAGTGAGTCCATGGACTCAATCAAACATAAAATTATAGATTACCTGCAGTACCGTCGTTGATTATGTAAAGTTCTCTCAAACATATATCTGATGCATCTGGTGATTTGTAAACACATTAATATAACAATCTAAATCAGCGCTGGGCGTTCCACAGCTCACTGAGCGCTCTCTGAGCGGAACTTTTCACATGTACACGAAACTCACAGCAGAAGAGAATATAATTCAGTCGTTCGCTGACGGTGAAGCTGTAAAGACCTGTGTCGGAGATTTTATATACACTCTTAAAAAACCAACTTTTTGGTTTGTAAATTCATAATTCTTATGCAAATATTTTTTATTTATTAGAATTTTATTGCCTTTTAAGATTTTTTGCATTCTTTTTTTTAGATTATTTGTATTCATTAATTTTCTGATACTTAATTTTATGAGGTTTTTATTATAATTTTAGTGATTAGTATATATTAGGATTTAATAATAACACTGTGACGCAATATTAAACTTTTTGACTCCAAACAAAAAATCACTTATCCCAGCGCCGAAAGTACTCGATGAGAGGAGAAAAGTAATTTCTGGATTTTGCTAGATTGGTTGCCGTTCGTTTTTTATGAGCCTCTATAGTTTTTTCGCCAAATTCGATTTTGAGCGGTGAAAAAAGTGGTAATTTTTTCGACATTTTTGGGGTTTTGAGCATGAAGATGAAATTTTTCCGACTTAATATATTCAGCATTTTTGTTGGCCGAGTCAAGAGCTACAACTTTGCTGAAGACTGCAAAAAAAATTCACAGCATTTTTCGAACTATGGCTATGCGAAAAATAGAAGAAAATTGCAAAAAAGTGCTCAAAATCGAATTTGGCGAAAAAACTATAGTGGCTCATAAAAAACGAACGGCAACCAATCTAGCAAAATCCAGAAATTACTTTTCTCCTCTCATCGAGTACTTTCGGCTGGGATAAGTGATTTTTTGTTTGGAAGTTTTGTGTTGTACTGTGTAATAAAACAAAACACCAAAAAAACAATGTTTGACTCTGAATCGGAATGCAATTTCTGTTCTGCAGAGAACCTTTCTTGGGAAGCATAATGTGCAATTTGCCACTGCAAGCAAACAAGTATTATTTATTTACTTAAAAGAAAATATTGGTGAAATAAAGACATAGAATAAATAATGAACAACACCGATGACTAAATATTCAAAATAGACACATATTACAGTATGTGTGGGGGTATAAACATACAAACTTACAAATCTAGATAATTCTGACAACTATTTCGCTATTCGAGAGCGCACCAATACTAACAAGACAAAATTGAATGTGACTGTGTTAAAATGCCAAGCCCTGATCTAAATGGATAAATGGACCTAAGCCTAATATGGATAATTTTGGTGTATGAACATCTAAATAATCTGAATAATCTGAAACCTGGGATCTTCAATTGCCTCATATCTTCATGATGATTGTGACTACATTTGTCGACGGTACCGTGGTGTCTTGGTTTTTACCTCCTGAAAAACTACGTTAGATCGATTTGTAATATATTAATATGAGTGGCCGATAAGACCTAGTTTGTCTTGATGCCTGCGTTCGCAACTGGTTTTCTTTGTTTTATGACAATTGGTTTGGTGAAGTTGACCTAGTTTGTCGAGTAACCACCCTTTCAAGCCAGGATCCCACCGGCTTCAGGAAGACCGAACGATATATATACCTATTGGAGTGGTGTTTTATTGGGTATGAGACCTTGTTTGTCACACGACTCCGCAACCCTGTTAAGCTGTCTGAAATTATCAATTTGACTTAACTTTTTTTTTATTTTTTTTATTTTTATACTTAAAAAAATTATATACTTATAGCAATTAATTAAAATTTGTTAGTTTGTTAATAATACATGATTTCAATCAAAATCTTACTTTATATTTTTGAATTGTATTAAAAATCTTATTTTATAATTTTAAATTTGCTATAAAACCTGTTAAGGTTTAGCAATCAAATAAATAAATAAATAAATAAATAAATAAATAAATAAAGAAATACAAATAATGTTTATTTAGAATGCATATAAGAATAACATTTTTAAGTGAAAAATTAAGAATTAAAAAAATAAACAAAAAATAATGGGCAATATTATATAAGTGAAAATAAAACTTTAAAATCACATATAAACTTATTTATTTCATTAAATATACATTTTTTTTTCTTACTTCATCCCATAACCCTAATATAAATTCCCCTCAAAGCATTTGTCCCACAATAGTCAACAATGCTGAAATGGGGCATCGCTAAATTTAATTGTGACATTAGCGGGGTTCACATGGTCTTACATGTTGTCTCGCCTGGTGTGATGGCCTTGAATTTGAAACATTTCAATTGTCAGTCGGCTGTATCGAGCGTTCGAACGGTACAACAAAAAGTAAAAAAATTCAGCCATTTGAGTTCTACCTTGTGCATCTCGTAGGGCGTACCTCAGGGATCAGTGCTTGGTCCAATACTTTTTCTTGTATTTAAAAATTCACTGCTTACTCAAAAGTTTAGAAGTTGCGTTTTCGGACGACATGGCTTGTATTTTCGCAAGCAATAGTCAGGTCAATCGAACTGCTGACATATACCAAGACGTGGTGTCACGAAGTATATCTCAGCCCTAGGTTACGCTCGCCGGAACCAAGGTCCGTGACAAATATATAATTTAATTTGTCAGATACTAAAGCAAATCACAGGTTATGTTCCAAACAACAACAATTTTTTATTAACGAAAGCTCTTAACTCTATCTTAGATTAACCCTAGTCTTCATGCAGAAAGCTATGATTAACTCTACGCAAGATTTGTAATTCAATAAGTTTGTGGTTCAAACTTATGAATGATTTGATATTTCAGAATGAAATATTAAATAAATTTTATTGCAAAATCTATGTAGAAAATTATATTAATTTTAGCATGCTTTGTGAGGTTGGAATTAATTACTAATGTAGTTCGCTTTAGCAATTCGACTCTGGCGAAATTCGTTGAATTCGTTCTTGAGAAACTGGATGAGATTCGACTACACCCAGAGGTAGGATAAGGTATTTGGCTGATGAGTGAGATTCGACTACGCTCATAGCCAGAGAAGGATTGGATTCAGATTAACTCCCGCCAGAGAGTTGATACTCTAGTTCGCTAAGTTCGAAGTATTTGGGGTAAGAGGAAAAGATGAGGTGAGATTCGACTACACCCCAGGGCTTAGAGGTGGTTGATAATGAATGGATTCGACTACACTCACCAACAATGCACGAAAGAAGTATGGAGGATAGGGTACGGGGTGAGATTCGACTACGCCCCGGGGAATTGGAAGTGATGGATGATGCGTGAGATTCGACTACACTCACCACCAATACACGAAGGAAAGATGGAAATAGGAGCCGAGGTAAGAATCGACTTTACCACGGGGCGTATGATGAGGCTGATGATGAACGAAATTCAACTACGCTCACCACCAGTTTCACTGAAAGGAAGGATTAAGCATCTTAATGATTATTTGCACTCGGATGTTTGTTGGCACTGATTTTTTATTTCTAGCTCGTGTCCTTAGGACCAATTCCTGTTCATGCAGCTGAACCACTCTTGTAAGCGCTGATTGTATGTAAACGATATGATAAACTAAGTATTATTTGAAATTGTGTTTATTTTAGATAAAATAAAATAATAAAGAACTCTAATGATACGTGATACCGGTCTCCTCTTTATGGTTACGTATATAGTAGCTTCTCTGCTGCGGTCACTTTGTAGACTGCGCTGCTAAGGTGGTGCAACTGACGTCTCTGTCGATACCTCTGTCGGCATCTCTGCCGACTTCTCTGCCTATGCCTCTACCAACGTCTTTGTTAGCGGTGGCTCTGCTGCTGCGACTACGTAAGGCGTTTCTGTGGACGGTGGCTGCGCGATAGGTTAACGCTGTTGACGTCGTTGAAGAACTATGCTCGATGCTTAACTACGTTACTGATGTCGCTGTCGAGACCACTGGCGCACGGTGATAGTTTGGCTGTCTACGTTGACGTAGGTCCCACGATGACTGCTCCCGTTAAACGGACTTAAGAAACGTTTGATCACTAATCATTGAGCATTGTTGTTGCCATCACGCCATTCTCCTGTTCTATCTAGTCTTTGTGAAGGATACTACTGCTTGCAATAACTAGCTCGTGCCAGAGTCCCGTTGTCCTATAGCCGCTATCGGCTCATGACCATGAAAATAAAATAAAACAATATACTATTGACGTAATAACTAAAAGGTAACCCAGTAGCGAAAAGACTTCCTATTACTATGAACAAAAATTAAATAAAACTATTATTATAATCTAGTTATATTTCAATAACTTTATTATTGTATCTTATTATGCTTAACTTGCGTATATACTTAAATACTATTACTTAATTAAATCAAAATATATAATAAATATATTTGTTTATCCACAATTATATTACGCTTGAATAATATAATTGTAGGTTTTCAGGTGTGTAGGCTGAATGACAATGATTATCATCGTTGGGTGGGTTAGCCTCGCGTTGTCCTGCCCACCGACCCTTAGGTCTCACCTACTCTCCCTATTCCAGTGTCGTAAGCACTTCTACAGTGCCAACAACCTTCTTAGATGGCAAAACTATTCGTAGGCTTCCCCTCGAGCTTCTATGGGAATAACTGCTTGTTGCTGTTTGCTCTAATGGGTGATTCAATTTTCCTGTTGCTGGTTCCGCTAAGCGAAGATCCCCGGTCTCTGCTGCTTGGCATCCCAGCCGGAAATAAATTAAACATGAATGATCGCTGAAAAAGATGAGAGAATTCGCAGAATTTTGCGTTCTTATAGTGAAAATACTAAGTCACTGGTTCAAAATTCACAAATTGGTAATGATTGATAAAGCAAGGATAATGTATTTTAATATCTTGGGTAAGGTGCAAAACGTTGGTCCAATAGTCTTCCATTGTGGTAATTGTAAAAAATTCTCTCACAGTAGTGATGTCTGCTTGTCTGCTGCTGCTGGTGTTCAAACATATTTTGTAAATCGTGACTATTGCATTAAATATATATCCATTGAATGCGTAAATTCTTTTAAATATCTAGGGGTGTTGCTTGATGAGTTGATATGATCATACACTAGCGCTAAAGAAATATCTTATGGCTTTGATTAGGAATCTATACCTATTGAAATCATTTTGTTGTCTTAATTTGTTATAATGTGTTTATTATGGTATTTTTTATTCGAAAATAGAATACGGTGGGGTGGTATTCATGCTGGGGTGGTACTCATGATAACAAATTAAACCCACTATTGCCGTGATTGGCGAAAAGTTTTGCGTTATTTTAAGCGAATAAAGAAAGGCGCGTGTTCACTTGTCAAAGACCGTTTTATTACTAACTAATAGAAAAAAATATAGTTTAAGAGAGGCAATTAAAGCAAATGACAACAAGAGCGGCAACATACCGCCCGCCTTGAACCAGGTGACTCGGTTCAATAGTATTTTAAAAATCTATAAAAATACAATAGTGGCTTTAGTAAATTTAATTGTACAAGTCTTCTTTCGTAGGCAGAAGACACAGCTTCGCTACGGCTCGGAGGCATTCTCCATCAGCGGTCTTCAAAGATACTACTCTGACTCGTCCGTCAGCACCAGGATGGCATTTCAGAACGCGAGCTAGTTTCCATTTGGTAGGCGGAGTGTGTTCATCGATGATGGCTACGACATCATTTTTGCAGACGTAAGGTGATTCGCTAAACCATTTTGCGCGCTTTTGAAGACTTGTGAGGTACTCATCGCGCCAACGTCGCCAAAAATGTTGTCGCATGGCAGAAATAGCTTGAAATCTCTGGTGAATACAATCATCGAATTCTTGAATTTCGGGGGAGGGAAGCGATTTAAGAAGCTCGCCCAAGATAAAATGTCCCGGAGTCAACGCATCTAGGTCGTCGACATTGGCAGCTTCATTCGAGCACAGTGGGCGTGAGTTAACACATGCCTCAACCTCAGTCAGCAAAGTACTTAATTCGTCGAAAGTGAGCAGCATATCACCAAGAGCTCGCTTGAGATGATATTTGACACGTTTGACTCCTACCTCCCAATAGCCGCCCATGTGCGGCGCGCTAGGAGGATTAAAATGCCACGTAATACTGGAGTTTTGAAAGTATGTGCTAGTTGTGGGATCGACTAAGCATTGCTGCAGCACCTGGCGCAGCTCTCTATCGGCACCGACAAAGTTCGTGCCGTTGTCAGAGTGTACGTGATGGCAATAGCCACGATGATTAATGAAGCGTTTAAAAGCGTTGAGAAAGTCTTTAGTAGATAGACCGCCAGCGAATTCGAGGTGCATTGCTCCGGTGCTCATACTTATAAACGAGCAAATGTATCCCTTGAGCGATTTAGATCCGCGGCCAGGCGCAAATTTGAAAGAGTATGGTCCAGCAAAATCTACAGCACTTCGCAAGAAACACCGAGCAAATGTTACGCGATTTCGAGGAAAGTCCCCCATGGATTGTTGTTGAGGCCTGCGATTCAATAGCTTGCATTTGGTGCAATTGCGATATAACTTTCTAACGAGATTGCGTGCGTCAATTACCCAGAACCGCCGTAGTAGAATAGTCTGCATACTTTGAGGACCGGCATGCAATGCGAAGCGATGTATATCAGTGATGATCAAAATAGCAAGCGGTGACTTTCTAGGCAGCAGTATTGGAAATTTTTTTTCAACAGCTAGTTTAGCGCGTGCTATGCGGCCCCCTACGCGAAGAAGTCCACATTCGTCGAGGAACGGAGCTAAACGTAGTAGGTTGCTTCGTCTGGGTAGGGGCTGGGTAGGGGCTTTTGATTCTTGCAGCAGTGTATTTCTTTAGCAAATGCATATTTTTGGGAATACTAAATTAAGGCATATTCTGCTGCCACTAAGTCTGCAAAAGTTAGCTGCCCCGTTCGCAAATCAGAATTTGAGCGCTTGAACCGTAAGTTTTTTATGAAGCGTAACAAATACGCGGTGACTCGTTTCAACTTTCCATATGACGAATATAGATTTAGCAAATTCCAAACTTCTTCAGCTTGCGCAACATGCAACTTTACTTTACTTGCGCGCAATTCCAAGTCAGTGACGAACTGGTCATCGCTATTTTGTTTGTTAGATATAGATATATCACGCAGCCATTGTGGGCCTTGCCACCACAGTTGATGATTTAATAGCTCTGTAGGAGATACGCCTCGCGATGCGCAATCTGCAGAATTGCATTCCGAGCGCACATGATTCCAACATTCAGCAGGCAACACTTCTTGGACGTCAGCCACACGGTTAGCTACAAATGTTGACCATCTACTAGGATGGCCCTGCAACCATGCGAAGCTGTAAAGACCTGTGTCGGAGATTTTATATACACTCTTAAAAAACCAACTTTTTGGTTTGTAAATTCATAATTCTTATGCAAATATTTTTTATTTATTAGAATTTTATTGCCTTTTAAGATTTTTTGCATTCTTTTTTTTAGATTATTTGTATTCATTAATTTTCTGATACTTAATTTTATGAGGTTTTTATTATAATTTTAGTGATTAGTATATATTAGGATTTAATAATAACACTGTGACGCAATATTAAACTTTTTGACTCCAAACAAAAAATCACTTATCCCAGCGCCGAAAGTACTCGATGAGAGGAGAAAAGTAATTTCTGGATTTTGCTAGATTGGTTGCCGTTCGTTTTTTATGAGCCTCTATAGTTTTTTCGCCAAATTCGATTTTGAGCGGTGAAAAAAGTGGTAATTTTTTCGACATTTTTGGGGTTTTGAGCATGAAGATGAAATTTTTCCGACTTAATATATTCAGCATTTTTGTTGGCCGAGTCAAGAGCTACAACTTTGCTGAAGACTGCAAAAAAAATTCACAGCATTTTTCGAACTATGGCTATGCGAAAAATAGAAGAAAATTGCAAAAAAGTGCTCAAAATCGAATTTGGCGAAAAAACTATAGTGGCTCATAAAAAACGAACGGCAACCAATCTAGCAAAATCCAGAAATTACTTTTCTCCTCTCATCGAGTACTTTCGGCTGGGATAAGTGATTTTTTGTTTGGAAGTTTTGTGTTGTACTGTGTAATAAAACAAAACACCAAAAAAACAATGTTTGACTCTGAATCGGAATGCAATTTCTGTTCTGCAGAGAACCTTTCTTGGGAAGCATAATGTGCAATTTGCCACTGCAAGCAAACAAGTATTATTTATTTACTTAAAAGAAAATATTGGTGAAATAAAGACATAGAATAAATAATGAACAACACCGATGACTAAATATTCAAAATAGACACATATTACAGTATGTGTGGGGGTATAAACATACAAACTTACAAATCTAGATAATTCTGACAACTATTTCGCTATTCGAGAGCGCACCAATACTAACAAGACAAAATTGAATGTGACTGTGTTAAAATGCCAAGCCCTGATCTAAATGGATAAATGGACCTAAGCCTAATATGGATAATTTTGGTGTATGAACATCTAAATAATCTGAATAATCTGAAACCTGGGATCTTCAATTGCCTCATATCTTCATGATGATTGTGACTACATTTGTCGACGGTACCGTGGTGTCTTGGTTTTTACCTCCTGAAAAACTACGTTAGATCGATTTGTAATATATTAATATGAGTGGCCGATAAGACCTAGTTTGTCTTGATGCCTGCGTTCGCAACTGGTTTTCTTTGTTTTATGACAATTGGTTTGGTGAAGTTGACCTAGTTTGTCGAGTAACCACCCTTTCAAGCCAGGATCCCACCGGCTTCAGGAAGACCGAACGATATATATACCTATTGGAGTGGTGTTTTATTGGGTATGAGACCTTGTTTGTCACACGACTCCGCAACCCTGTTAAGCTGTCTGAAATTATCAATTTGACTTAACTTTTTTTTTATTTTTTTTATTTTTATACTTAAAAAAATTATATACTTATAGCAATTAATTAAAATTTGTTAGTTTGTTAATAATACATGATTTCAATCAAAATCTTACTTTATATTTTTGAATTGTATTAAAAATCTTATTTTATAATTTTAAATTTGCTATAAAACCTGTTAAGGTTTAGCAATCAAATAAATAAATAAATAAATAAATAAATAAATAAATAAAGAAATACAAATAATGTTTATTTAGAATGCATATAAGAATAACATTTTTAAGTGAAAAATTAAGAATTAAAAAAATAAACAAAAAATAATGGGCAATATTATATAAGTGAAAATAAAACTTTAAAATCACATATAAACTTATTTATTTCATTAAATATACATTTTTTTTTCTTACTTCATCCCATAACCCTAATATAAATTCCCCTCAAAGCATTTGTCCCACAATAGTCAACAATGCTGAAATGGGGCATCGCTAAATTTAATTGTGACATTAGCGGGGTTCACATGGTCTTACATGTTGTCTCGCCTGGTGTGATGGCCTTGAATTTGAAACATTTCAATTGTCAGTCGGCTGTATCGAGCGTTCGAACGGTACAACAAAAAGTAAAAAAATTCAGCCATTTGAGTTCTACCTTGTGCATCTCGTAGGGCGTACCTCAGGGATCAGTGCTTGGTCCAATACTTTTTCTTGTATTTAAAAATTCACTGCTTACTCAAAAGTTTAGAAGTTGCGTTTTCGGACGACATGGCTTGTATTTTCGCAAGCAATAGTCAGGTCAATCGAACTGCTGACATATACCAAGACGTGGTGTCACGAAGTATATCTCAGCCCTAGGTTACGCTCGCCGGAACCAAGGTCCGTGACAAATATATAATTTAATTTGTCAGATACTAAAGCAAATCACAGGTTATGTTCCAAACAACAACAATTTTTTATTAACGAAAGCTCTTAACTCTATCTTAGATTAACCCTAGTCTTCATGCAGAAAGCTATGATTAACTCTACGCAAGATTTGTAATTCAATAAGTTTGTGGTTCAAACTTATGAATGATTTGATATTTCAGAATGAAATATTAAATAAATTTTATTGCAAAATCTATGTAGAAAATTATATTAATTTTAGCATGCTTTGTGAGGTTGGAATTAATTACTAATGTAGTTCGCTTTAGCAATTCGACTCTGGCGAAATTCGTTGAATTCGTTCTTGAGAAACTGGATGAGATTCGACTACACCCAGAGGTAGGATAAGGTATTTGGCTGATGAGTGAGATTCGACTACGCTCATAGCCAGAGAAGGATTGGATTCAGATTAACTCCCGCCAGAGAGTTGATACTCTAGTTCGCTAAGTTCGAAGTATTTGGGGTAAGAGGAAAAGATGAGGTGAGATTCGACTACACCCCAGGGCTTAGAGGTGGTTGATAATGAATGGATTCGACTACACTCACCAACAATGCACGAAAGAAGTATGGAGGATAGGGTACGGGGTGAGATTCGACTACGCCCCGGGGAATTGGAAGTGATGGATGATGCGTGAGATTCGACTACACTCACCACCAATACACGAAGGAAAGATGGAAATAGGAGCCGAGGTAAGAATCGACTTTACCACGGGGCGTATGATGAGGCTGATGATGAACGAAATTCAACTACGCTCACCACCAGTTTCACTGAAAGGAAGGATTAAGCATCTTAATGATTATTTGCACTCGGATGTTTGTTGGCACTGATTTTTTATTTCTAGCTCGTGTCCTTAGGACCAATTCCTGTTCATGCAGCTGAACCACTCTTGTAAGCGCTGATTGTATGTAAACGATATGATAAACTAAGTATTATTTGAAATTGTGTTTATTTTAGATAAAATAAAATAATAAAGAACTCTAATGATACGTGATACCGGTCTCCTCTTTATGGTTACGTATATAGTAGCTTCTCTGCTGCGGTCACTTTGTAGACTGCGCTGCTAAGGTGGTGCAACTGACGTCTCTGTCGATACCTCTGTCGGCATCTCTGCCGACTTCTCTGCCTATGCCTCTACCAACGTCTTTGTTAGCGGTGGCTCTGCTGCTGCGACTACGTAAGGCGTTTCTGTGGACGGTGGCTGCGCGATAGGTTAACGCTGTTGACGTCGTTGAAGAACTATGCTCGATGCTTAACTACGTTACTGATGTCGCTGTCGAGACCACTGGCGCACGGTGATAGTTTGGCTGTCTACGTTGACGTAGGTCCCACGATGACTGCTCCCGTTAAACGGACTTAAGAAACGTTTGATCACTAATCATTGAGCATTGTTGTTGCCATCACGCCATTCTCCTGTTCTATCTAGTCTTTGTGAAGGATACTACTGCTTGCAATAACTAGCTCGTGCCAGAGTCCCGTTGTCCTATAGCCGCTATCGGCTCATGACCATGAAAATAAAATAAAACAATATACTATTGACGTAATAACTAAAAGGTAACCCAGTAGCGAAAAGACTTCCTATTACTATGAACAAAAATTAAATAAAACTATTATTATAATCTAGTTATATTTCAATAACTTTATTATTGTATCTTATTATGCTTAACTTGCGTATATACTTAAATACTATTACTTAATTAAATCAAAATATATAATAAATATATTTGTTTATCCACAATTATATTACGCTTGAATAATATAATTGTAGGTTTTCAGGTGTGTAGGCTGAATGACAATGATTATCATCGTTGGGTGGGTTAGCCTCGCGTTGTCCTGCCCACCGACCCTTAGGTCTCACCTACTCTCCCTATTCCAGTGTCGTAAGCACTTCTACAGTGCCAACAACCTTCTTAGATGGCAAAACTATTCGTAGGCTTCCCCTCGAGCTTCTATGGGAATAACTGCTTGTTGCTGTTTGCTCTAATGGGTGATTCAATTTTCCTGTTGCTGGTTCCGCTAAGCGAAGATCCCCGGTCTCTGCTGCTTGGCATCCCAGCCGGAAATAAATTAAACATGAATGATCGCTGAAAAAGATGAGAGAATTCGCAGAATTTTGCGTTCTTATAGTGAAAATACTAAGTCACTGGTTCAAAATTCACAAATTGGTAATGATTGATAAAGCAAGGATAATGTATTTTAATATCTTGGGTAAGGTGCAAAACGTTGGTCCAATAGTCTTCCATTGTGGTAATTGTAAAAAATTCTCTCACAGTAGTGATGTCTGCTTGTCTGCTGCTGCTGGTGTTCAAACATATTTTGTAAATCGTGACTATTGCATTAAATATATATCCATTGAATGCGTAAATTCTTTTAAATATCTAGGGGTGTTGCTTGATGAGTTGATATGATCATACACTAGCGCTAAAGAAATATCTTATGGCTTTGATTAGGAATCTATACCTATTGAAATCATTTTGTTGTCTTAATTTGTTATAATGTGTTTATTATGGTATTTTTTATTCGAAAATAGAATACGGTGGGGTGGTATTCATGCTGGGGTGGTACTCATGATAACAAATTAAACCCACTATTGCCGTGATTGGCGAAAAGTTTTGCGTTATTTTAAGCGAATAAAGAAAGGCGCGTGTTCACTTGTCAAAGACCGTTTTATTACTAACTAATAGAAAAAAATATAGTTTAAGAGAGGCAATTAAAGCAAATGACAACAAGAGCGGCAACATACCGCCCGCCTTGAACCAGGTGACTCGGTTCAATAGTATTTTAAAAATCTATAAAAATACAATAGTGGCTTTAGTAAATTTAATTGTACAAGTCTTCTTTCGTAGGCAGAAGACACAGCTTCGCTACGGCTCGGAGGCATTCTCCATCAGCGGTCTTCAAAGATACTACTCTGACTCGTCCGTCAGCACCAGGATGGCATTTCAGAACGCGAGCTAGTTTCCATTTGGTAGGCGGAGTGTGTTCATCGATGATGGCTACGACATCATTTTTGCAGACGTAAGGTGATTCGCTAAACCATTTTGCGCGCTTTTGAAGACTTGTGAGGTACTCATCGCGCCAACGTCGCCAAAAATGTTGTCGCATGGCAGAAATAGCTTGAAATCTCTGGTGAATACAATCATCGAATTCTTGAATTTCGGGGGAGGGAAGCGATTTAAGAAGCTCGCCCAAGATAAAATGTCCCGGAGTCAACGCATCTAGGTCGTCGACATTGGCAGCTTCATTCGAGCACAGTGGGCGTGAGTTAACACATGCCTCAACCTCAGTCAGCAAAGTACTTAATTCGTCGAAAGTGAGCAGCATATCACCAAGAGCTCGCTTGAGATGATATTTGACACGTTTGACTCCTACCTCCCAATAGCCGCCCATGTGCGGCGCGCTAGGAGGATTAAAATGCCACGTAATACTGGAGTTTTGAAAGTATGTGCTAGTTGTGGGATCGACTAAGCATTGCTGCAGCACCTGGCGCAGCTCTCTATCGGCACCGACAAAGTTCGTGCCGTTGTCAGAGTGTACGTGATGGCAATAGCCACGATGATTAATGAAGCGTTTAAAAGCGTTGAGAAAGTCTTTAGTAGATAGACCGCCAGCGAATTCGAGGTGCATTGCTCCGGTGCTCATACTTATAAACGAGCAAATGTATCCCTTGAGCGATTTAGATCCGCGGCCAGGCGCAAATTTGAAAGAGTATGGTCCAGCAAAATCTACAGCACTTCGCAAGAAACACCGAGCAAATGTTACGCGATTTCGAGGAAAGTCCCCCATGGATTGTTGTTGAGGCCTGCGATTCAATAGCTTGCATTTGGTGCAATTGCGATATAACTTTCTAACGAGATTGCGTGCGTCAATTACCCAGAACCGCCGTAGTAGAATAGTCTGCATACTTTGAGGACCGGCATGCAATGCGAAGCGATGTATATCAGTGATGATCAAAATAGCAAGCGGTGACTTTCTAGGCAGCAGTATTGGAAATTTTTTTTCAACAGCTAGTTTAGCGCGTGCTATGCGGCCCCCTACGCGAAGAAGTCCACATTCGTCGAGGAACGGAGCTAAACGTAGTAGGTTGCTTCGTCTGGGTAGGGGCTGGGTAGGGGCTTTTGATTCTTGCAGCAGTGTATTTCTTTAGCAAATGCATATTTTTGGGAATACTAAATTAAGGCATATTCTGCTGCCACTAAGTCTGCAAAAGTTAGCTGCCCCGTTCGCAAATCAGAATTTGAGCGCTTGAACCGTAAGTTTTTTATGAAGCGTAACAAATACGCGGTGACTCGTTTCAACTTTCCATATGACGAATATAGATTTAGCAAATTCCAAACTTCTTCAGCTTGCGCAACATGCAACTTTACTTTACTTGCGCGCAATTCCAAGTCAGTGACGAACTGGTCATCGCTATTTTGTTTGTTAGATATAGATATATCACGCAGCCATTGTGGGCCTTGCCACCACAGTTGATGATTTAATAGCTCTGTAGGAGATACGCCTCGCGATGCGCAATCTGCAGAATTGCATTCCGAGCGCACATGATTCCAACATTCAGCAGGCAACACTTCTTGGACGTCAGCCACACGGTTAGCTACAAATGTTGACCATCTACTAGGATGGCCCTGCAACCATGCGAAGCTGTAAAGACCTGTGTCGGAGATTTTATATACACTCTTAAAAAACCAACTTTTTGGTTTGTAAATTCATAATTCTTATGCAAATATTTTTTATTTATTAGAATTTTATTGCCTTTTAAGATTTTTTGCATTCTTTTTTTTAGATTATTTGTATTCATTAATTTTCTGATACTTAATTTTATGAGGTTTTTATTATAATTTTAGTGATTAGTATATATTAGGATTTAATAATAACACTGTGACGCAATATTAAACTTTTTGACTCCAAACAAAAAATCACTTATCCCAGCGCCGAAAGTACTCGATGAGAGGAGAAAAGTAATTTCTGGATTTTGCTAGATTGGTTGCCGTTCGTTTTTTATGAGCCTCTATAGTTTTTTCGCCAAATTCGATTTTGAGCGGTGAAAAAAGTGGTAATTTTTTCGACATTTTTGGGGTTTTGAGCATGAAGATGAAATTTTTCCGACTTAATATATTCAGCATTTTTGTTGGCCGAGTCAAGAGCTACAACTTTGCTGAAGACTGCAAAAAAAATTCACAGCATTTTTCGAACTATGGCTATGCGAAAAATAGAAGAAAATTGCAAAAAAGTGCTCAAAATCGAATTTGGCGAAAAAACTATAGTGGCTCATAAAAAACGAACGGCAACCAATCTAGCAAAATCCAGAAATTACTTTTCTCCTCTCATCGAGTACTTTCGGCTGGGATAAGTGATTTTTTGTTTGGAAGTTTTGTGTTGTACTGTGTAATAAAACAAAACACCAAAAAAACAATGTTTGACTCTGAATCGGAATGCAATTTCTGTTCTGCAGAGAACCTTTCTTGGGAAGCATAATGTGCAATTTGCCACTGCAAGCAAACAAGTATTATTTATTTACTTAAAAGAAAATATTGGTGAAATAAAGACATAGAATAAATAATGAACAACACCGATGACTAAATATTCAAAATAGACACATATTACAGTATGTGTGGGGGTATAAACATACAAACTTACAAATCTAGATAATTCTGACAACTATTTCGCTATTCGAGAGCGCACCAATACTAACAAGACAAAATTGAATGTGACTGTGTTAGAATGCCAAGCCCTGATCTAAATGGATAAATGGACCTAAGCCTAATATGGATAATTTTGGTGTATGAACATCTAAATAATCTGAATAATCTGAAACCTGGGATCTTCAATTGCCTCATATCTTCATGATGATTGTGACTACATTTGTCGACGGTACCGTGGTGTCTTGGTTTTTACCTCCTGAAAAACTACGTTAGATCGATTTGTAATATATTAATATGAGTGGCCGATAAGACCTAGTTTGTCTTGATGCCTGCGTTCGCAACTGGTTTTCTTTGTTTTATGACAATTGGTTTGGTGAAGTTGACCTAGTTTGTCGAGTAACCACCCTTTCAAGCCAGGATCCCACCGGCTTCAGGAAGACCGAACGATATATATACCTATTGGAGTGGTGTTTTATTGGGTATGAGACCTTGTTTGTCACACGACTCCGCAACCCTGTTAAGCTGTCTGAAATTATCAATTTGACTTAACTTTTTTTTTATTTTTTTTATTTTTATACTTAAAAAAATTATATACTTATAGCAATTAATTAAAATTTGTTAGTTTGTTAATAATACATGATTTCAATCAAAATCTTACTTTATATTTTTGAATTGTATTAAAAATCTTATTTTATAATTTTAAATTTGCTATAAAACCTGTTAAGGTTTAGCAATCAAATAAATAAATAAATAAATAAATAAATAAATAAATAAAGAAATACAAATAATGTTTATTTAGAATGCATATAAGAATAACATTTTTAAGTGAAAAATTAAGAATTAAAAAAATAAACAAAAAATAATGGGCAATATTATATAAGTGAAAATAAAACTTTAAAATCACATATAAACTTATTTATTTCATTAAATATACATTTTTTTTTCTTACTTCATCCCATAACCCTAATATAAATTCCCCTCAAAGCATTTGTCCCACAATAGTCAACAATGCTGAAATGGGGCATCGCTAAATTTAATTGTGACATTAGCGGGGTTCACATGGTCTTACATGTTGTCTCGCCTGGTGTGATGGCCTTGAATTTGAAACATTTCAATTGTCAGTCGGCTGTATCGAGCGTTCGAACGGTACAACAAAAAGTAAAAAAATTCAGCCATTTGAGTTCTACCTTGTGCATCTCGTAGGGCGTACCTCAGGGATCAGTGCTTGGTCCAATACTTTTTCTTGTATTTAAAAATTCACTGCTTACTCAAAAGTTTAGAAGTTGCGTTTTCGGACGACATGGCTTGTATTTTCGCAAGCAATAGTCAGGTCAATCGAACTGCTGACATATACCAAGACGTGGTGTCACGAAGTATATCTCAGCCCTAGGTTACGCTCGCCGGAACCAAGGTCCGTGACAAATATATAATTTAATTTGTCAGATACTAAAGCAAATCACAGGTTATGTTCCAAACAACAACAATTTTTTATTAACGAAAGCTCTTAACTCTATCTTAGATTAACCCTAGTCTTCATGCAGAAAGCTATGATTAACTCTACGCAAGATTTGTAATTCAATAAGTTTGTGGTTCAAACTTATGAATGATTTGATATTTCAGAATGAAATATTAAATAAATTTTATTGCAAAATCTATGTAGAAAATTATATTAATTTTAGCATGCTTTGTGAGGTTGGAATTAATTACTAATGTAGTTCGCTTTAGCAATTCGACTCTGGCGAAATTCGTTGAATTCGTTCTTGAGAAACTGGATGAGATTCGACTACACCCAGAGGTAGGATAAGGTATTTGGCTGATGAGTGAGATTCGACTACGCTCATAGCCAGAGAAGGATTGGATTCAGATTAACTCCCGCCAGAGAGTTGATACTCTAGTTCGCTAAGTTCGAAGTATTTGGGGTAAGAGGAAAAGATGAGGTGAGATTCGACTACACCCCAGGGCTTAGAGGTGGTTGATAATGAATGGATTCGACTACACTCACCAACAATGCACGAAAGAAGTATGGAGGATAGGGTACGGGGTGAGATTCGACTACGCCCCGGGGAATTGGAAGTGATGGATGATGCGTGAGATTCGACTACACTCACCACCAATACACGAAGGAAAGATGGAAATAGGAGCCGAGGTAAGAATCGACTTTACCACGGGGCGTATGATGAGGCTGATGATGAACGAAATTCAACTACGCTCACCACCAGTTTCACTGAAAGGAAGGATTAAGCATCTTAATGATTATTTGCACTCGGATGTTTGTTGGCACTGATTTTTTATTTCTAGCTCGTGTCCTTAGGACCAATTCCTGTTCATGCAGCTGAACCACTCTTGTAAGCACTGATTGTATGTAAACGATATGATAAACTAAGTATTATTTGAAATTGTGTTTATTTTAGATAAAATAAAATAATAAAGAACTCTAATGATACGTGATACCGGTCTCCTCTTTATGGTTACGTATATAGTAGCTTCTCTGCTGCGGTCACTTTGTAGACTGCGCTGCTAAGGTGGTGCAACTGACGTCTCTGTCGATACCTCTGTCGGCATCTCTGCCGACTTCTCTGCCTATGCCTCTACCAACGTCTTTGTTAGCGGTGGCTCTGCTGCTGCGACTACGTAAGGCGTTTCTGTGGACGGTGGCTGCGCGATAGGTTAACGCTGTTGACGTCGTTGAAGAATTATGCTCGATGCTTAACTACGTTACTGATGTCGCTGTCGAGACCACTGGCGCACGGTGATAGTTTGGCTGTCTACGTTGACGTAGGTCCCACGATGACTGCTCCCGTTAAACGGACTTAAGAAACGTTTGATCACTAATCATTGAGCATTGTTGTTGCCATCACGCCATTCTCCTGTTCTATCTAGTCTTTGTGAAGGATACTACTGCTTGCAATAACTAGCTCGTGCCAGAGTCCCGTTGTCCTATAGCCGCTATCGGCTCATGACCATGAAAATAAAATAAAACAATATACTATTGACGTAATAACTAAAAGGTAACCCAGTAGCGAAAAGACTTCCTATTACTATGAACCAAAATTAAATAAAACTATTATTATAATCTAGTTATATTTCAATAACTTTATTATTGTATCTTATTATGCTTAACTTGCGTATATACTTAAATACTATTACTTAATTAAATCAAAATATATAATAAATATATTTGTTTATCCACAATTATATTACGCTTGAATAATATAATTGTAGGTTTTCAGGTGTGTAGGCTGAATGACAATGATTATCATCGTTGGGTGGGTTAGCCTCGCGTTGTCCTGCCCACCGACCCTTAGGTCTCACCTACTCTCCCTATTCCAGTGTCGTAAGCACTTCTACAGTGCCAACAACCTTCTTAGATGGCAAAACTATTCGTAGGCTTCCCCTCGAGCTTCTATGGGAATAACTGCTTGTTGCTGTTTGCTCTAATGGGTGATTCAATTTTCCTGTTGCTGGTTCCGCTAAGCGAAGATCCCCGGTCTCTGCTGCTTGGCATCCCAGCCGGAAATAAATTAAACATGAATGATCGCTGAAAAAGATGAGAGAATTCGCAGAATTTTGCGTTCTTATAGTGAAAATACTAAGTCACTGGTTCAAAATTCACAAATTGGTAATGATTGATAAAGCAAGGATAATGTATTTTAATATCTTGGGTAAGGTGCAAAACGTTGGTCCAATAGTCTTCCATTGTGGTAATTGTAAAAAATTCTCTCACAGTAGTGATGTCTGCTTGTCTGCTGCTGCTGGTGTTCAAACATATTTTGTAAATCGTGACTATTGCATTAAATATATATCCATTGAATGCGTAAATTCTTTTAAATATCTAGGGGTGTTGCTTGATGAGTTGATATGATCATACACTAGCGCTAAAGAAATATCTTATGGCTTTGATTAGGAATCTATACCTATTGAAATCATTTTGTTGTCTTAATTTGTTATAATGTGTTTATTATGGTATTTTTTATTCGAAAATAGAATACGGTGGGGTGGTATTCATGCTGGGGTGGTACTCATGATAACAAATTAAACCCACTATTGCCGTGATTGGCGAAAAGTTTTGCGTTATTTTAAGCGAATAAAGAAAGGCGCGTGTTCACTTGTCAAAGACCGTTTTATTACTAACTAATAGAAAAAAATATAGTTTAAGAGAGGCAATTAAAGCAAATGACAACAAGAGCGGCAACATACCGCCCGCCTTGAACCAGGTGACTCGGTTCAATAGTATTTTAAAAATCTATAAAAATACAATAGTGGCTTTAGTAAATTTAATTGTACAAGTCTTCTTTCGTAGGCAGAAGACACAGCTTCGCTACGGCTCGGAGGCATTCTCCATCAGCGGTCTTCAAAGATACTACTCTGACTCGTCCGTCAGCACCAGGATGGCATTTCAGAACGCGAGCTAGTTTCCATTTGGTAGGCGGAGTGTGTTCATCGATGATGGCTACGACATCATTTTTGCAGACGTAAGGTGATTCGCTAAACCATTTTGCGCGCTTTTGAAGACTTGTGAGGTACTCATCGCGCCAACGTCGCCAAAAATGTTGTCGCATGGCAGAAATAGCTTGAAATCTCTGGTGAATACAATCATCGAATTCTTGAATTTCGGGGGAGGGAAGCGATTTAAGAAGCTCGCCCAAGATAAAATGTCCCGGAGTCAACGCATCTAGGTCGTCGACATTGGCAGCTTCATTCGAGCACAGTGGGCGTGAGTTAACACATGCCTCAACCTCAGTCAGCAAAGTACTTAATTCGTCGAAAGTGAGCAGCATATCACCAAGAGCTCGCTTGAGATGATATTTGACACGTTTGACTCCTACCTCCCAATAGCCGCCCATGTGCGGCGCGCTAGGAGGATTAAAATGCCACGTAATACTGGAGTTTTGAAAGTATGTGCTAGTTGTGGGATCGACTAAGCATTGCTGCAGCACCTGGCGCAGCTCTCTATCGGCACCGACAAAGTTCGTGCCGTTGTCAGAGTGTACGTGATGGCAATAGCCACGATGATTAATGAAGCGTTTAAAAGCGTTGAGAAAGTCTTTAGTAGATAGACCGCCAGCGAATTCGAGGTGCATTGCTCCGGTGCTCATACTTATAAACGAGCAAATGTATCCCTTGAGCGATTTAGATCCGCGGCCAGGCGCAAATTTGAAAGAGTATGGTCCAGCAAAATCTACAGCACTTCGCAAGAAACACCGAGCAAATGTTACGCGATTTCGAGGAAAGTCCCCCATGGATTGTTGTTGAGGCCTGCGATTCAATAGCTTGCATTTGGTGCAATTGCGATATAACTTTCTAACGAGATTGCGTGCGTCAATTACCCAGAACCGCCGTAGTAGAATAGTCTGCATACTTTGAGGACCGGCATGCAATGCGAAGCGATGTATATCAGTGATGATCAAAATAGCAAGCGGTGACTTTCTAGGCAGCAGTATTGGAAATTTTTTTTCAACAGCTAGTTTAGCGCGTGCTATGCGGCCCCCTACGCGAAGAAGTCCACATTCGTCGAGGAACGGAGCTAAACGTAGTAGGTTGCTTCGTCTGGGTAGGGGCTGGGTAGGGGCTTTTGATTCTTGCAGCAGTGTATTTCTTTAGCAAATGCATATTTTTGGGAATACTAAATTAAGGCATATTCTGCTGCCACTAAGTCTTCAAAAGTTAGCTGCCCCGTTCGCAAATCAGAATTTGAGCGCTTGAACCGTAAGTTGTTTATGAAGCGTAACAAATACGCGGTGACTCGTTTCAACTTTCCATATGACGAATATAGATTTAGCAAATTCCAAACTTCTTCAGCTTGCGCAACATGCAACTTTACTTTACTTGCGCGCAATTCCAAGTCAGTGACGAACTGGTCATCGCTATTTTGTTTGTTAGATATAGATATATCACGCAGCCATTGTGGGCCTTGCCACCACAGTTGATGATTTAATAGCTCTGTAGGAGATACGCCTCGCGATGCGCAATCTGCAGGATTGCATTCCGAGCGCACATGATTCCAACATTCAGCAGGCAACACTTCTTGGACGTCAGCCACACGGTTAGCTACAAATGTTGACCATCTACTAGGATGGCCCTGCAACCATGCGAGAGTGACAGTTGAATCGGTCCAGGCGCGGAGCTGAAAATAAGAGCTATCAAAACATGAGATTACTGACCTTACGAGTTTTGCAGCGAGGTGAGCAGAGCATAGTTCAAGCCGAGGCAGACGGGTTGTCTTGAGAGGTGCGACTTTGGCCTTAGCTGTGACGAAAGAAATAGTGGTGTTGCCTTCTGCATCAAAGGTACGCATGTAGATAACGGCAGAATAAGCACGCTCGGATGCGTCAGCGAATACGTGAAGTTCAGTATGCGAGTCGCTTAGGCCAGTGCCAAGCCAACAGTTAAGTTTTAGAGCCGAAAGAGACTTTAAATCTTCACGATGAACAGACCATGCCTTGGCAATGTTAGGCGGCACAGTCTCATCCCAATCGACATTGGTTTCCCAAATTTGTTGAAACCAGATCTTTGACCTGATGGTGCATGGGGCTACAAAACCCAAAGGATCGAATGTCATGCTAGTTTCTGATAAGTACGCTCTTTTTGTTAAAATTTCGGCAGGTTTGAGCCCTACCGTGAACGTGAAAAAGTCGTGCTCAGTGTTCAATAGCAGACCTAATGTGCGCACTTCCTCGTCAGCAGTGATGTACTGTGATACATTTTGCAACCGATCTGGCAAGCTTGCGTGAAGTTGCTGGATAAAAGTTTAGCGACGTTTTCCTGAAGTTTGCTGAGTGCATTTGCTGTTGATGAGCCGCTAAGCAGATCATCCATATAAAAATCATTTAAAATTGTAGCAGCTGTTGCGTCCTCCCGTGAGGATGCGTATAGGTCCTAATCGTGGCCCTACTTGTCAGACTGGGAACTCGTCCCAAATCCTGGTTATACTTTCTCACGTTATTATACTAGGCATGGTGAGTTATGCCGGTCAGTAGGCAGCCGTGAGGTTGCCGGAATGTTACCTTAATTATACTTACTCATGTCTTTTCAGGCTCGAAAAATCCCCTGGTCCTTCTCTCGGTGATCAGTAATGAAAATGGTTGTGTATGGTTCTTCTGGTCACACTTGTGACGGTATACCTTTTTATTTTTAAGTATTCGTTCTCTTCACAGTTATAAAATCAACTACTTATTCTCTTAAAACTACTTATGCTTAACACCTCGTTTTTAATGATAATTAGGTGTACTCAGCATTTGTGCAAGATGCGGAAGGCAATCTTGCACAATAATTATTCTTAGTTTTTTATCGATCTAGTTTACAATTATTTCTTCATACGTGATTTCTTAACAATTAGGAAATGTTAATCTTGCATTTCCTGAATTCTTCTGGCTCAAGATTTCACTCTAGTTCCAATTAATTATTCTTTAAAATTGTGGTAGATCAGTTCTCATTGCAGGCACTTGACCATTTATAAACAGATAGCATTTTGGGAAAGACGCGTTGTGAGTCACAACAGAGTCACAACACAGCAGCGTCCTTAGGTGCGGGTTCATCGGTACAAGCTGTTTGCTGTAACGCCTTTACTGCAAGATGCGATGCGGAAGCCACGCCATATGTGACACGTAGCATTCTGTAGTCTCGTATGGGCTCCGATGGGCTAGCACGCCAAACAATGCGTTGATAGTCGTGATGATTCGATGATACCCGTACTTGCCTGTACATTTTCTCAACGTCGGCTGTCATGGCGTACAGATGTGACCTGAATCGAAGAAGTACCGCAAAGAGATCACGTTGCAGTTGCGGATCTACCATTAGGGCGTCGTTTAGTGAATTGCCGTTTGTAGTTTTGACAGATGCGTTGAAGACTACGCGTAATTTTGTTGTTTTGCTGGTTTCTTTTACGACTGCATGGTGAGGCATGTAAAAGCAGCGTTCAGGTACATCGGCCACCATCTCCATATGATGCATGTCAATGAGCTCCTTCCTAAATGCATTGTATTGTGAGCGTAGTTCATCGTTGGCAGCAAGTCGTTTTTCCATACGCAGTAGAGATCGTACCGATGTATTTCTAGATTCGCCTAGCTTCACATGCGATTTGAAAGGTAGTTGTACAATAACACGACCGTCTGGGGCACGTTCGTGTGTCCTATCGAAAAGGTTTTCCTATCGAAAAGGTGTTTTCTTGGAGGTAGCTCCTCGAGCTCCCAAAATCTAGCGAGAATCTGCACAAGTTTGGTGTCGCAATGTAATACTTGCACAGTGCCGGGAGGTTTCTCAAAAATACCAGCACGTCCAAATAGCACCCAACCAAGTGTAGTTTCTTGAGCGATTGGGGTACCAGGCGTGCCTTTTTTAATATTTGTTAGTATGTAGTGTGCTCTCGTTATACACACTGCCGACCCTAAGTTTCGTTGTTATAAACAGCAACATATTGAGTGACTAATAAGTTAGCACTGCATTATCGGCGTGTGCTGCACTCAGTACATGCGAATATTTTTATTACTCACTCAATATTGTTGACCGTGCCAAATTATCATTCGTCAAACCAAAAATATGTAATTTGAATCCTTTCGATGATTCAAATTCAATATGCAAGAACGAAACGCAACATAGGTTATAATTATATTAATTAACTAGAGAAGTATGACCATAGATTAAAACTACTAAGTAAGTTTTGTAAAAATGTTATAAATGAGCCGAGATGGCCAACAATAAATCAGACTTTAATTAACCACACAAGCTGGCAGATCTCTGCCTTGTTCAGTTTATTTTCAACGTCTCTGTTTGCCTTGGACATAGTTCAAGTCGGCAAACACTGCAGTCTATAGCGAAGGCAAACTCTGCCGCTATAAAAAAATTAAAACGATCCTTAAATAAATTATAACATGGCGATCCTGCCACTCCGACTTGGAGTCCTGTAAGATACATTTTTTGGTGCATCGAAACTTTATTGATGGACGAGTACATCCCGCAGCCGACAACAATAGCACCGAAAATACCTGTTCCAGTCTATGTGCCACTACGCATCGGTCCAAAGGCACTGACGATAGAGGAGTACCGAAAACGCCAACTCCAACGAACCGAAGAAAAGCTGACAGCATACCCAAAAGTGGACATACCGAAAAAAAGCGCGGTGGCTTAAAAGTTAAACTTCGCAAACGCCTGGCGCACCTTTTGGCCATCACTCGAAAAGAACAACAACCAAGCTGGGACATCTCAACTGCGATATGGGCAGAAATTGACAATATCCGCAAGCAGCTCAACACAAAAAAATAAAATAAATGTACGTTCCTTTCGTGGGCACTATTTTGACAACATCAGGAGCGGTAGTCAACTCGCAAACAGAAGACGCAGAGATGGTGCAAGAAGAGATAGTGATGATGAACGCTAACAACAACAACAGCAGCAGTAACAGCAACAAAACCGACACAATTAACATTATTGAAACAATATGTCTTGTTTTTATAGTTATAGTTACATTATAAAATACACCACAAATGGAAAAAATAATTAAAGAGGTAGAAAGAATTTATAAAAATATAAGAAAAAGTTATGTCAGAGGCTACACAAGAGCTACATTAATATCCAAACAGCAACAGCTAGAAAATTTAAAAGAACAATTTGACTTATTAGCAATTCAAAATAAAGATAGCAAAGAATTAGTAGCTTTAAAATTAGAGTTCAGTAACATTCATTTAAATTCCCAAAAAATAATTTTAGAACAACTTAAAACAGCTGAAGACCATAATAAATTAGAAGAAGAACAAGAAGAAGAAGAAGAAGAAAAATCTGATACAGAACAAACACCAATAATGGCATCCTTTAGTTTTGAAACTGCCTCAAAGGCATTGCCGACGTTTTCAGGCAACTTTAATGAGCTAGATAGTTTTCTCATTACAGCTGAATTAGTAAATAAAACATTAAGTAGTGAAGGTAAACTAGATTTTTTACAGTATGTTTACCATGCAAAATTAACAGCTAATGTGCGCACCTCATTGGGTAACTATTTGAAGCCATCAAGTTTTGAAATTTTAAAACAACAGTTGAAAGCTAGATACAAAGACAACACAACCATAGCTCAACTACAGACTAGACTTAACAATTTACAACAACGGAACTTACGAATAAACACCTACAAAGAACAATTTCTAAATATAATAGAAGGTTTAAACAGACTAGGAGTTGAAAGTTTAGGAACGCAAGCGACAGAAGCCGAGAAGAACGTCATAATAAAATGCAATAACAAAATTGCACTCGATGCATTTAAAAAGGGACTGAATGAAAACTTAAAAACAACCATTTACGCGGCGCGACCAAAAGATTTATTAGAAGCAACAGAATTAGCACTCGAACTAGAAAATGAGTCAATGACTTCGCCAAATGCAATCATGCACTTTCAGCGGTCATTTAACCAACATCGAAACAATGTCAATAACCGCAGTAATATGAGACAGAATTTAAGCACACAACGAAATTTCAATTCATTCCATTCAGACAATAGGCACAATGAACCCAGAAGGTATAACAATAATTTCAACCATAATTACAATCAAAACGATTACTATGACAGAAATTTCAACCACAACAACAACGTCAATAGAAACCGTAACAACAGTAATCGTTCTAACCAAGACAGAAACAGCAACCAAAACAGAAATCAAAACAACAACAGCAACTATATGGGGCAACAGATACACAAATAACCAAACAAACAGAAACATACGCATAATACATAATGAGGGAAACTACCAAGGCTCGGAAGACACGGTTTTTCCAGACAGCCAAAAGTAAAGATTTTTAAAATTTCGGATAAAAATTCTAATTTTATAAAAATAAAATACAAGAACAACATAATGACTTTTCTCATTGACACAGGTGCTGACATTTCTTTATGCAAGCTTAGTAAAAAACTGAATGACGATTTTTATAACCCAGACGAAAAATGCAAGTTAGCTGGTATTACAAACGAACAAATTTTTTCATTAGGTAGCATAAATCTAAAACTTAATTTTGGAGAGGAATCTTGCGAACATGAGTTTCAATTGGTAAATTCAGAATTTCCAATCGAAACCGATGGTATATTAGGCAGAGATTTTCTGAATAAGTTTCTTTGCAAAATTGACTATGAAACATTCGTTATTTCAATTTTAATTAATGAGTCACATATAATATTACCAATGCACTCGAAATCACATAACACACTAATAATAAAAGTGCCACCAAGAACAGAAATTATTCAACCGATCAGATTACAACTAACCGAAGATAAGGTGATTTTTAATAAAGAGATACAAGAAGGTATTTTTCTCAGTAATTCAATAGCTCCGAAAAACGGCATGACACACTTAAAAATTTTAAATACAACAAATGACGAAGTAATATTAAATGGTATTGAGTTGGAAACTGATTCTTTAGACAAATACGACATTTTGAATTATAATAACAAGAAACATACACACTCACAAAAACGTTTAAGTAAGATCTTGGAAACATTAGACATACAATGTAATGACACAAAAATTAAAGACGAACTACATACTATTTTCAAAAAATATCAAGACGTATTCCACCTAGATAACGAACCTCTAACAACTAATAATTTTTTAAACAAAACATCACGACAACAGACAACATACTAGTATACATAAAAAACTACAGACTGCCACACATTCAAACAGACGTGATAAATGAACAAGTTCAGAAAATGCTGAAGGACGATATTATCGAACCATCGCTCAGTCCATACAATGCTCCACCCCTTCTGGTACCAAAAAAGAACACGGCGGACAAAAAGAAATGGAGACTTGTAGTAGACTTTAGAAAGTTAAACGACAAAATTGTCAATGACAAGTTCCCTTTAACGAAATTAGAAGATATTCTAGACAAATTAGGTAGAGCGAAATGGTTCTCAACACTCGATATGACCAGTTCATTTCATCAAATTGAACTAGAGAACGAATCACGACCCTTGACAGCTTTTTCTACGACAAACGGACATTTTCAATTTAAACGACTACCTTTTGGACTAAAGATCTCTTCAAACAGTTTCCAACGGATGCTCACTATTGCACTCGCAGACTTGGAATCAAATGCTTTTCTTTACGTGGATGACATAATTATCCATGGATGTAGCATAAATCACCACAACCAAAATCTAATAAAAGTATTAGAAAGACTTCAAAGACATAATTTGAAATTAAATGCGGCCAAATGTTGTTTTTTACGTCCTGAAGTAGTATATTTAGGACATCTTATCACAAGTGAAGGAGTCAGAACCGACCCAGCTAAATACGATACTGTAAAAAATTATCCAACTCCGAAAAACGCAGATGACGTTAGGCGATTCGTTGCATTCTGCAACTACTATAGAAAATTCATTCCAAACTTCGCAGATATTGCAAAGAGCCTAAACACACTCTTAAAGAAAGGCACAAGGTTTACGTGGTCGGAAGAACATCAAATAGCTTTCCACACATTGAAAGAAAAATTAATAACTCCACCTGTATTACAATACCCAGATTTTGACAAGCCGTTCATTCTAACGACTGATGCTTCAAATTATGCCTTAGGCGCAGTATTATCGCAAGGCGAAATAGGTAAAGATTTACCAATATCTTATGCCAGCAAATCTTTGCAAAAGCATGACTTGAATAAACCAGTTATTGAGAAAGAATTATTAGCTATACACTGGGGAATAAACTTCTTCAAACCATACCTTTACGGTAGAAAATTCACTGTTATAGCTGACCACAGACCACTTATCTCGTTATTTTCTCACAAAAACCCTTCCTCAAAAATGACTAGGATTCGACTCGATCTATGTGACTACGACTATGACATAATATACAAAAAAGGTAGCATGAACACTAACGCAGACGCACTCTCAAGAATCCAACTAGACTCTGAAACTTTAAAAGAAATGATATCACAAGAAAACGATGACAACATAAAAAGATCGTTAATTATTACAAGAGGCATGGCAAATAAAGAAGCCATTAAAAATAATGAGGCAAATGATAATAGCAATGAAAAAATCTTTGTAGATGGTGACAATACCCAGAAGTCTGATCAACTTCTGATATGGGATTGTACATCCATTAGTGACGTCAAGAATATGAAGAATTTAAAATTTTATACGGCCAAAAATAATGAAAATAAAATATATATTGAAAGTAATATAGTGCACGTAGCGATTAGCGATAATCCATCGAAACCAGTTTCGTTTTCGGAGAAGCTAAGATCTAAACATAATAATTTAAAAATGCATGCGGGATACAGCGATAATTCAACGAATCTAGATTCGATTTTGAAGAAACTGATATCTAAAATGAAAAATGAGAATATTGAAGAACTAGCGCTAGCCAACAATGATAAAATATTCAAATTGTATACAAATAAAGAATTTAAGGAAGCTTATACAAAGATACAACAAAATATTCAAAAAGGAAAAAATCCTCAAAGTCCTCAATTAAAAATACTAATTTATAACCCACCAAAAAGAGTACAAGATGACCTTACGAAATTCAAACTAATCAATGATTACCATAACACAGGCCACCTAGGTGTCAGAAAAACATTAATAAAACTACAACAAAGATATGTTTGGAAAAACATGGGCAAGATGGTAAAGAACTTTGTGTCACGCTGTGATATATGTGCAAAAAGTAAACAAACACTTCACACAAAAGAACCACTCACGCTAACAGACACCCCTAACAATAGTTTTCAGACATTGTCAATTGACACTGTAGGACCATTACGAATTTCAAACGAGTACCGCTACATACTGACAATACAATGCGAACTGACAAAATTTGTAATTGCTCACCCAATGTCGACAAAAGACGCAGACACTGTTGCAAGAACATTGGTTGAGCAAGTAATTCTAAAATATGGCCACTTTCAGGTGTTGAAATCAGACAACGGCACTGAATTCAAAAATGAACTAATGCGCAAAATATGCAAGCTTTTGAAGATCGAACAAATATTTTCGACACCATACCATCACCAGACAATAGGCTCTCTCGAAAGAAACCACAGGGTGCTAAACGAATTTTTGTTGACAACAGCTACTGACCACGAATGGGACAAGTGGATCCCATACTTCACATTTACATACAACACGACCCCACACATAGACACAGGATACACACCACATGAATTAGTATACGGAAAACTAGCGTCATTACCAAATGACATTTACAATTCACAAACAAAGTTCTATGATTTCGAAAGTTACCTGAGCGAGATGCGTACTAAGTTGAATTTTGCTCTAAATAAGGCAAAAGAAATGCTCATATGAGCTAAACAAAAGCGTACTAATAAGAATTTAGACTACACAAATACACTAAGAGCAGGAATAGGAGATTTAGTGTTACTTAAAATAGAAGATAGAAATAAACAACAATTACCGTATAAGGGCCCATTTAGAATATTAGATAGATTAGGAGTTAATACTGTAATAGATTATAATGGAGTACATAAGAAAATACACAATAACCAACTAAAACCATATAAGGCAATAATTTAATATTTTAGCAAGATAATTAGTCAAATACATTGAAAAAAAAAACAAATATTATATTACACTGTATCATATATATATATTTATCATATTTTAATACTATTTTATTACATATATTTTGAGAATAGATGACGCGTTTAAGAAAAATCATTGTAACCCCTAATTTTTCTCTTAAGGATGAGGGTGTAGTGTGCTCTCGTTATACACACTGCCGACCCTTAGTTTCGTTGTTATAAACAGCAACATATTAAGTGACTAATAAGTTAGCACTACATTATCGGCGTGTGCTGCACTCAGTGCATGCGAATATTTTTATTACTCACTCAATATTGTTGACCGTGCCAAATTATCATTCGTCAAACCAAAAATATGTAATTTGAATCCTTTCGATGATTCAAATTCAATATGCAAGAACGAAACGCAACATAGGTTATAATTATATTAATTAACTAGAGAAGTATGACCATAGATTAAGACTACTAAGTAAGTTTTGTAAAAATGTTATAAAAGAGCCGAGATGGCCAACAATAAATCAGACTTTAATTAACCACACAAGCTGGCAGATCTCTGCCTTGTTCAGTTTACTTTAAACGTCTCTGTTTGCCTTGGACATAGTTCAAGTCGGCAAACACTGCAGTCTATAGCGAAGGCAAACTCTGCCGCTATAAAAAAATTAAAACGATCCTTAAATAAATTATAACAAGTATGAACTTGTCCATCTCATTCATGCCTAGCAAAATATCGATGGGACCTGGTTGGTTGAATTGCGGGTCCGCTAGCAGAAGATTTTGTATATGCGGCCATGCGAAAGTCTGTAGTTTAGAAGTGCGAAGATCATTAGTGATTTTATGCAAAATTTAGGCACTTATTGTGGTGCGTTGCTCTGCGTTGCGTGACGTTATGGTTATTGTGGCCTCGCCATGTGTTCTCAGTCCGGTGGATGATCCAATTCCAGAGATATCAATTGATGATGGTGTGCGGTGAATGCGGAGGCACTGAATGCAAGACTCGGTTACAAACGTAGCGTGCGAGCCGCTGTCGAACAAGACACGGGCAGGTTGCCAGCGTCCAGAAGCGTCTAGCACACGTACAAGAGCAGTTGCGACTAGTATAGCGCCGTCAGCAGCGGCATTTTGCGAGGATACTGTTTTTAAAGCGGTTTGAGCGTGGGAAGCAGGTGAAGCGTAGCAAGTGGGTGTGAGAGTGAGTGCCGTAGTAGGTGATGCGTGTTGAGCAGTTGCGGTGTGACCAGATTCGGGTTGAGTGGATATAGAAGCGGTTGCGGAAGCGGTGAAGGAATCATGCGTCGATTCAAGGGGTGCATTGAACACTCGTGCTGTTAGCGGAGCTATAGATGTGCTATGCAACAGAGTATGGTGTCGCATTCTGCAGATTTGACAAGTAGATGAGCTTCTACAACTAGCTGCAAAGTGTGCCTTACTGAGGCAATTCAAGCAGGCGTTCTTTTGTTTAACGAATTTAAGCTTTTCGTTTGCGTCGAGTTGGCTGAATTTTGTGCAAGTGTAAATTTTATGCTTGTCGTTGCAGAACCAACATTTCTCGTGATCGTCGGACTTTTTGAATGCACGCGGATTTGAGGCATTAGCATGCAGCACGTTTGACGATTTTGTTTGCTTTTTTGAAGTAGACTTGATTTGTTCTTGAACGTGAGCGGTGGATGGAAGCATACCCAGTGAGCGGCATCGTTTCTCTAAGAATGATTGTAAGTCTTCAAAGGTGGGCAAGCTGTCATCGGCCAGAGACAGCTCCCATTGCTTTCTCGTTTCATATGCTAGCTCTGACACTACCGTGTATATCAGCCAATCGTCCCAAAATCCGACTGGACGACTTAGTGCGTTTAGTGCTCTAACATGTTGTAATGTGGTATCAAAAACCTTTTTGATATCCTGAGCTGAATCATTAGCAGCTTGTTCGATGGCCGATATGGACATGAAATGGTGTGTGACAATGATTCGCATTGCTCTGTATCGACTTTTCAACAAGCTCCATGCTTCCTCATAATTTGCATCGCTCACCTTAAGGTTGTTGACAAGCTGAAGCGCTTCACCACGAAGGCAGCTTCGAAGGTAATGCATTTTCTGCGTGCCTGAGAAACCTCTATTTGCGTCCACCAGCGACAAACGTGACATGAAAAGTTGTCCATTCTGTTGGGTCGCCTTCAAATATTGGCAACTGCATTTTTGGTAGTGACACAGCAGCCATAGCAGTAGAGGATTGTATTGGCGCAGCTTGCACTGATATAGTTTGTGCAGTAGGTATCAGCGGCGGCGCAAGAGATTTTGTAATGCGATTTAAATTGGCCAGCGCTTCCATATACCACGTTTCCGTCTGTATTCGTGCTGCTTCCTCACCTTGCTGCGTCTCTGGCCCACATGATACTTCTACTTTATCTTGAGCTTCATTAAACCGCGACCATTGCTCCTTAAGAAGGCTTAACTGACTTTGTACTAATTCGATATCGGATTGTAATTTCATGTCCGTATTGCTTGCTGTCAAATATCTTTTGATAGCATTACGCGGCGAGTCTCGAATTTTAATAAATTTAGCTGACATTGTGCACGTGTTTTATTGTTGACTAAAGTTTGGTTTTTTTTTTACACACAAAACTGACAGTTCGATTGCCCTTGGCTTTTTTTCTTTGTATACATTTGTGCAATGAATACAACAACAGTATAAATTACAGTATTCCGTTACCGCGTGATTTTTATTGTTGTTGTGGTCTCAACGATAGCTAGTACTTGCACTAATAAATAATTGCATACGAAAAATATTTTTTATTATTATTTAATTGTTTTTGGTAATTTTTTATGCGGAAAATGTTAATTGCGAACTTGAATAATAAAACGAATATCCGAGCGACGAAGGACCAAAATATTGCCGTGATTGGCGAAAAGTTTTGCGTTATTATAAGCGAATAAAGAAAGGCGCGTGTTCACTTGTCAAAGACCGTTTTATTACTAACTAATAGAAAAAAATATAGTTAAAGAGAGGCAATTAAAGCAAATGACAATAAGAGCGGCAACACCCACTTTTGGTATCCCAAAAACAAATACTCAGTGTCTTGTCTTTTTAAATGTAATTAGTGAATTACAAAAACAAAATTTAAAAAAAAATTAATTGGCTTTCACTCTAACTTTTTAAAATGGTTCGAGTCTTTCCTTACAGGGTGGACACAATTGGTTCGAATCACAATATACTGTCAGATTCTGTAATAATTTCTTCGTTCCACAGGGCAGTCACCTTGGACCACTTCTGTTTCTCCTATTTGTAAACGACATTCCTAAAAAAATAAAATTTTTAAGTGTTAAATGTATGCTGACGATATAAGGATTTTTTTCTATTATAAATGGTATTCGTGATTGTTTAAATCTTGAGAGAGATCTGCTCCAATTATCTGCTTGGTGCAGAGACAATTTATTTCCACTAAATATATCTAAGTGCCAAAGTTTGACTTTCAATCGAATTTTATCTCCCGTGGTTTAACAATATAAACTCGGAAATATAGAATTGTCTAGAATAACTAAAAGTAAAGATGTTGGAGTTATACATGATAGTAAACTTAGGTTCTCAAGGCAAATAGACTACATGTTAGTAAAAGCCAATGCTATGTAAGGGTTTATAAACCGAAATTCTAAAGACATTTTTGTGATCTTTTACACTAAAATCTTTATATTTTCCATTTGTAAGGTTCATTTTAGAATACTGCTGCATAATCTGCGATCCCTTTTATATATGCGCTTGAAATAGAATTGAAAGAATTCAGAGACGTTTTACGAGAATCGCAATCAGTCGCTTAAGGTATATTCGTAATTAGTAATTACACACGTATATTAGTGTAAAAAGAGTAAAAAAACAGTAGCTTGTTTTGAAAAATTTTTTTGAGGTACAAGGAGTTGTTACATTGTTTTGAAATTAATACGGGTTATTGTAAATAACAACTACTTTAATAAATTTTTTTGTTGTTTTTAGTAATTTTCTAGCTTTTTATAGAGGTCGCTAAAAATTAAATTGAAAAAAAAACATCCAAATCTCTTCGATAGATATGGCCTTTCCCATGCATCTGACACAAACAAATCAAATGTAATTTTAAAGTATAGGTCAATAATTGAGCATCTCACCTACGAACGATACCTGGGGGTTTTTTGAAATTATAGTGAAAATTTGAGTAAAAAGTTAAAAAAAATAGATTTTTGAGTGCTTTTTTGTCAATTAAATAAATAAAAGGAAATAGGTACTTGAATTTAGGTGGGAAGCTTAAAGGAGAAAGCTAAAAACAAAATGCAATAAGATTCATTGAAATTGAAGCAATAGATTTTGAGTTATCTATCGAACAATTTTGGATGCTTTTTTTTCAATTTCATTTTTAGCGAACTCTAAAGAAAGCTAGAAAATTGATAAAAAAAACTTTTATAAATTATTTCTTATGTACAATAACCTACATAAGTTTCAAAAAAATTTGTCCTTGTACCTCAAAAAAATGTTTGAAACAAGCTGCTGTTTTTCTATTTTTACACGTATATTATACCTTAAGATGGAATATTGAAATTCTAGAATAAGAAGGCTTCTTCTTGTCCTTGGAAAATCGCTGAAAATATTTTGCCATCATGTTTTGTAAGAGATTTAATTTGCTTTGAAATAAACTGTTCTTTTTTGCTTCTTCAAATATGCTTTCACGTACCTTCATGTGATCTTAGATCTCAAAGAATTTTTTATGAGCCCTTTCAAAGAGTAAATTACAATCTGAATGAACCAATCACTCGTCGTTTAAGACTAGCCAATTCAGTATGTCAAGATATTGACTTTAATTTGTAATATAATCTGGGGCCGAATTACAGCATCCTTGATCCAGCAAAATTAAGAAGGACACGACGAGACAAGAGCCTATCAATCTTGTACGATTTTGCTCGATCATGGATGCTGTAATTTGGACCCTGGTCAAAATTGAATTAAGACTCAGAAACCGTCTTCGAGAACTAGCAGAAACAAGTACGATTTGGGTGAAGGGAATTTAGCTCGCTGGATGGGGGGTTCTTTCTGCGTTCCACCGAAATACCTTACTTATTTAGTTGGCGCTACAACTGTATGTCGGTCTTGGCCTCATCTAAGAATTTGCGCCAGCCATTTCTGTCTTTCGCTTGCTGGTGCCAATTGGAAATTCCAAGCTTCGTCAGGTTGTCCTCTACTTGGTTTTTCCAACGAAGATGCGGTCGTGCTCTTCTGCGTTGACCGCCGCTGGGTACCGAATCGAATATTTTCTTCACTGGAGCATCGTCTTTCATGCGCTGAACATGACCTAGCCAGCGAGGCCGCTCGATTTTAATGCGCTTGACTATGTCGATGTCAGCATACAGCTCATACAGTTCATCATTCCACCATATTCGGTACTCGCCATTGACGCAGATTGGTCCGAAGATCTTAAGAAGAATCTTTTGCATCGAATGCTCCTAAAGTCCTTTTATCTGAACTGCTCAGCATCCAGGTTTGTGATGCATAAAGTAGGACGGGCATGATGAGCGATTTATAGAGCGTGATTTTCGTTCGTCGAGAGAGGGCTCTGCTTCTCAATTGCCTACTGAGTCCAAAGTAACACCTCTTGGCAAGAGTTATTCTTCATTTGATCTCAATGCTGATGTCGGTGGTTCAGTTTATGCTGGATCCCACAGAGACAAAGTCCTTCACAACCTCGAAGGAGGCATTTTCAACTGTATCGTGGGTTCCAAGACGCTGGAACTCTTTGTTTCTTGACACCAAGTATTTCGTCTTATCTGCATTCACTGCCAGACCCATTCGACTTGACTCTCTGTCTAATCTGGAAAATGTTGCACTGACTTCGCGCGTATTATGGCCAATGATATCGATGTCATCAGCATACGCAAGCAGCATAACACTCTTGAAGAATATTGTGCCACTACGTCTTAGATCAGCAACTCGGATGATCTTTTCCATCATTGAGGATCTTTTCCATCATTAGGTTGAAAAATTCGCACGATAAGGAATCACCTTGTCTGAAACCTCATTTGGTAACAAATGGGGGGGAGTGGTCCTTCCCGATTTTAGCTGCGCTGATGGTGTTGCTCAGTGTCATCCTGCAAAATCGTATTAGTTTTTAAGGAATACCAAACTCAGACAAGATGGATTACAGGTGCTTCTTTATTGGGCTGTCCAAGGCGGCTTTGTAGTCTACAAAAAGATAGAAGGTGTCGATTAGTTTTTCTTGAGTCTTCTCCAAGATTTGTCGCAGCGTGAAAATCTGATCGATGGTGGACTTTCCAGGTCTGAACTACACTAATAAGGTCCAATCAGTTCGTTTACAATAGGCTTCAATCTTTCACATAAAACGCTCGACAGGAGCTTACATGCGATATTAACAAGGCTTTTCCCACGGTAATTGGCACAGATAGTGTGATCGCCTTTCTTGTGAATTGGGAAGAGCACTTTGAGATTCCAATCGTTCGGAATGCATTCATCCAACTATATTATGCATAGAAGCTCGGGAATACATTTATATAGAGCTTTGCCTCCATATAAATTATTTGTTATTTTTAAGCCGAGCTATAGCTGTCAGAACTTCATCACAGTCGGGCAGCGGAGCCTCGGGATTGTTGCCAGCGTTGCCATTTAGAAGCTTAGAGAAGTGTTCCCTTCATAACGTCAGTGTACTCTAGACATCACTCTAGACATCTGTCACTAGATTCCTGATTTCATCCTTACAGGAAGAGGCCCCGGTTTTAAAACCATCGGCAAGGCGTCTTATTTTTCCGAAAAATTTTCAGGCCTCATTCCTGTCACCGAAATATCACATTACAAAAAAATACGTGCTTCAAAAGGTTATTTTCTACAAAAACAAACGGACATATTGTATTAATCGGACAAACACTTCAGGAATACTCTTCTTCTTCCTCACGTTTTTGGTAGATCCGTTGTCTTGCTCTACATACCCACCCTGCCTTTAGTTCCCTCTTCAAAGTCTAATAAAAAATGTTTGGGAACCTCTGATCATCTTGTTTGGCATTGTCAACTTTAAACACAAAGTTTAATAACCATATTATTTTTTTTTAACAAAAAAAGTGATTTAAGGTATAAAACATATTCTTAAAAGTATAGTTTAATCTTTCTCGCTCTCTTTTTCTCTCACGCACTTAATTTATTTAGTTTAACTTGAAAGCTTAACAACGATCACTATCCGAAACAAAAAACCAACAATCAAATTCAAAACAATTGGTCATCAAGTTGAGACTAAAACATTTTCAACATAATTGAATAATTCAGAAAAGCTTATAATAGCAACAAAGGATTTCTTTTTTGTTTGCGTTTGCGGTGAGAGATGTAAATACAAAGCCTTTTACTTTAGTTAAACATATTTGGCGTACGAAAATATGAACATATTTTTGTATGCCTCTTGTTTTTTTTTTTGCTTTTTCTACATTTAATATAATGAAGAATATAAAAGAATAATAGTAAAAGATACTAGTATTTTAAATTTACAGAATTATTTCATATTCTTTAACATCAAATTTTATTTTAAATGGATGCTTATAGAATATTAATATTATAAGCTAGAAACAAATAAATCAAAAGACATAAACTTACTTAAATGTTATTTTAAATGGATGTTTATAGAATATTAATATTATAAACTAGAAACAAATCAATCAAAAGACATAAACTTACTAATTTTACGTTTTTCTCGCTGCAGCAGGCCTGTTGCGGTCGGTGAAGCAATTGTAACAGCAAAATAAAGATAATTTCTTATATTCTTATTAAGTTTAAAAGTTTAGATTTCTTTTGTAAATAAAAGTAGTTTAACCACTTTCGTTGTTTCTGCCAATGAGTATAATTTTTGTTGTTGTTTTATATAGCTTGATATGAATTAGGAGAATGCTGCTTGTTGCTAATTATATTTAATAATGCAAATTGCTGAAGATGATATACTCTTTTAATGCATTCCATTTAATAATCCTTTTAATATAATTTTAATGCATGCTATATAAGGTCCCCTTAAGAAATTGGACATTGTAAGAAAGCTAATTTATTCGAATTTGATTGTTTGGCTTACCTTTTGGGGACTTTTTATAAATATACACCGCAGATGATCACTGTTTCTTTCAAAAAGGTCAAAATTTTAAATAAGTTTTCTTTATTTTCGCATAGAGTTATTAACTTTTTAGCTAAATATTCTTAATCTTAGTTCAAAAGTATTGATTTTAGGAGCATGATGATTTTCTATTTTACTTTGATTGCGAGATTAAAGCTAATATAAAAAGAATTTGAAAAGATCACTGATTTGATAACTTTAAAATAATTATTAATGGTATTCAGTAAATTTTGTTAAGTCCTCCTAAATTGCTAAATTCTTAAAGTTAGCAGCTGTTGATGTGAACGCACCTGACATTTACAATCACAGACATTTTACAATCATGTGCTAAGCTGATATGCCAAAACCAGCTGACAGACTTCTACAGCTAAAAATCTGTTGTTTTAATTACTCGTGTAACCAGAACTCAGTAACGAAAAGTGTATATTAATTTTTATATTACAGTGCGTTAACACTTTCGATACAATTGCTATTCAGAAACTTTGAAATGTTTTAAGTCTCTACCAACCCCATTACAAAATTGTATTTTTTTTATAAATGAAAGGCAGTCTTTTTACTTTGAAGCTGCAAATCAAAAATAATTTGGTATTTGTTAGAACTCATTTCCAAAACGATTCATCACTACACTCAACAAGTTTGACGTTTCGGACTTAAAAAATGGTATCTGCTAAACAAAAACACGGTGCTGAGCTTGTTAACTTGCTAACAAGCTGCTAAGTCTTTTCCCATACAAAATTTTGACAGGACTTAACAAATTTGTTAAGTTTAGCAAGTTAGCAGGGCTTAACAAATGTAGTGAATACCATTATTGACTTCAGACCACGTGTATGATTAAAAGTAATTTTTGTTTTACCAATCATCAATTTTGTAGTACTTTCTTGCACAATAGTTTAGCGAGGATTGAATTTGGTATTACTGATCAAGCAAACTTGGAAAGCCAACTTTAGAACAAGCAAAAAAAAATTATGTGTATGTATCTTTGTATACAAGCTATACATGAACTAATTTGTGTTTCTCTTTGCTACGACTAAGGCTGTGTGTCAAAAGGAAACTTTTCAGTCGTGGAAGGATAGAAAATATCAAGTTGAATAAAATTTGTGTGTGTTGAAATAAATTTGTCTTTTTTGCTGTGTCAAATTTACGATGAAATTTTTACAGTTACAAATTTTGACGTTTCACATTTCGGTCGTGATTTAGCGCAAATATTTTATTTAATTTGTAAAATTTGTGATTAAAAGCTGAAAACGAACAGAATTCTTCGAAAATATATTCTACTATTGCTAATGTTGCTGTCTGAAGCTGAATCGTTTGAAATTATTCATGATTTGATGATTTTTCTTAATGAAGAGTAAGAACTGGCTGTTGTTTTTCTGCGCAAGGAAAGTGAAGATTCATTATTTTTTAAGGGCATCAGATATCTTCGACCGAGAAGCGATTCCGATGACTTAAATGCTATAATAAATAGAGACAATGCAGTGACAAGGAGGCATTTAAGAGTATCTGGCAGGACTTTTCGGAAAATTGTTGAGTTTATTCCTGCGAAGCATCATGGATTTTCCAAGGAATATGAAGTAGCATGCTTCCTTTTTTGGAGGGCCTGCGGATGCAGCTATCGAGTGGCAGAAGGGTTCATGGGATTGAGCCACTGTACTGTCTGCAAAATAATACATAAAATGCTTGATGAAATTATAAAGCTGCGTCACGTAATAAGCCATGGAAACATTGAAGAATATGAAAGAGTTGGTGCAAAATTTTGCAGAAAAAGTAAAAGCAATTTTTTCAAAAATTTTATTGGTGCAATTGATGGTACTGTCAACAAGCATGATGAGTACATAAATCCTAAGAAATTCTACTCAATACAAGCGCAAGCCGTGGTCGACAGTGACTACAAATTTACAAGTGTGTTTATTGGGTTTCCTGGTTCAGTGCATGACACGCGTGTTTTTTAAACAGCCCACTTTACAACAATACTACCTACCCTCCAAGTGGATACTTCCTGTTTGGTGACAAAGGTTATCCTTGTCAAGTTCACCCAATAGGTATCATAACGCCATTCAAAGATCCTTGCAGCAGCAATCATAAACGATTTAATGCGGCTCATAGCAAGGCCAGAATAACCAATGAATGCGCGTTTGGTATGTTGAAGAAAAGATGGAGGAACATTTTTAATAGAGATTTGGAATTAAATATGAAAAATTCCATAAAAACTGCTTTTAGTGCATTTGTGTTGCACAATATTTGCATTCTAGAGGTAGATTTCGAACCTCTTATCGAACCATTTCAATTAGAACATGAAAATATTAATGAAGGAGAAGCTGACTCACTTGCTGACTCTGCAGAAGGCTTAAGACTTCGAAATGAAATGTATAATGACTTCTTAATGGAATCTTCAATTATTGAATAAACTTTAAAAACAATTTTAAAAAACATTTAAAATGAAGTAATATATAAATCAAATTATTTTTGTTTCGCTGAATTAATTTTAAATTCAAAAGTTTTTTTATTATTATGTAACTACTATTATATATATTATAAGTATGGATTTTTTTTATTTTACAGAAAATAAACTAATAAAAGGTTTTACTTTGAAGCTTATGTAGTTCTAAGTACATTTCTTATAAAATAAAAGCATATTTTTTTGAGTAGCGGTTTCCAAAAAAATCAAAAACAAGATATACTCCATAAAAAGCTGTGCAAAATCTAAGGAACTTTACTTGTTGCACTACATTTTAAGAACGATTTGCATTATTTTGGTACATTTTCGATTCAATTACATAAGCTGAAAAATAATAGGAATTAATTGTGGCATTTTATTAATTTTATTCATGATGTTTGTATATATAACAGGCTCAGTCGTCGCATGGTATGTGTTATCATGTGTTAGCATGGAACGGTTAATCAGACTCCGACTCCGAGAGAGCAACAAGAATCCCTAAAACGTAGATATGGGGATAATCGCTCTGCACCATTTGCCCAAAAACTGAGAGCAAAGACGACATTTGCTTTTTTGTCCTTCTCTCCCTTTTCAGCATCACACGCTCCAATCTATCAAGTCGATTTCCACGACCCATTGCTTGTCGTGAAGTTGTTAACTCTGTAGGAGATTAAGTTGAAGATTGGGATGGCGCAAGTAGCCGAAAATCACAAAATCGAGAGGTAGAACGCATTGGTGGTAAATCCGGTGAAGGCAATGGTGATGGAACCGTAAGTGGTGAAGAAGCAGGTGTTGAAGAAGCAAGCAGTGGCGACGATGCAGTCAGTGGCGGTGAGGATGTACTGGTCAGGAGTTTTGATGTGGTGGCGCATTCCTCTCGGCGCATACTAAATGACCCCTCTATATCTATATTGTGTATCTGAAACGTGGTTTTGTCCTGAAGTTAACGATTCTGCTTATGCGTTAAATAATTTTAACTTATTAAGGAATGATAGAAGAGACAAAAGTAGCGATTTACTGCCACAAAAGCTTGTGTGCGAAAGTGATTAAAAATCTTCTAATAGTCCTGTTGAATATTTGAATCTTTATGTAACTGATAATCATGTTAAAATTTGTCTATCTTGTGTTTACAACCCTAGTAAATTAAATAATATGAAATAATATGAATAAATTAATAATATTAAATAATATGATTTTTCAGAACTTTCTGATTTATCAATTGATTTTAACTACTTTGTTATTTGTGGTGACTTTAATATTAATTTATTGTGTCATAATAATTCAACTAAATCTATCTATGACAATGTTTCGTCCGTCGGTCTGTCAATTGTAAATAAAACTATGCCCACACGATTCTCTCATAATGATACTCCAAGCCTTCTTGATTATTTTATTGTCTCTGATGTATCGTCTTTTCTATTGTTTGATCAAATTTATTTTCTTTCCGATCATGACTTAATTTTTTGTATACTTGATATACCGCTCTCTCGGATTAATACGTCTAAAACCATTAACTACAAAGACTTTAAATGTATTGATCTTCCGGCTTTAAGCAATGACGCCTGTTCTATTCCGTGGAATGATATTTGTTTTTTTTCAAATGTAAATGATAAAGTAGATGCCTTAACTCAACATATTAGTCATCTCCTTGAAACTCATGTTCCGATGCGAACTATTGTAATAAAAAATGTGTCTTGTCCATGGTACACGTCCAGTGTGCAGAATGCAATAAGAAACCGCAATAAAATGCATAAGCGGTGGAAAAGAAACCCGTCGTCGGCAAATTGGGAAGAGTACAGAGTGGCAAGGAATGCTTCAATTCTTATTTGCAGGCAATCGAAGTTAAAATTTTATTCTAAGAAACTGAAGACATCGCTTCCTTCTAAAGAGCTATGGAAAAATCTGAGAAACATTGGAATTGGCAACAAGCCTACAGTTGGCTGCTGTATTAACCCTGATGCTATGAATGATTTTTTCATAAATAATAATGTTAGCCATGGTTATCTTGAAGAGTTAACAGATGTCCTTGTTGAACCCAACTTTCAGTTCGCTGGGGTAAGTAAAAATGAGGTTGTAAAACATATAATGAAAATTAAATCGAATGCGGCTGGTGAGGATGGAATTCCGATTAAATTTATAAAACTCATTTTACCTTTCATAGCTAGCCCACTAACGCATATTATCAATCATTGTTTCACTTCCTCCTCTTTTCCTTATTCCTGGAAAGTTGCAAAGGTCATACCGGTAGCCAAAAAATCCCAAGCAAGTGAGCCCAGTGATTTCAGGCCTATTAGCATTTTGTCCTGCTTGTCAAAGGTGTGTGAAGCTATTATGGCTGATCAAATGTCGAATTTTCTCTTACAAAGCAATTTTTTGTCCCCATTTCGATCTGGATTTCGTAGTGACCACAGTTTTGCAACTGCCACTCTTAAGGTACTGGACGATATTCGATCACTTTATGATGAAGGCCTTCTTAATTGATTTCTCTAAGGCATTTGACAATGTAAATCACTCCTTACTTTGTCAAAAACTAAAAAATTATTATGGGTTTTGTGCTTATGCTGTTATTCTTGTAAGTAGCTACTTATCGAACAGAGTTCAGAGAGTAAATGTTGCAAATAAGTGCTCTCAATACAATTATGTTTGCAGTGGAGTACCTCAAGGATCTGTGATGGGGCCTCTTTTGTTTTCAATATTTATAAATGATATCTTTTCCGTATGTAAACATTCCTCTATGCATGCCTATGCGGATGATGTTCAGCTTCATATTTCCCGCAGAACGGGTCTTTTAGTAGATTTAAGTTACAGGTTGAACGAAGATCTCGATAGTGTTCATAAATGGGCTATTAGAAACGGTCTTCAACTTAATGCGCTGAAAACATATGTGTTGCCTCTTGCCAAATATAAAATCTGCTTAGATGACATTCCGGACTTGTATATAGGGAACAGGAAGCTAAAAATAGTAAGCAACGTGAAGAGTCTTGGTATTCATATTAATTCGTCATTAACTTGTACCGATCATATCAATAGTGTAGTCCAAAACATTTATTATACCCTGCGAAATTTAAGAATGTCGGCGCAGTTTACACCTGTTGATACTAGTCGAAAATTGGTGTTACAAATGATAATCCCTATGATAACTTATTCTGAAATTATTTATAGTAAACTAGATTCACGTTCTGAGCACAAACTGCGAGTTGCGTTTAATCATGCCACGCGATACGTCTATAATATTCATAGGTTTGATCAAATAGCTCACCTCAAGGATAGCATACTTGGTTGTGATATAATAAGCTATCTTAATGCTCGCAATTGCATATTCCTTCATAAATTGATTCACTTTAAAGTGCCAGTGTATCTTTTTGAAAAATTACAATTTTGTCAGTCAAGCAGGAGTTATATGATGATAATACCTAACTTTAATTCCCTGAACTCTACCAGACTATTTTTCGTTAGTGCCATTAGATTATGGAATGCATTACCCAGTCACCTTAAATCTATTAGAAATGAAAGAAGCTTTAAACAAGCCGTTTTAAATCATTTTGCTTGATTGTAGTTATCTTTATATAAAATAAAATAACCAGATTTCTATTTCTAGCTCAGTATTAACGTTTTACGATCTATTTCTTACTATAATTCTTACTATATTTCATGCTATTTCTTACTATCTTCTTATTATACTGATATTAAATAATAATTTTTCTAAATTTTTTTTAACAATGCCGCAGGGCATTCCCTTATGGAGTGTCGGGTATGACGAACCCGCGGATCCTGAGTCATTGCTATTTTTTTTTTAACTTTATGAAAAATGTAATTGTTATGAATAAGTATGAATAATAAATAATAATAATAATAATAAATCCATTAATAAAATTTATTGACTATGTTATAATGTCATAATCGTTGAATCTGAATATAATATTATTGTAAGTTTACTACCTTTGTATTTCAAAAGAACATGTTCTTATAATACTAATATTGAATATCAAATAAATAAATAAATAAATATCACCAATGAAAAACGGCAGTCGAAAATTGTCTTTGCAGGCAGCATAATTTTGTATCGCCTGAAAAAATGGCCAATCTCTTGACTCCTCCGTTGTAGATTCGTCATCAACACCTTCCCCTGATCGGTACTTCGTCAGGTCTTTGTACTTTGCTATGAGCTTATTCGACTGATATTTGCAAGTTACAGCGTCTTAGGAGGGATCTTTTAAAACTTCCCTCAAGGACTCCGCTACTAATCTGTAAAGGAAGAAACTAATTAAAAATCTTAACATACACTCTCATATACTCGCATATACAAACATACATACATACAATATATGTTGTAAAAGCACTATAATAATGGCAACAAATAATTATAGTATAAGCGTTAATGTTTCCAACCCGTCATAGGACGGGCTTTTATACTAGTAAATATTTAATTACTAGTATAAAATGTCTTAAATATTTTTTAAACCGGTAGTTTTAATTATTACTATTTTTCCTGAGATTGTACACTTAATCTTAACCAACCCTCTAAACCAACCCTCGTTGCTGTTGGCATTTTTGCCTGTAAACATCCCATCCAGCGCAACTCTTTTCTCTATAAGGAGAAAGCGATCCGAATTGCTCCCTGAAAATATATGTATGCAGTAGAGTGAGTGATCCTTAGTTGTATGGAGCAAAAAATTTTTCGATCTTCGAAATTTCTTTTAATGTCCATATTAAAGAAAATCACAAAAACTCAAATTTAAAAAACTCATTGAAATGTAATAAAAATATATTCTAAAACTTTACCTATATAAACTATAAAACTATATACAGATACAAACTAATTACGTTTAATAATTTGGTCATTACGAAATTTTTTTGCTAGAAGTATGCCTTTTTGGAAATATCGAGTTTGAGTATTTTTATGGGAAAAATTCCCAAAAACACATAAATTCAAAAAAATCTAACAAAACATGAACTAAAATAGCTTTCAGCTATTTTGTGGAAAAATTAAAAAAAAGAAACAAAAATCGGATGAAAAAGTTGCAGTTAAATCTTTATATCTAATCGTTGAATTAAAAATCTTTAAAGTGCCATTTTCACAGAAAGAAATCATAATATATCAAAAACATACATTTCTCATTTAAAATGACTTTAATAATTCTTGAAAAATTCTTTAAAGAAATCAAAATATATCAAAAAACATACATTTCTCATTTAAAATGACTTCAATAATTCTTAATAACATATCAAATTTTCTTGCCCAGAAGGAAAACTGGATTGCCTGGCATAAGTTATAAAAACCTCAGTCAGTTTTTACATGCCCTTTTTTATTTATATTTTTTATTCATGCTTTTGTCATCCCTCAAATTAGAAATAGATCCATATCTACGACAGCAACAATAACAAGAACGATACTGCAGAGCGAGGAGTAAAACGTATTTCGGAGTTTAATAGTTTAATCAATAAAAATATCCATCAAGAACAATACCTCTTAAAAGTATTTATTTCGTTTTATATAATAAATTCTTTACTTTCTTAGTAATAAGTTTGCAACTTTCACTTATACATGTAGTTCAAGATTATAAAATACTAGCAAATACCCGCTGATTCACCTGCGATAAAATTTTTAAATACCATGAAAAAATTTTAAATTTTAAATTTAAAGTATTTAGTTGTACTAAATCAAATGCAAAATATAAAAATAATTGTGTGTTTTGTTTAATTATGAAAAATGGTATAAATATTTAAAAATTACTTAATTTAATTTGAAAACCTTTTTTAAACGGCAATTGTTATGATGACATAACTTTGCTTGGATTTTTTTGTATTTGACTTTTAAGAAAGAACTCTATGTAGTGCACTTCAATCTAAACATTTCTATAACTCTAACTTTAACACATTTATTAAATGCACTTATTATTTATAAACATTTAACACATAAAGATCTAACCTACAAACTAACATTTCTATAAACGTAGACTAAGCAAACAAACAAAACAAACACATAACTATTGTTTACATTCTTACTCGCTTGCACTTTATGTTTACATAACTACACTACATAACTACATTAAAATGACTACATAAACTAATGTTCTACTTAGTTACAATTATATTAAATAAGATATATATTAAATTTTGTATTTATTTTAAGTTAAAAAATACTGTTACTTGGCTTTATAAGCCAAAGAAAATCTCAAAATAAAATTACTAAAGTTTTGAGCTTTAAACCAACTGCTCCTTTTATTATATTTCTAAGCGCCTGAATGTCGAGTGACGGCGCAAAGAAATCTTTTTTTAAAACTGGCCAGTAGCGCTCTTAAGCACTGGCAATTAATTATTATAAAATTATTTTTCGTACATAAGCAACATATTGCTTAAAATTACGCGCGTCCAACATTACATGGCGATCCTGCCCAACACGGACCTAAATAAATACATGAGCACGGAGGAGAACATTTTGCCGACGGCAAAACAACAAATCCAGCAAGAATACGTGCCAGATAGTGGTGACGTAAGAGCACCAAAATCATGGAATACAACAACTTTATTTGAACGACACGCAGAGGAGCTTATGAGCACCTACAGGACATGGTTGTAGGGCGTAGAGGAGGAGCGACAAAGGGAACTGGAGCAACAGCTTAAAATACGGAAGAAGCGGCTACAACATCAACAACGAAATAAACAATAATTAGCTACATGAGGAGCAGCCAAAACATCAACAACAATAAACAAAAATTTATTTTTTTACGCACACGCGACCGGTTTTATTTTCATTCACGAACTAAAACGCCATTTAGTTCTTCGTTTTCTTTTGTTTACTTTCTCATGATAACAAATGTTCTATAAGTTGGTACTACCGCAGGGTGTTCCATACGAATTAAAATATAAATAAATAAATCTATTACAAAAAATTTTTTAAGAAATAATTGAAAGAAACATTTTAATATTAGAAAAATTTATATTAAACTTTAAGAAAAGTAAAAACAGAAAATACAGTGGTGAATACGTAAAAAGTAAGTTGAATTTTTTTCAAAGTATAAAAGTTGAAATAGAGAATATTGAAGACAATAAGGAATGTCGAATTTTAAAAGTAAAATTCAACAATATTTATTATGAAGTTGTGAATATATTAAATAATTTAATAATAAAAGTAGATACAAAAAGTTTAAAAGAAATTATTTCTATAGAATTAGATTTATCAAACATTTGGGAAGAAGAAAAAATTTCGCCAAAAATGTCAAATTTCGACATTAATGTGGTAGGTAAAAACCTACAAGTTTTTAAAGGAAACTATAATGGATTAGAGGATTTTATTGTACAAGCAGAATTATTGCATGATTTAGTGAAGGATGATGATAAGGAAATTTTTGTTAAATATATTAATAATTTTAAATTAACCACTCAAGTACGCAGCATACTTGGACGTTCAAGCCGGCCTTCAACTTTGGCGGAGTTAAAAACTTTATTGGAAAAATCGTATCCAAATCCCAAAAATTTGTAACAAATATTAAATGAATTTAGTTCACTAAAACAAAATAATATGCCAATAGCAGCATTCAGAGAAAAATTGGTAGAACTTTCAGAACAGCTGAGTTCGTACGAAATAAAAAGTCTAGAAAATCCGAGTAAGGACGCGAAAGATGCGGTATACAAGATAAATGAGAGCATGGCGCTCAATATTTTCACGAAAGGTGTTGATACAGAATATAGAAATATATTACTAGCAAATCAACCTAAAACTTTTGGTGAAGCTGTTGAGAGGTGTATGGCAGTAGAAGAAAATTTAAAGGCTAATAGAAATACTATTTTCCAAATTAGAAACAATTTTAGAGAATATAGATATAATAATAATATTAATAATAATCAGAGAAATCATCCAAATAGCTATTCAAACAACAATTACAGGTATATTAATAATAACAACAATTTTAGAATCAATAGAAATATTTCAAATCAAGGCTTTAACAGAAACAATAACTTTTCAAACAATAACAACTTTCAAAATAACAATAGTTTTCGATACAATAATAACACAAACAGAAATTTTAGCAGGAATAATAATAATTTTAATTACAATGTGCAGGGAAACGGTGATGGCCGGGTAGCAGGAGCTGTTACCCGCAGAGGCCACAATTAATTTTACAACTATCAAAAAACTTATCTAATTTCATAATTTTAAAATGTAAAAATTCAAATAGAACGTTAAATTCCTTATAGAAACGGGAGCTGATATTTCCGTTTGCAAAGTTGAAAATGCTAACAATTTAAACACAAGATATATTACGAAGATAACAGGCATAACAAACGAAACTATAGAATGTATTGGTACATCAAATTTAAAATTTTATATTGAAAATGAAGAATTTGAACATAATTTTCAAATAGTTGAAAATGATTTTTCCTATAGCAACAGATGGAATAATAGGCTGAGACATGATGAGGAGGTATATGTCAAAAATAGACTACGAGACATGTACAGTTACATTTATAATTAATGAAAAAGAAGTAATATTACCAATAATTTTAAAGGATTTTTATAATGTTACGGTACCCGCACGAACAGAAGCGGTAGTACCGATCGATATCAAAGTTAAAGAAGATAGCATAATTCTTAATGAAGAAATTAGTGAGGGAGTATTTTTAGGAAATAGCATTATACCCGCGAACGGAGTAGCGCACGTCAAGTTGATGAATACAACCAATGAAGAGATAAAAATAAAAAGTTTAAATGTGAAAATTAAACCCTTAAGTAATTACAACATTTTTCAATGCAAAGAAAATAAACATTTTAATAAAAATAGGCTGAATAAACTTTTAACCAATTTGGATATTGGATGCAATGGATCAGAAGTCAGAAAATCGATAATAGATATCATCGCAGAATACCAAGATATTTTTCATCTCCCTGGAGAACATTTAAGCGTCAATAATTTTTATAAACAACAAATACAAACAACAGATTCGACCCCTGTTTACATCAAAAATTACTGACTACCACAAACACAAATGACTGAAATAAATGAACAGGTTGACCAGCTGTTACAGGACAACATCATAGAACACTCAATTAGTCCGTACAATTCCATACTACTCGTGGTCCCAAAAAAATCAGCGGACGACACAAAAAAATGGATACTAGTCGTCGATTTTAGAAAGCTTAATGAAAAAATCGTGAGTGATAAATTTCCCCTGACCAAAATTGAAGACGTACTTGACAGACTCGGAAGAGCTAAGTGCTCTTCGACATTGGACATGACCAGCTCGTTCCACCAGATAGACTTAGACGAAGACTAGCGACCACTTACCTCATTTTCGACAGGAAACGGACATTTTCAATTTACCCGCTTACCATTCGGGCTTAAAATTTCGTCCAATAGCTTTCAACGTATGTTGACGATAGCATTGACCGGTTTAGATGCAGAAGCTTTCTTATACGTGGATGATATAATTGTATTTGGGTGCAGCCTACAGCACCATAATGAAAGTTTGGCAAAATTTTTTAATAGGACGAGAAAATTTAACCTGAAGTTAAATCCAGATAAATGTTCATTTTTGAAACCTGAAGTTGTTTATCTTGGGCATTTGATAACAAACGAAGGCATAAGAACAGACCCAGCAAAGAATAAAGTAATAAGAAACTACCCAGTACCAACAAACTCGGATGAAGTAAGGAGATTTGTGGCCTTTGCCAATTATTACAGGCGTTTTATACCAAAATTTGCTGATATAGCCAAAAATTTAAATTCATTGCTAAAGAAAAATACAAAATTTGAATGGAATGACGCGTGTCATCAAGCATTTGAAACTTTAAAATCTAAATTACTTAATCCACCAATCCTTCAATACCTTGATTTCGATAAACCATTCGTGCTAACTACTGACGCCTCAAATTATGCCTTAGGTTCAGTATTGTCGCAAGGTGAGATCGGATCGGATTTACCAATTTCTTACACGAGCAAATCCCATCGTCTAAAATGACACGCATTAGGTTAGACCTATGCGACTATGATTTCGAAATTAAATACAAAACAGGGTAAGCTATTACCAATGCAGATGCATTGTCTAGAATCATTATAAATAGCGATTCGCTTAAAGCGATGATTTCAACAGTTTTATAAAACGAAAATACAAAAATTCTAGCCATAACGAGAAGTATGGACAAAAATAAGCATACAAAAAACTCAACCAGTAACAATTTAGAACGTATTCCAGGCAGAACGTATTCAGAAATTTTCAAGTGATGCGCGTACAGACAGACAGATACAAATTTAAAAAATTACATTTTTGAAATCCACATCCTTCAAAATGTTCAGCGCAGAAAAAATTTCCAAATACAATTAAATGTACAGATTTTTTACAGTTTTATTATATATATATAATATAATAAATGTATGCATTTAACAGCGCAGGTACACTGATTTTAAGCATAAAAGAAAACAAACAATGTTTAAATCGGCTTATTAACTTTGTCAAAGACTATGTGAATTTCTTTGCATTATGCAACATAGAATCCGATGAAGAATTATATTTATCATCATTTAAAGCTATTCCACCTTCGATCCAAGAGTCGATGCTCTCAATCACTGGGATTGAGACGCTAGAAGATTTGTTGAGTATTCTTTATCATCGCCTCTTGGATCGAAGATGATACAGCTTTAAATGATAATAAAAATAATATAATTTTTTTATATTGTACCTTTAATTTAAATAATTATATACAGGGTTGCCAATATTCGAAGCGCCCATTTTATTTTTAAATAAATCAAAGAAACCACAATTTTTTGTCTGTTCGTCATAAATATCATTTAACTGGGTTCAAGTAGATTTGCTTACATTATTTCTTGAATATGATATCTCGTAAATGGTTGCCGTTGGCCTCTACGACATATTGTGCCCGTTTCGCAGCATTTTCCATGGTTTTCTTCAACATTTCGATGGGAATGGCGGTTATTTCTTGACGGATGTTAGTTTTCAGCTCTTCTAGGGTCTTTGGCTTGTTGACGAAAACCTTTGATTTCAAATAACCCCACAAAAAGAAGTCTCGAGGCGTTAAATCTGGTGATCTTGGCGGCCAATCGAAATCACCCTTTTTTGACATCAAACGGCCAGGGAACAATTGCTTCAAAAAATCGATTGTAGTGCGGCTTGTGTGTGGTGGCGCGCCGTCTTGTTGAAACCAGTAGTGCCTGATACGCTTTCGACGAACGATTGACATGAAAAAATTGTTTATCATATCGCGATAACGCTCCTGATTGACAGTAACTCTGTGGCCATTATCATCTTCGAAAAAGAACGGCCCAATGAGCATTTTAGCACAAACGCCGCACCAAACAGTGACTTTTGCATCGTGAAGAGGTACCTCTTGAATCTCTTGTGGATTTTCAGTGGCATAAATACGGCAATTTTGTTTGTTTATCGTTCCGTTCAACTGAAAATGAGCTTCATCGCTCATTGAGTTGAGTTTTCACTATTGACTTGTTTTGTTGAATGTAAATTTCAACAATTTTGGAGCGTTCGCGTGGCGTGTACTGTTCCATTGTAAACATTTGCTTGGAATGACGCTTCAAACGCGGTATGTCATTAGTCGATTTGGCATCACTGTGGAAAGTTACAGTGTTGCCAGATGGGCGCTTCGAATATTGACAACCCTGTATATTTATATATTCAGTAATACTATTTAGTGAAAATTCTGAGTGCTATTTTGTAAAATTGTAATTGTAACCGCAAACAGTTCAGTAGTTTTTAACCCGCTCTTACATTTAACTTTCAAGAATTTGTGCTTGTTTCTTTCGGCTTGCAATTTTAATCACCTAAAATTAAATAAAAAAAAACAATAAAAATTATCCAAAAGACCTTTGTAAAAAATTAAAGAAAGTAAAAAAAAACACACACACATTTCACTGGATCAATAGTTCATTGTGCTATTCTATTTGTTCTCTGACCTATATATATGTGCAGTTGCGTATAAATGTGCCGCGAAAAAGTGTGAATATCGCAATAAAGCAACAACATTAACAATAAGAAAAAGTATGAATATTGCAATTAGGCAAAAACAATATCAATAAGAGAAACAGCCCACTCCAACTTTTAAGTGCACCTGAAATAAGTGCAAATATCAAAAGTAAAAAAAAACTTTTTATAAACAACCAAATAAAGTAACCAATAAACAATGGAACCTGCTTGTGCCAAAATTAACTGCTCTATTGAGGACAAAGGTGCAATTAAGCTAAGTTGCAATGGTCTTTGCGGAAAATCTTACCACGGCACTTGTGTGGGAATGACTAAAAGAAGTTTAAACTACTTTCAAGAATACACATCACATTTTAAATTCTTCTGTGATGAGTGCATGGATCTATCACTATCCCATGTTGTGCTCGCCATAAAATGTCTTAGCGACTCCTTGAACGTAATGCATTCGGCTAATAAGCAAGTCATCAGTAAAATACCAAATTTCGAAATAATGACTCACGTATCCGATGATCTTGCAAGGGTAGAGTCCATCTGCAAAGCAAATAACTCGGATATCTCAAATGTTTCTAAAAACTTGAGAATTCTAACTGATTTAGTCAAAGATAGCGAAAAAAATTTTATTTGGAAAACGGCCATAAGCAAGCTTAATATAGAAGTAAAAAAAAGCCTCGACGTTTTAAAAAACGATAATACAGCCAAAAATATACTGAGCATGCTAACATCTTTGCGCTTTGATGTGGATATCGCACTTCAGTCAGGCAAACCCCAACCATCACCTCCGCAATCAGATCCAATGCTGGAAATATTACATCAAAAAATAAGTGATATCAGTGATGATCTTGAAGTATTTCGAGTGACGCTTGCAGATGTAGTGGATGAAATAAGATCTGCACCCAATAGAGCTGAAATAAGTTATCCACAAGCCTCTCATCATAACTCTTCCTCTATTTTCGAGGAAATAATGGAAGCATCTATTCGTTTGCCACAGGTCACCTCTTTACCAGCTAATCTGAATTCTTTAACTGCCTATGACACTACGGAACATATAACACCGATTGCTACTCCTCAAAATGTTACAATGAATCCACCCCAAATCGGATCTCCACCATCAACAGTACCCACAATAGCTCATTCTATTCGTTCATCAACAATTTCTCCAAAACAAAACAAAAATACCAATAACTCACAACCTGGATCTCCCTCTGCCACTTCACCTTGCGACTCACCACCAATTGCAGCCCCTCGTACCAACTTAATCCATAAGTTTGGAACGTCATGGACTTCAACTCAATGGCAGAATAGAATAAAGAAACTCCATGATTCTAATGAAATTGACAAGACCACTCTGTTCATTAAGGGCCCATCAGTTAAAACAACTTTATCCTGGATGAACACTTACTTTCGTAATAAATTTGGCATATCTATTATAAACTGTTCAAAGATATCCAATAAAGCAAAAAAATTCTGCAGTTTCAAACTAAACATCCCAAGTCAATATGCGTGGATGTTCTAGAACAACAGCGGTGAGAGACACGGCAAATGGTTAATAACCGAATGCATGAATAAGCCTGGGAAAAAGTCTAAGACATCAAGATCTTTACAAAGTTCTGGCAGTTCAAGAATCGAATCTTCTGAAAGGAATCCTAACATTAACAAGTATCCATTATCTAAAAGTAATTACAGTTCTTGCTCTAACTCTTTTCCGTATATAAATTCCCGTCCTAACTCTAAATCTAAGTTAAACTCTTATTCTAATTCTAATCTTAATTCTAAGAATCCTCTTTATAAAAGAAATGTAAACCTACCTGTTCTTGAACCCAAACCTTATTCATCAAACAAGTTTGTGCAACCTAAGTCCCACCATAATTCAGATTCTAACTGGAATCTGAAAACTAGCATTTCCCCCATATTTTCTCCCATAATTAACCAGAATACGGCTTCATCTTATAATAAGATGATTACTGGAAGCAATCTAGCATCTAAACCGCCAACTCATCAAACACGTAAATGGGTTTCATTTAATCTTAACAATAATGAAACCAATTGTGAGAAATATCCAAATTTTATCCATTCTCATACTCTTAATCCTTCACCACCAACCGGAAGTGGTTTACCAAAACCATCTTCTGTTTGAAATGAGCTTTGCAATCAACCTGGTAGTCCTACGTCATTTTTAGACCCCCTACTTCATCCAAAAGTGAAATTGACACTAGACTCTTGCGAAGGCACTGAGAGCAGATATGCCCTTTCTCGCCTCAGGGAGAACAACGTTTATAACAATGTTCGCCTGTATCTCGCTTATATGTATAAAGCCCCTGATTCAACATGCATTGAAGGCAAGACCAAAACTAATCTTAGAGTATTAATTCAGCAAGAAGGTCTTCCTACCGGTGTTGAAGACTTGCGTAATTTATTTGTCCGCTTTCACGAGCACCTCGGTGTAACGGTTGATCAAGTCAAGGTGGATCTGAAAACCTATGGCGCTCATGTCAGAGCTAAACATGTTTCTCTTCTTCAAAAATCTCCTAAAGAGCAACAGCAATATTATCGTTCCTAACTCTTCTTTCTTAAATATATTCTACCATAACTGTGGCGGCATGAGAAACAAATTAAACAAACTTTATGTTGACGCTAAATCATGCCACTTCAATGTCCTAGTATTCACTGAGACATGGCCAAACGAAACCTTCAATAATGAGGAAATTCTTGATAGCAATTGGACTGTCTTCAGAAAGGATCGGGACTACTCCTCAACAGGTCTTTCTCGAGGAGGTGGTGTCCTTGTAGCATCTCACAATTCCCTTTCAAGTGAGCTAATAGACACACCTAACCATAAACTGTTCGATCACCGAATTATTAGAGTTTGTTCAGGTAAAAGTCTCAATGTGTACATAGGTGTCGTTTACATTCCTCCCGGCTCAAGTGAAACAACATACAACGAGCTATGTATATACTTGCAGCAAGTCTCTTCTGTACAAAATCAGAATGGCAGATGGTTGGACCTAATTTTTACTAACTCGTATGAAGAAGTGAAGGTTAGTCCATGCATGGGAGCAGAAAATTTATTAACCAACACTGTTCATCATACAGCCTTAAAAGTTGTTTTCTCTGCTAATGACATCAACTTTATCCAGTCTTATAATAACACCATTGCGTACGATTACCTCAACGCCGATTATGAAAGAATAAAATGTTATCTTAGTTCTCTAAATTGGAATCATATTCTATTCAATTTAGATTTAGACAGTGCTGTCTCTGTATTTTATAAGCACATTTTTACCGCTTTCGAAAGTTATGTGCCAATAATAAAGAAAAAGAATAAGCTCACAGAACCATGGCTATACAACAATCTCAGATTTTTGAGGAATCAAAGAAATAAAATCTACAAACTTCTCAAATACACTGATAATATAAGCGATGAACTGAAGCTTAGATATGACGAGCTATCAAGAGAGTTCTCTATCATCGGAGAAAAAATTGTCCAAGAGCCGGGAAAATTCTTTGACTTTGTTAACATGAAGAGCAAATCTAGTGGCTATCCATCGTCTATGTTTAAAGGTAATGTCACTTCGTCCAATTCTCTTGAAATAAGCAACTTGTATGCCGATCACTTTAAGGAGGTCTTTTGTTTTCCTACCACCTTATCTGAAACTTCTCCTAGCTCAACTATTATAGTTGATAGTTTATATTTAACCCAAGAAGAGATTTCTAATGCAATAAAAGAACTGGATATATTAAAGGGACCAGGACCAGACTTAATACCTACAAGCTTTTTGGTGCGATGTTTAGACCAACTGCTATTGCCATTCCACATAATCTTTAGCGAATCACTGGTTTGTGAGACATTTCCTTCATATTGGAAATCATCCCATCTTACGCCAATTTACAAGAATGGTGATAAAAGATCAGTGGAAAATTATAGAGGCATAGCAATCTTGTCAGCCATTCCAAAACTTTTTGAAAAACTTATTTGTGAAAAGCTAACAAGTTTCATTAACCCACGTCTAAATGAGCAGCAACACGGGCTCCGAAAAGGGCGATCTACCACCACTAATCTCATGATTATGGTATCAGATGTTTTAGTCAAAATGGAAAAAGGGCACCAAATAGATGCTGTTTATACTGATTTCAGTAAAGCTTTTGATCGAGTTGATCACAACATTCTTATATATAAGTTAGAAAAATTTGGTGTTGCAGGGTCCATACTAAGTTGGCTAAAATCATATTTAAACGGCAGATCCCAGTCTGTTAAATTCCAGGGAGTTCTATCGAAAAAAATTGCAGTCTCCTCGGGAGTTCCGCAAGGTAGTCATCTTGGTTCTCTTCTTTTCAACATATTCATATCCGATCTATCAGAAGTTCTTAACGATATCCCACATCTTATGTATGCAGATGATTTAAAAATGTACTATTCAATTCAATCAGATGTAGATGTAAATTTTTTGCAATCAAAATTGTTGTCTCTTGAGCAATGGTGTTTTCAAAATAAACTACATCTTAATGTCAATAAATGCAATGTTATTAGCTTTTCTCGTAAAAACAACGTAACATTACATACCTACCACCTCAATAGTATCGAACTAAAAAGGGTCAACCATATAGTGGATCTTGGAGTTGTCTTAGATTGCAAGATGCGCTTTAATCTGCACTATGATAAAATTGTGTCCAGGGCCAGCAAACAGCTCGGTTTTATAAAAAGACGTGCAAATGAATTCAAGAATATATGGGTCACTACATCCTTGTACCGTGCATTAGTGCGCCCAAAACTTGAATATGCATGCATAATTTGGAATCCATCTTTCGATTCCCATAGAGAAAGAATTGAGTCTATTCAAAAGCAGTTCTTACTATACGCGCTTAGAGATATGTACAACCCTCATGATTATTGTAGCCTTCCATAATATGAACATAGACTCAGCCTTTTAAATTTGGTGCCACTATCAACAAGAAGATCGTTATTGGGCTCATGCTTCACATTTGATGTAATTAATGGTGCTATTCACAGCAAATATATTTCTAATATGATTTCCTTTAACGATCCAATTAGGCGCACTAGGCATACTCGATTGTTAACTGAATATCAGCACCAAACTACATATGCAAATAATGAACCCATCAATCGTTGTTGCAGAAAATTTAATAATATCTCTATATACTACTCACCTTATATGTCAAAATCCTTAGTTTTTGAAGGTTTTTGAAATCATGTCAATCCGGTGGGTATGCCCACTAAGAGCACCAAATAAAAAATAAAATAAAAACAAGGAAAGGGGAGAAGAAAAACAAAAAACTTAGTAATAAGTAAACAAAAACTGTTAGAATAAGTTAGAATAAGTAAATTGCATTGCCTTGTTTGGCCAATAAATAAATAAATAATTAAATAAATAATATAATATGTTTAAATCAATTAATTTTTTATTTCATACTTTAGGGAGGGGTAGGGAGGGGTAAATAAGTGCCTAAAATCGGTAACGTAGTTTATTAACGACCCCTAAGCAATGATAATCTAAGGCTTATTCTGGATCAAATTTCGTGAGTCTCCTTTTATATAATAGTATAGAAAATATTCAGACCAAACACATAATCCCAGACTAAAGGCAAATATTAAAGGCAAGTATTTAAAATATTTGTGATTTTAAAGCGTTTTGAAGCTCACATTTTTGATCAAAAATAAAAAAAAATAAACAAAACATCAATTGCATTTCGCTTCCTTAATATAGAAAGGCCCAAACTGAATTTTTTTTACATTACATTTACATTGCATTGCATTTGCATTTTAAAAATGTTACTTCTTAAAAATCAAGGGGTGTACTGTCCCCTTAAGGAAGAAAACCCCGGTACGTAATTCGCTACCTTCGAAAAAAATAAGGACCCCTTCAATAAATAAAACGTGTCCTTAAAACAATATCGCTTAAAATTGGCATGATTTAAGTAAGGCATACTTGCATGTTACATATGTCTTTTTTGTTTTTTAGTTGAATGCATCGCTAACGTAAAACTAGTCAAAAATTATGTTGATAATTCAGGATTTGGTACACCCCAGCGCGTTGTGAAGCAATACACCAGTTGGGGCGCTTCGCTTTTGTATTTGTGTAAGCATAAGATGGTGTTAGCTGCAGCATAGATGCACCTCTTTTTCACTTATCTATTATAGTATAGTTAAAATTATCGTTAGATTATTATTATTATAGAAAATGATCGCTAATAGAATTCTATTAGGAAATTTTAAAGCATATTTTACCTTTAGCTAAAATGAATTTTTTCACTTTTTTTATTGTGAAATATATGTATAATGGCCTTCTAATTCCAAATCTGAAAAAATTAATGGTCGCTCTCATCTGGTTTAGTAGTTATATGGGACCAAAGTTGAAAAATGGGCTAAAAAAACTTACTATATCCTTGCTATACATAAACAAAACTAGCAAAATTGGTATTAAAAGAAAGGATATTCTATTACCTATTCAAAAAGCTATTAAACATAATATTCCATTAATTACTTTCTAAGATATAACTCTTTTTATATACCAACTATTTTGCATCAAAATTTTAGATGCATTTCAGATTCTAATAAAAACGACAAAGACAAGAAAAAGTTTTATTAAAATCGCGGCGATTTTTAATAACTATTTTACGCCTGCGGCGCTTTATTTATCCACCGTTTATTCAACAGTTCCTATTTCAAAAACTCTTACAAAATTAATAACATTTTATGGCTTTTAACTGTATAACTAAATCTATAAATGTTTTAAAAATTTCTCGAGTGTGGCATTTCTTCCTCAATCGTTCATGTAACAATTTAACTTTGTAAATATTCCTCCGTCATATATGTTTCATCGTATATGTAACTAGTTACACCCTTGTACAAATTAATGTGGACAAATCAGTTTTTACTCAAGAAATTTGTTTTATTCATGAAAAATAAAAATATTTAGAAAACATTGCAGATTAATATTTTATGTGTACACATTTAGGTTAGAGAACCATTTTAATGCGTTTTGGCATGGATTCTATAAGCGATTTACAGTCATTACTAATTTTGGGATCCCTATACCATATTCCAATAACTGACTCAATTAACTTCATTTTGGTTGTGTAATGCATCTTTCTGAGCCCAGTTTTACACATAGACCACAAATTCTCGATTGGATTGAGGTCAGGTGAATTACCACTCCAATCCAAAACTGTAATTTTGTTTTCAATGAAAAATTTTCTAACTATTTTGCATGCATGACAAGGTGCCAAATCTTGATGAAAAATTGCATTTTCCAAATTTAAATTTGACAACTCAGGAACCATTCTTTCTTGCAGCACCATTAAATATTTTTGGCTGTTCATCATGCTTGTTATGGGTACTAATGATCCTGGGCCAGAAAACGAGAAGCAGCCCCAAAGCATTTGTTTCACGGGATGTTTGACTGACTGTTGAATACGCGCTGCTGAAAGTGGTTCCCTATCAGACCGTCGAACAAACTGGAGACGCATGCCCTGCACGAAAAAATTGCTCTCATCGGAAAACAATACCTTCTTCCAATCATATTGAGTCCAGTCCTTGTACTTCTTAGCCCAAGCAATGCTCTTCTTCTTCATTGCGGCAGTCAAGAGTTGTTTCTTTACGGGTTTCCGAGCCCTTCGGCCAACTTCTAGTAAACGACGCCGTATTGTTGAGGCATGCACACTCGTTCCAGCAACAGCTGGGTCTTTTTGTAACTCATCAATGGTCTTTGTAGGGTTTATTTTACTGTTTTTTAATAACAGAGCATCTTCTTTTTTTGTGGTTTTTCTTTTACGGCAACATTTACCTTTCCTCCTAGGAAAATTGAACCAGTTTCCATGTAAACCTTAATCAGCTTGTTTACTGCACTTTTGGAAATGCCACATTATTCTGCAATCTGTCTTGGTGTCATTTTAGAATGTTGAAATAGCGTAATTACTTTTGAACGTATCTCTGCTGCTATATCAATTTTTAAAACGCACCCGAACTATGTCCTTTAATTCAATAAATAAGTCAAAAATGTTATATTTAACCACTAACAAGCATGTGTAGGATGTTACTACTAAAATCTTTATTGAAGTTTAAAGTAAAACGATTTGTTTGGTACAAATATTTACAGATTTATTTACAATTTGAATCTATACGTTTATCACTATTTAAATAAGCTTATTAATTGGCCGGACGTTCCGGTTTCGCGGTCTTTATCAACTGCACTTTATTTTCTATGGTAGCATGGACCATAGCCCATGCCACCACAACATATTGTACAAACGCTGCAGCATAAAAAACAGCGCTGCAGCGCACCACATAGCGATAACCACTATCCACGCTTTGTTCATAATGTTAATTATTCTCCAGCGTGAGAAACCTTAAATTTATAGCCCCTCGCTTCGTCACCAGCGCTAGTGACAAAGCGAGAGACGCTATGCAATGAAAATGCAGACGTCGCATTTTCGGCTAACATTGGGTGCGCGCTTGCCTGGGTGTTGGTTAGCTAAGCCAACACACAGGCAGCTAGCGCTTGGAAACTTAAACCAATGCTTGTTGTTGTACAACAAACGCGACCTGCTCAACGCTATACTATTCGTCATAGCATAGCTCTGAGTCGGAGTGACGATCGCGAATCTCACGTATGTGTCGAACGGACGGAACGTCGGTGTGTCACCGAGCCGTCATGGGTGGCTTCGAATAAACATATCAAGTGATCGTTCAGCCACTTGAAGAATTTGCTTAGCTTGGCACTTGTGTGACAAACTAAGTTGCTGTGAACAAAGAGTGGATGATTATTTGAGCTAACATAAACAGTGGTTTAATGTTGCGACCAAGCGTCGCCACCTGCTTGAAGAGCAAACTATAGGTGGGGGTTAGAACTGAAGGTTCCGCCACACATGCTTAAAATTGTATGATCAAACTTCCTGAATCATATAAACACGAGCACGTTTTGAGGTTAGATATACAATCAACTAAAAGCTTACAAAAAAGTTTCGTATTGAACCAAAAAGTAGCGTTCCCATACCCGCATTTGTAAAAAACGTGGAAAAAATTTGTTGTCCACACTAATATGCACAAGGATGTAAAGGGTCCGCCAAATAGCTTTTATTTTTTTTGAAAACTCTATAAAAAACCTACTGAATATTTTCTCAAATTTCTTTTATTATTTGAAAGTACAATCCTTCCGGTTAATAATGAAAAATAATTTCATTCAAATGGCTGCCTCGGCTGGCCATGCAGTAGCCTACACGGTCGGTCCAATTTTTAAGCACATTATCGATTGTGTGCAGCTGTATTTCACCAATGGCTTCACGAATATTGTCCTTTAAAGCGTCAATTGTCTCTGGCTTGTCGGCGTAACACTTATATTTGAGGGCACCCCACAAATAATAGTCCAACGGTGTCAAATCGCAGCTCCGAGGTGGCCAAACGACATCAGCTCTGCGGCTGATAATGCGATCTTCAAAAACAGGGCGCAAAACATCGAGTGTAGCTTCGAGTGTAGATTCGTGTGGCACGTAGTGCCGTCCTGTTGAAACCAAATGTTGCCAATATCCTCCTCTTCAGTTTTTGTGAACAAAAATTCGTTCAACATGGCCCGATAACGATCGCCATTGACTGTAACGGCCACTCCTTGCTCATTTTCGAAGAAAAATGGCCCAATTATGCCTCTGGACCAAAATCCACACCAAACAGTGACTCGTTTTGGGTGCAGCAGCTTTTCAATGTATGCGTGTGGGTTTTCTGTGCCCCAAATGCGACAATTTTGCTTGTTTATATACCCGCCAAGATCAAAATGAGCTTCATCTGAAAAGATTATTTTTTTGGCAAAATCGGCATCTTCTGTAAGTCGATCGCAGGCCCACTTAGCGAAGCGAAAACGCATTGGATGGTCAGTTGGCTTCAACTCCTGAACCAATTGGACTTTGTATGGCGTCATACCAAGGTCTTTATGCAAAATTCCTCTCAATGATGTCTCCGAAATGTTCAATTGTTGAGAACGACGGTGAATTGATGTTGATGGCGCTTCACGCACACTTTCTGCCACAGCAGCAATATTCTCGGGTGGTTTATCGATGAGGATGCTAGTTTCTTTCACTTTTTTCACAAGATAACGAACATACGGAGCTGACAGTGCTTCTCTTCTTCCAAGATCCGTACGCAATTTTCGCACACATTCTGCAACATTACCATGATTTTCAAAGTAATGTCACAACATTTCCCAGCGTTGTTCAAGCATATACACAACCATATTCGTTCAGCGGAAGGATAAAACTAATTATCTGTCAAATCAGACATGAGCTAAGTGTTACCATTCACGAAATAAGCACTAGTTGAAAAAAAAGTTAGATGGCGGACCCTGTATATCTTAAATACCTCAAATACCTGCACGTTTCAATATAGGCTTCTTCGTTCACCAATCGCCGGTGCATCAGAAAATACAGCAAAGTTAATTTAGCTTTCCTTGCTGGCGAACGTCCTCCAAGTGCCACCACCAGCAGCACAAGCAAGTGCAGTGCAAAATTTCTTGCTAGCCAACATCCTCCAAGTGCCATCACCAGCAGCAGAAACAAATGAAGCGCAAATTCTCCGCTTGCAATTTATTTAATTCACGCCGGAGTATAATGGCAGAAATTTTCCTATGCGCTTGAGACATGCTGAATGCAGTCAATTGAATTGTGTTGCACTTGCTGGTGCTGCTCGTGGCGGCTCTCGGAGAACGTTGGCAAGCAAAAGAACAGGAAATTTGCGCTGCACATGCTTGTGCTGCTTCTGGTGGCACTTGGAGGATGTTGGCTAGCAAGAAATTTTGCTTGTGCTGCTGGAGGTGGCATTTGCAGAACGTTCGCCAGCAAAGAAAGCCAATTTAACTTTGCTGCACTTGCTGATGCACCGGGAGATCGTTGGCCCACACACACGCACACATAAACTCAAGCACTTTCTTTTTTTTAATTTTTATTATTTTGTTATTTTTTAAGTTTTTTAAGTTTACAATATTGCAATTTTAGGAAAAAAGTTGCAAGTACAAGCACTCGAATTAAATATGCCGCGGAAATTGACGTGTTTTTTCCTTTATTTTTGAGTGTGTCCAAAATTCGCATTCGACTGTCAAAATAAGTTGTAGCCCCTGGGGCTAGCACAAATTTTGACAATTATGTTCACCTCACAAATGCCAAAAATTGCTCTACCAACTGTCAAAATTTGATCATCCGACTGAAAAGCTTCCGATTGACACACAGCCTAAGAACTAATTATGTGTGAGTATTTGTAAATATTTGACAGAAAGTAAATGGCTGGGGATGTGAATTCACAGAAAATTAATACAGTACAACTATGGTAGTAATGCACTGAAAATAGTGATTGCATAAAAGAAGATTACTCTGCTATGTTTGTAATGAAGGCTCTTAAAAAATTGGCCGTCACAAAGTAGAAATGTTTTCAAAAATTTTAGTCCGTCACAAATTAGAAATGTTTTCAAAAATATTCTTCTGCGACATTTCGTATCCAATCGAATTAAAAACAAATGCATCTTTTACATTTCAATAAAATTTATAATAGCGATTATGGAAAATGCGAAAAGCCAAAATTCTGCAAATTTTTAATTAATTTAAGTATTTTTTATTAAATACATAATTTTATTTTTAATCCTATCTGATAATCCCATTAGAAGTTATAAATACTATTAGCAGGAAAGAGATCTAATCTCTCTGACAATGCGATTACAAAGGATTCTGCATCAAATTTGATAAAATTAATTTATAAATTTTATCTTACATCTCATAATAAATTTGAGATTTACAGAATGAAAGCCTCATTGTTGTTATACCGAAAGGACATTTTTTTATGGTTAACAAAATCTTTTTCCTAAGCATAACATCTTAGATAATATTAAAATCCACTTGTTAGTACTTTTAGACCACTGTAGACCACGAAATTCTAAAACGAAGCTATTTAATATGTTTAATTTTTCCTCTTCAGCAACCAGTTTAATATCTTCATATTTGTACAATAGAACTCAAATAGTAATAAATCTAAAGATTTAGTTTTAGCCGAAAAGATTTTTGACGTTTCTACTGTAACGATGCGTTCTCACGGCTGGGGTCGGCTCGCCGGACCTAGTTTTGCTACACAGGGTAACACGTATGTGGGAAGTGAATCTTGGGTGGACGACTCTCATCCGTTTCTCAAGACCAAGTAGATTCGCTGCAAGGAGCAACGAGGGGGTTTAAGGAAGGAACGCTTGAGCGGACGACTCTCATCCGTCTCTCAAGACGCGAAGGAACCCGTAGCACCAGCTACGAGCGTTTTGTGATGGGATTCTTGGGTGGACGACTCTCATCCATTTCCCAAGACGGGAAAATGAAGGTAGGAAAGGATAGGTATTTTAAGGAGCGGGGTGCACTAAATATATTTAAAAGGATTCTTACGCTGTCTGGAACGCTGCTGAATGCAAATCGCTGGCTACCTATGTACTTGACGCTCGTTTTTATGCGTTGCTGCCGCTGATAGTGGTACCGTTGGCGTCGGCGTTGCGCTGCTACTATTGGTAGCTACGCAGCTGACGTCGACGCTTGCTGCTGCGTCGTTGACGCTGACGTTTACTGCTTGGAGTTTACGTTGCTGCTTGCTGCGCAGTTGACGTTTATGCCGCTGCGTGCTACTGGCTGCTGGTGTCCACTGATGTCATCAAGAAACAAATAACAACCATTAGAGACAAATTAAATTAACATTATTTTACTGCGTAGTAACAAAATTGGCTGATGCAATATTAAACGTTATTGCTGAACCCCAGTAGGAACGCTTGCATGAATTCCTCTGACTGGTGTTAAGCAGTACTGTAATAATGTATATGGATTTAGTTTACTGCTTAATAGCAAATTGGCATTATGAAACGCTGGGCAAAGAATTTAACAGTATGATCACAACTACAGTGCTGTATTATGCAATTGTGCGGCCTCACTTAGAGCATGCAAGTCAAGTTTGGTCCCCAAGTTACAATGTACATGTTGAACGTATAGAGAGAATCCAAAAACGTTTTGTTCGGTTTTCTCTAAGGGGCTTAAGTGCAACGGACACTTTAAACCTTCCTCCTTATGAGGGAGGATCTTTTAAAACTATTAAAAATGCAATCTTTGAACGAGAGAAGGAAGTCTGCAGATATCGTCTATTTACACCAACTCATAACTGGTGTATTCGATTCACCAGAACTCCTAACTTATAAATTTTAACACTAACCGTAGAAGCAGTAGAAATGCTAACAATTTGATTTACTTACCTTTTAGTAGAACAAATTATATGGCTACTGCTCCTTTACATCCCATGAGTACCTTTGTTAACAACTGTAGCTTTTTTGATGTTAACTTATCGAAAGGTCAACTCAAAAGTAGATTGAAAACTAATGTATGATTAAATCTTTGTAAACGCATGGTTAGTTGTTATGTCTTGTGTTGTCCCTGAGCCCAACCCATATTATGGTGGGTAAATTTTTCTTACTTTAGATTGTTTTGGACCACTCTTTTCGATATCATTAAGGCTATTCACAGTTTGAGCGTATTTTTAACAAATCGTATTTATAGCATTTGTTATTGTTTAAATTGGGAGCACCTCGCCATGTGACTGTCGTATAAAAAAAATTGTGCAACCCTGTGATGTATGTGATTATGCGGCTGTAGACAGAGCATAAAAATACGAGGTACAAAAAACACGTCCAAGGGCTGCTTTTATTTACGCGTGCCTGCGTATTTGCGTTTGTATGCAAAACAACAACAAAGCAAAATACGCTTTCGTAAATTGGCGTACAAATAGCAAATCGTACAAATGCCAGACCAGCGTATTCCAGCGCTGTGAATGGCCTTATTGAGATGTTTTAATGTTATTTGGGCTGGTTCTTAAGCTGATCTAATGCGGAGAAAGTGCGAAAAAGCTGTAGTAGCTGAACTCTATTGTTATTGCATGTATAAAAAAAAATAACAATGTGTTGAACTGATTAATTAGGTTTATAAAATCAAGACCATTAAACAGTCGCTTATTTAGTAAATTATGCCAAGCTATGGAAGCCAAGTACGAATCCTTGTTACTACATACGGAAGTAAAGTGGTTATCCATAGGAAAAATTTTATCTCGTTTGAAAAAAATGAAAATGTTTTTTGAACAAGATAAAAATAATGATTTTGTTCATTTGTTGGAAGATAAGATATGGTGTACTAAACCTGGTTGCTTATCAGACATTGTTGTTATTTTTAATAACACAAATTCAAGTATACAATGGCCTTTTGCAAATATCTTAAACTCAACCGATATGCTGGTGGGCATCCAAAAACAAATAACTTTATGGAAGAATAAAGCCCAGAAAGGCAATTTTGAAAAGTTTGAGTCAGTCCCTAAAGACTGTTACAAAACTATTAAAATAATTGTTATTGACCATTTAACAACATTAGCGGAGAGAATTATTCATTATATCCCAAAATTATGTATAAAGAAATTTGATTAGGTTCGTAATCCATTTCTCGTATTGGATACTTCTGTATTTGACTTAACTTTGAATTAAGAAGAAGAACTCATTTTGCGTTGCAATAATCGATATTTAATTTAAATTTAAAAACATTCAGAAGAATCAATTATTTATTTTATGATTAACATTAGATGCGATTATCCAATGATAGTCAAAAAAGCTTTAAACATATTATTACAGTTTTCCACATCTTATTTGTGTGAATTTGGATTTTCAGCATTAACCAACATTAAAACTAATAAAAGATCAAGATTGTTTAATGTAGAAGACAATATGAGAGTAGCATTGTCATTTTTACGACCAAATATAATTTAAATTATCAAAAAACATCAAGCTCAAATTTCGCATTAAAAGTATTCTTATTAACTTGTAATTAATCCCTTAATAAACATACTGTTATTTCTTAGAACATATTATTTTATGTCACACATTTAAAATTATTATCATTAACTATTTTACGCAGTGTGTTTTAGGTAAGTAAATAATTTTAAACTTATATTTTTCTTTGTGTGCCGCCAAATTTTAAAATCGTTTTAAAAGTGTGCCGCAACAAAAAAAAATGGTTGAGAATCACTGGTTTAAGGTATTAATATAACACTTTGTAAAAATGTTTAAAAGAGCCGAGTTGGCCACAAATAAATCAGATTTGAACTAGCAACTTAAGTTGATAGATCTCTGCCTTGTTTTCAATTCAAATTCTCAACTTGCTTTGGACTCAGTTTAAGTAAGCAATATTAGCAATCAGAGAAGGCAAACTCTGCCGCTGATAAATTTACAATTTTAAAATTCTAAAACATTACACCACGAATGTATTGTAATCGACATGTCGACAAGTTAAAAAAAAACACTTTTAACAGGGTCGCAAAAAAGAAAAAAGTGTATTAAGGGAAACTTTTGACTTAGTATTAATAAAAGTATGAATAATAAACAAAGTGGACTAAATTGCAGACATCGGAGAAAATAAAAGAAAAACAGGACAATATAATAAAAAGCAGGATTTTGAGCCCGTTACACAGGACGTAGAAATTTGTTCGAAAAAAAGGACTGTCCAGCGAAATAAAGAACATATGCGTTACCTATACATAATTTAAATTGCAAAATTTTTAAAATTTCGTTTTGTAACTTTTATTTTTGAGTTTATAATTTTTGTTTTGGCTCATATAAGAACACGCAGTGTATGCAAAATCATATAAGATTCATGCTCTGCATTAGAACAGGGAAGAAAATTGTAAAAATATTTTCTTTGAAGCAATGAAAACCAACATTTTTTCAAAAATATTTAATATGTTTTTTATTAAGTCTGATAACTGTGGAGATTGTAATATCAAACCACCATGATGAGTTCCATCGTATTCATGGACTATAATTACTCTTGATGGGCTTGAATATGTTTTAGGGCTTTGATCACACATAAATGACTTGCATGCTTTACAATGGTATTTTTTCCAAATAGTTTGTGCAATATACCCGGAAAAATAGTTTATTATCATATCCTTAATATTTTTTTAATTTTTTTTTTATTATGATTTTAGTCTATGAACATTAGATCACCCAAAAAAGCAAGATGGTTTTATTTTCGCTCCACCAGCATTTTCTAATAGAATGAGGTTGAAAAATAAGATCTGCATCAAAATATTGGTATCGTTAGTGGAAAATAGTCATCCAGTTTTCATTTGAAGCCTCAAAAACAGCCTTAAAATTGTTTGAAAGTAGCTCAAACAACGTTTCCCCTATAACTTTTTTTAATAAATAGTAAAAGTGTTTAATTTTTTTTCTTTTCACATACAATTAACAGGTACGGCTCTCCGTGTAATTTGGTTTTGGTAGGTGTGATATTTAATGGTGTTTTTGAAGACGAAACTAGATTTTTTACTAATTTTTTATGTTCTATTTTTGTTAAAAAAATTCCCAAAAATCATAGAAAAATCTGCGAGCTATCAATATCATCCTCATAAAGGGCATTTAATAAGGTATGAAAAATTAACTACGTCTCACTATTTTTTTTTTTACTCATGAACTTAAGTCTTTAATTCAAACAAATGGATTTTATTTTTGTTTCATTCAATTTAAATCTTTCACATTTTAACAAAGTGCTTCTCTTACTCACCTAAATCATTGGTTATGATCCATTTATATGTTGTGAGAGCATTTGCGCTTTGTTTCAATTTAATTTAACTCATAAGCCTCGTCGATAAAAACATATTAAATGTTTTTGTTTTTTCACGGTGGATTTAAATGAAATGGGCTTGTTAGGCCCCAATTTGTCGCTAAAACGCCAAGGGAAAGGAAATTGATATTTCACATCGTATGAATTTAGTTTGACCCCTTATACATTGGGCAAGACTTGAAATCAAGTATTTTTTAGTACAAAAACTTGCTTTTCGTCTCCAAAACTCACGTAAACTCACCACGATTTGTCCTACGATCTCACATTCTTGCTTTCAAGTCTTGCTCAATGTATGAGGGGTCATTAAGTTGTAAGAGGCATAAGGAAACAACACTTGTGGGACCTCCAAAGATGTCAAATCCGTTCCTAACGAGCTCACCTGATAAATCCAACTTAGTTTTTTTTTAACATAAATTACGTATAATGGAATAAGAAAATGTGCAATTATTGTTTTTATTAAAAATATTTATACATTTGAAGAATTCAAATGCTACATCATTTACAACCAGTAATTTTTAACTATTGATTTTGCTGCCATGTAGTCATGATATTCTTCCCATGTTGATGGATCTGACTCCAAGAACCTTGGGCTTACACTTGTAATTTTTTCATTTAGAATTGTATTGAAAAAGCTGTATGTGTTTTTAGTGACGAAGTCATACAATTCCGTTTTTGTTTCAACATTAATTTGATCGTCAAGAAATGCTCTAAAACAGCGTAAGCTCCAATTGAGATGCTGGTGTTGCTAGCAGTAGTGTCGAAACACATTGCCAAGACATTTGCTTCAACGTGCCAGTCTTGTAATGCCGAATGCACAGCACCACCTTCTATGACTCCAGTTTGCTGAGCTACCTTCGGTATATCAAGAACTTTTGAGTTGCCACATACCTTTCCCTTGACATCTTAGCAACAAATTGGGGCCTAACGAACCCATTTAATTTAAATCCACCGTGAAAAAACAAAAACATTTAATATTTTTTATCGACGAGGCTTATGAGTTAAATTAAATTGAAACAAAGCCCAAACGCTCTCACAACATATAAATAGGTCATTACCAATGATTAAGGTGAGAAAAAGAAGATATTTGCTAAAATTTTAAAGTGTTATGTTTTGTGCTGTGTTTAAAAATATTTAAAATCATAGGGTGTTTTTTATAGAGTAATACAACTTTGAGTTAGCATCACTGCTTTATTTGACCACCCATTTAACAGCTGATAGTTGCTTTTTGTTTAGTTTGCTTTGACATTTTATTATGGATCGACTTACACCAGACCAACGCGTGCAAATTGTGAAAATTTTTAATCAAAATAATGGTTCTGTTCGTCAAACTTATCGTGCGCTTCGTCCATTTTATGGCGTACATAATCGTCCTTCAGAGCTGCTAATTCGAAGAACAATAGATCGTTTTTAGACCACATTTACTGCTACTGATAATGTACATCCCGTGAGACGCCATATAGTGCGCACTGAAGAATCTGTAGCCGCTGTACAGGAAAGCATTGAAGATGATCCTAATCAATCAATTCGTCGCCGTTCTCAGCAACTGGGGTTGCGTCTTTCCACTTTATGGAAGATTTTACGAAAGATCTTGGCTTAAAACCTTTCAAGATTCAACTTGTGCAGGAATTAAATCCAAACGACCATCGTATGCGCCGCCAATTCGGCGTATGGCCTGAAGCACAAATTGATATTGATTTTGAATTTCCAAAGAAAATTTTATTTTCCGATGAAACCTATCTTTAGTTGAATGGGTACGTAAATAAACAGAATTATCGTATTTGGAGTGAGAAGAATCCACTAGCTTTTGTCGAAACACCATTACATCCACAGAAAATTACTGTTTGGTGCGCTTTATGGGCTGGCGGAATCATTGGCCCATATGTCTTCAAAAACGATGATGGTCAGAATGTTACTGTCAATGGTGAACGGTATAGGAACATGATTCGAAGTCTTTTCGTACCTCAATTAGCTGGCAATAATCTTGCTGATAAGTGGTTCCAACAGGACAGAGCCAGATAACACACAGCGGACACTACAATTGATTTACTCAAGGAAACTTTTGACGAAAAAATAATTTTACGAAATGGCTTAATTAATTGGCCCCCAAGATCGTGTGATTTAACCCCATTGGATTATTTTCTTTAGGGTTATGTAAAGTCACTTGTCTACGTCGATAAACCACAAACAATTGAACGCCTGGAAATCAACATTCGAAGAGTTATCGGCGAGATACAGCCGCAAATGCTGCGAAAAGTTTGTGAAAATTGGTGTTCCATATTGCGCCTTGTACGCACCAGCCGTGGTGGCCACATGTCCGAAATCTTATTTAAACATTAATGTCATAAAATTTTCTATCCAAAAAAGCTCGTTTAATTGATGTAAAAAATATATTACTATGTTTTATTATGATTTAAACTTATATCACTCTATAAAATAACTCTATAATAATGTCATTCATAAAATAACTGTGTTTTATTTTAAATTAAATTTTCTTTTTTAATAATTGGTTACAGCATTTTCTAAACCTAGGACACACCCAGTTTCCAGTCACATTTCCAATATATTTCATTTAACCAATCATTTAAGATTGTTGTGAAGCAAATGTGCAGACTTGCATTTGTGACTTCCGCAGAAATGCAATATCAAACATTTGTTCACATACTGACCCACATATTCAAGTTACAATATCATCAGCTCTTTGTCAACACCGCTAGTGGCTGTTTGCGCTTGACTTAAAATCGTGATTCGTTCATAATTATTACTTCTTTTATTGTTTACGTTCATGCCGTTTTATTGTTTTAACTTATGCTGCACTACTCAGCTGGATCATATTGCACTCACATGTGCTCAGTGTTTCAAGGTTTGTTAACGTTGATGACCTTGCTTGTGCCTAGGTGGTCTGTTTATTATTATTATTTGTTTGTTTTTATTTGCTTTTGGGTTGTACACGCAACAAAAGATTTAAATTGAATGAATACAAAAATTATATCCATTTGTTTGCATTTAAGACGTAAGTTCATGAGTAAAAAAAAAATAGTGAAACGTTGTTAATTTCTTAGACCTTATTAAATGCCCTTCATGATGATGTAATGTTAATAGCTCGCAGATTTTTCTATGATTTTTGGGAATTTTTTGAACAAAAATAAAAAATAAAAAATGAGCAAAAAATTTAGTTTCGTCTTCAAAAACACCATTAAATATCACACCTACCAAAAACAAATTACACAGACAGTCTTACCTGTTTAATTGTCTGTGAAAAAAAAATTAAAAACTTTTATCATTTTTTAAAAAATCGGCCGTGTAAAAAAGACAAAAACAAAGACAAAAACTTTTATGTTTTTCATAAAAATATATCAGCAAAAATCTAAAAAAAACTTCAGTAACCATGCTTTGTTAGTGGAAGACTTCCAAAAGACTGTTGGACTCCATAATAACATAAGCATAAAGACTAAAGTAAAGTTAAAGTACAACAACAAATGTGAAATTATGAAATGAGAGAAAAACTGAGAAATTGACACTTAAAAATCTCATCGCCTCTGTGGTGCAGTGCTTTAGTGCGTGCTTGCATGGCGTATCACAAAGATATCTGATGAAGCCTTTAGCCGGGCCGAAATTTCAATATAATCAGCTAGTGATTTTTTCATTTTCATATTGAAAAAACGTTGTCGTTGTTGTTGTTTCTTTGGAAAGATTTGTTAGAACAATTAATTGTTCTAACTTTGATCTAAAGCTCAATAAACGATTTTAAACAACCAAACAACTAGAATTTGTGTTTAAAATCAAGTATGATTTAAACTATCAAACATTTACAATTTGTATTTAAATCATATAAGATCAACATAATAAATTACAAGGTCATTTAGAAAAAATTTGTTCAAAATAAACTTAATTTAAAAATATTTAAAAATAAAAAATTTCAGTAATAGTTATTTAGAGAATACTTCAGCGACTCTTTCGAATTCGCAAAATCTATATCGCAATATTGCATACAATTGTTAAAGTAAAGCATAGCTCTAAGCATATGTGAGTTTATGGCATAGTTGGTTCTGCACATTCCAAAATAAAACACGTCAAAGTGCCGTAGGGTTTTAAGAGGAACGTTAAAATTTATTAATTCTAATAAATTAGGGCCCACCACACCCACCACAAAAACAAACGTTAGAGATAGAATTATTCCTCTATTCTGAAGAGTTTTTAGTTTAATAAGACTGCACCGTGCATTATATGACGGCATTGGAAAACGAAGATTATTGGCTCTAAAAACAAACCGTGTGAAAGCTTTTTGTATTCGTTCAAGCCGTAATGTGTGAGTCCTATAAAAAGGATTCCAAACAAGGTGGCATATTCTTGCTTTGATCGAACTATAGAAGTATAGAAAATTTTCAAAGAAAGAGGGTCATTAAAGTTTGAACCATTACGTCGAACTAATGCAAGTAATGAATATGCTTTAGGAATTATGTAGTTAAGATGCCCTATGAAAGTAAATCTAGAGTCGAAAAATACCCCAAGATCTTTGATTTCACTTACAAATTTCAAAGGTGAACCATTCAAGTGGTACGATGATTTTAAGGGATCCAACGACTTCGTATAAGTAGCAACCATACATTTTTCATAGTTAAGATATAGATTATTTTGAGAACTCCAAGTGGTAATACTATTTAAATCAGCTTGCAGTAACGATGAATCAGACAAAGTATTAATTTTTTTTTTTAATTTTTAAATCATCCGCATATAAAAGACATTGGACATTTTTTATTTTTAATGCTATATCATTTATAAACAAAACAAAAAGTAGTGGACCTAAAATACTTCCCTGAGGAAACCCGGAAGAAGCAGCAAATGGCCTTGAAATTTTATTTTCAATATGACCATGGCTTATTTTATCTTTCAAATATGATCGTAACCATTGCAGTAAGCTAGAATGAAAACCAAGCTTAGCTAACTTTTTTATTAAAATATCATGTTGAAGTGTTTCGTGATATTCCTAAGTAATTTATTTATAAAATATTTATTTTTATTTAGGTCCTGCCTAATGGGTTGCCGGCGTATATTCGCCACTGGCTCTAAATTTGTTTTATATTTTTGGTAGCCGTTCACTATAAAGTGCAGAGGCTTTATATTTTTAAAAATTGGCAGCTTATAAAAAGCTCAAAGACTTTAAAAAAAATAAGAATTAGCTGGCAGCTTTGGAGCTCAAAAACTAATTGCTTTATTTTCAAATATGTTCATCCTTTTATAGTAAGCATAACGGTATTTTGTCTTAAAACTAGTTAACAATTGTTTGTGTAGTTTAGAATGTAAATAGAATCATATGTTCTTTAATTAGTGTAAAAGTAAAAGTAGAATATCGTAATACATATTTGTAATTAAGTATTAATAGTTTAATGTGCGTGAGTGAGTAGACTTATATTAATAGAAAACGTAAACATAATCATATGTTAACATATTTGTGTAGGAGTAAAAAGTATAATATAATATCATGTTTTGTATTCAGCCATATGTGTACACGTGTGCGAATGAGATAGATAGTAGTGCTTAGTATGAACATATGTTCTTATTGTTTGAATAATATCTTAGTATAATACAGTAAAATGAAATGAGGTGATACATACCGTAGAGGTGTATTACTTTAACTTAGTTTGAATATTATTGTGCACGTTCTCGAAAATTCTTACAGTAGAGGTTTTTATATTATTACTTATTTTAAGAAAAGTATTTATAGCGTGTTTTATAATGAAATACATTAATGATAGTTAAATAATATGTATAGGTATACTACACCCTCACCCTTAAGAGAAAAAAAAAATTTATTTTGAAATTTATGAATAATTAAAATTTTTTTTTTTGTGTTTTAACTTATACAATATTTTTATATAATTCATATATTTACAAGATTTAAATTTTTAAATAAAAAGATATAATTTTTACAAATATTTCTTTAACATATTGTTATGGTATTCTTTAAGTGTTCCATTTAAATTTACTATTGAATTTACTCCTTTTTTGTTTATAATTATGAATGGATTATGAATTAATTCTATTCATCCTTTTTATTAAAACTTTATCTCGAATTTTAAAATATAATGGATTTATATATTTATCTTTTTTTATTCTATTCATTTTTGCAATATTTATTACTTCGTTTGTAAAGAATATTTTAATCTATGCTTCAGTTCTTGTGCGTAATTGTCTGTATTATATACTATTGATTCGAAACGATTATCATTTGGAAGATTTGGAAGTTTTCCAAAAATTAGCTCAAACGGTGTATAATTTGTATCAGCATGAGGTGTTGTGTTATATGAAAAAGTGAAGTATGGGATCCATTGGTCCCATTCTTCATTTTTACAAAAGTTTAACAAATATTCATTTAATACTCGATGGTTTCTTTCAATCGAGCCTAGAGTCTCATGGTGATATGGAGTGATAAAAATTTGTTTAATATCTAATAAATTGCATAATTCTGACATTAATTCATTGAGGAATTCTGTACCTATATCCGATTTCAAAATTTTAAAGTGACCGTATATTAAAATTACGTTTTCAACAAGTGTTTCAGCAACAGTTTTCGCGTCTTTTGTCTCCATTGGACATGCTATTACATACTTTGTTAAGTCGCACTGCATCGTTAGTATGTATCTGTAATTGTTGGATAAGCGTAGGGGACCTACTGTGTCGATAGAAACTACTTCAAAGCTGGTACTTGGTGTCTCTGTCATTGTTAAATTTTCTTTTGTATGTTTAGTTTGTTTATTAATTTTGCAATTGTTACAATTGAGAATGAACTTTTTTATCATTTTGCCTATATTTTTCCATATGTATTTTTGTTTTAGCTTCATTATTGTTTTTCTTATACCGAGATGACCTCCGTGTGTCGAATTGTGGTATTCTTCGATTATTTTGTTTTATTTTATTTTGTCGACTATTCTTTGTGGTTCATTATAAATTAAAATTTTGAAGTTTTCGTTTGTTCTTTTTATGTTATTAAAAATATCTTTGAACTTATCCATTTCAATGGTTTTAAATATATCATCATTTCTCTTTAGCGCTAATTCTTCTATTCCTACATTATACATTTTTGATGAAAGCTTCTCCAAAGTCAACGGTGTGAACAGTGGATTATCACTACATCGTATAATTACTTCCTCATCATGTATTTCAATTTTGGTGGTTTGGTATCCTTAAACTTTCTTTCTGTAATGAACCTTAATTTCTTAATTTTTTTTATATCTGTTATGGATGTACAATCCCAAACAAAAAATTTTGCGGGCTTTTCGCTGACAGGACATTCTCTTTTGTTTAAATCAGTGTTTTTTGTATGTTTATCTGTGTTCATACTTCTTGTAATTGCTAGTATATTTTGTTTTCTATCTTCCATTCCGGTTGGAATCATAGCTTTTAGGGAATCACTATTATAAATTATTCTTGACAATGCGTCTGCATTGGTATTCATTTTACCCTTTTTATAAATAATATTGAAATCATAATCGCTAAGATCTAATCTATGCGTGTCATTTTAGAAGAAGGATTTTTATGAGAGAAAAGAGACACTAGCGGGCGGTGGTCTGTTAGAACCGAAAATTTTTTACCGTAGAGGTAGGGTCTGAAAAAATTGATTGCCCAATGTATAGCTAAGAGCTCTTTCTCAATAATTGGCTTGTTTAGGTCATGTTTTGCAAGAGATTTGCTTGCGTACGAAATTGGTAAGTCTGAGCCTACTTCGCCTTGCGATAGGACTGCACCAAGAGCGTAATTAGAAGCATCTGTGGTGAGTATGAAGGGTTTATTGAAATCGGGATATTGCAGTATCGATGGGTTTAAAAGTTTTGTTTTTAGCTCTTCAAAAGAGTTCTGGCAATTTTCATTCCAGTCAAATTTTGTGTTCTTCTTTAACAATGAGTTTAAATTTTTAGCAATATCTGCAAATCTTGGAATAAATCGACGGTAGTAGTTGCAGAAAGCAACAAATCTTCGTATTTCGTCCGCATTTTTTGATATTGGATATTCTTTTATAATTTTATTTTTAGACGGGTCAGTTTTTATACCATTGGCCGTTATAAGATGCCTAAGGTAAATGACTTCTGGCTTTAAAAAACAACATTTATGTGAATTTAATTTTATATTATAATTTCTTAATCTGTCAAAAACTTTTATTAAATTGTCGTTATGATGTCCTAAACTACAACCGAAAACAATTATATCGTCTACATAAATAAAAGCTTCTGTATCTAAGCCACTTAATGCGATAGTCAGCATTCTTTGGAAGCTGTTGGATGATATCTTCAATCCAAATGGTAAACGTTTAAATTGGAAATGTCCATTTCCAGTTGAAAAAGAAGTTAACTTAGAAAGTCTTTGTCTAAGTTTATTTGGTTGAAAGAGCTGGTCATGTCCAAAGTCGAAAAGTATTTAGCTCTTCCCAGTCGGTCGAAAACGTCTTCTATTTTTGTAAGTGGAAATTTATCGTTTACAATTTTTTCATTTAATTTGCGAAAGTCTACTACAAGTCACCATTTTTTGCTGTCATCTGTTGACTTTTTGGGAACTACTAGTAATGGTGAGTTGTAGGGGCTTACTGAATGTTCGATTATGTTGTCTGATAAAAGTTGGTCAACCTGTTCATTTATCTTCAGTTTGTGGAAGTCTGTAATTTTTAATATATACCGGGGTCGAATATGTTGCTTGTATTGTCTGCGTGTAAGAATTATTTGTACTAATGTTTATTATTGATGTCTTGGCATCTGGGTCGTTACAACCAATGTCTAAAGTTTTTAGTAACGTATCTTGTCTATTTTTGTCAGTCTTATTATGGATTTTACAGGCAAATATATTACAGTCTTTTAGTGGTTGAGTTTCAAAATCAAGATTTTTCAACACAACATTGTTGCTATTCGTATTTAGAATCTTAACGTGAACATTGTCATTTGCTGGTATCAAGCTATTACCTAAAAATACTCCGTTTTCTATTTCTTTATTTAAAATAATACTATATTCATTGACTTTAATATTTATTGGAACTATAGATTCTGAACGAGCAGGAATCACGATATTTGTTCTACTACAACTATTTAAAATTATTGGTAAAATTATTTCTTTATCATTTATGATTAATGTTAAAGTATATGTTTCAAAGTCAATTTTTGCCATATACCTCTCTAAAAAGTCGCGTCCTATAATGCCATCCATGGCAATTGGAAAATTGTTTTCTACGATATAAAAATTATGTTGGATATCTTCATCGTCCACTATTAAATTTAAATTTTTTTACCAATGCATTCAATTTCCTCATTTGTAATACCCGTTATTGTTGAAATATTCTGTGTGTTTATGTGATCTATATTTATAATTTTACATATGGAGATATCCGCTCCAGTGTCAATGAGAAATTTCAAATCGTCGTTTGTATTTTCACATTCTAATGTGATGTAAAATGAAAGATTTTTAGTAAGTTTGCAAATTAATTTTGGCCCCTAAAGCCATAGCGGCCATAGCGGTTTCCCTGCGAGTTGTTGCTTCTGAAATTATTATTATTAAAATTTCTATTGTTATTATTGGAATTTCTATTAAAATTTCGGTTGGAATTACTATTATTATTTACGAAGTTATGGTTTCCATTAAAATTTATATTATTATTATTGTTTGCAAAATTGTTGTTTCTGTTTAAGTTTCTATTTGAATATTATTTGTATAATTTGTATTGTATCTTGTATTCATAAAATTGTTATTATTTCTATTATTGTATTGTGGAATGTAGCTATTTCTAACGTCGTTGAATCTATTGTAAATTTCTCTGTAAGTATTTCTGTTTCTAACTTGGAAATTATTGGATTTATGTGTCTTTAAACTTTGTTCTGCAGTGATGCATCGCTCTACCGCTTCATTGTATGTTTTAGGTGCATTTGCTAACAAAATAGTTTGGTATTCCAAATTAACACCTTTCATGAAAACATTCAATGCCATGCTTTCGTTAACCTTGTAAATTGCATCTTTTGCGGCTTGCGTGGGATTAGTTAAAGATTTAATTTCGAAGGTTATTAACTGTTCAGAAAGTTCTGAAATTTTTTCTCTGAATTCAGAAATACTTTTATTGTTTTGTTTAATTGTACCGATTTCACTTAAAACTATTTGTAACGTTTTCGGATTGGGGTAAGCATTTTCCAATGAATTTTTTAATTCAGTAAAGGTCTATTAGTTCTACCTATTATACTACGCACTTGAGCAGTAAGTTTGAAATTGTATACGTATTTAATGAAAAGAGCTTTATCTTCATCTCTTATAATATCGTGAAGCAATTCTGCTTGCGATATAAAATCTTCCAAATTGATAAATTGTCCTTTGAAAATTTGTAGGTTTTTTCCCACAACATTGATATCAAATTTAGCCATATTGTTTTCTTTTTTTGTTTAATTGGTAAATTTTTCAAAATTATATTTAAATCTTGATAGAGGTTATTAAATTTTTCTTTTAAAATCTCATGATTTTCATCTATCGATTGTTCAATATTTACTTTGTTTTTTAGACAGTCTAAAGTTTTTAATTCCTCTTCAATATAGTGTTCAATATATTCTCTATTTTTACTTTTGTTTATATTTATAAATATTACAATTCTTATTGCTTAAAAGAATATAAAAAAATTTATAATATTTATAGTGAAAAATGGATGAATAAAAAAGAAAAGTGCAGTATTTTAGTTTGATTTCATTGTGTATAATTAATAACAAAACTTATAAATTTAATAAAACTTTATAAAAAGTGAAAATGAGTGAAAAAAATTTATTTGATGCATTTGTTGTTTTTGTTGGTGCGTTGTTCGATCTCTTTTTCCAGAGCGTCTATTTTCATCCAAATTTCGTTGGCTATATGCCATCTTGGTGGAGGGTTAGAATTTATTATTCTTTTAAGGCTAGCTAGCCGTCGTCTATCACGAACTAAATGTCCTCCGCGTCGTGGTTTCAATTTATCTACACTTGGTATCGCTGTCCTGTTGGATTCTTTGGCGCGTTCTTGGCGTCTTGCGTACTCCTCTAGTGTGATGCGTTTTGGTCCTTGAGCTTCTGGAAAGCGTTTGGAAGGAACGTATTTAGGTGCGTTTGTTGGTCCACCTATTGGTACGTATTCGTGTACGATTTTTGACGTCTGCAAATTAATTTTTGTGTGATTCGGCAGGATCGCCATGAAGTGTTTCGTGATATTTCTAAGTAATTTATTTATAAAATATTTATTTTTATTTAGGTCCTGCCTAATGGGTTGCCGGCGTATATTCGCCACTGACTCTAAATTTGTTTTATATTTTTGGTAGCCGTTCACTATAAAGTGCAGAGGCTTTATATTTTTAAAAGTTGGCAGCTTATAAAAAGCTCAAAGACTTTAAAAAAAATAAGAATTAGCTGGTAGCTTTGGAGCTCAAAAACTAATTGCTTTATTTTCAAATATGTTCATCCTTTTATAGTAAGCATAACGGTATTTTTAAAATAAATAGTTTAAAATGTAAATAGAATCATATGTTCTTTAATTAGTGTAAAAGTAAAAGTAGAATATCGTAATACATATTTGTAATTAAGTATTAATAGTTTAATATGTGTGAGTGAGTAGACTTATATTAATAGAAAACGTAAACATAATCATATGTTAACATATTTGTGTAGGAGTAAAAAGTATAATATAATATCATATGTTTTGTATTCAGCCATATGTGTGCATGTGTGCGAATGAGATAAATAGTAGTGCTTAGTATGAACATATGTTCTTATTGTTTGAATAATATCTTAGTATAATACAGTAAAATAAAATGAGATGATACATACCGTAGAGGTGTATTACTTTAACTTAGTTTGAATATTATTGTGCACGTTCTCGAAAATTCTTACAGTAGAGGGTTTTATATTATTACTTATTTTAAGAAAAGTATTTATAGCTTGTTTTATAATGAAATACATAAATGATAGTTAAATAATATGTATAGGTATACTACAACGTATTATATTTTTGTGTTAAATTTCAATTCTTCATACAAAAATAAAATTTTTCAAAACTTTAGAGTTGATTATTTCAAAAAATTTTTTATGTGGCATATCATGTTCTTGCAATAAGCCCTTCATATACAAAAATTAAAATTTATATATATAAAAATGGATCGTGATTTGTTTGGATGCTTAAAACTTGAAAAAGACTGGGCCGAATTGGATACTTCCTTCTGAGGATTTGTTTGTAATTGCTACGCAAAGGTTAAGGAAAAAGAAAATGTTGCCACACACCTTTTTACCGCCCACAAATCAATAAAAACGCTATACTCAAAACGGTTTCAGTCATAATAAATTAAAATTTGGTAATAAAGTTCGTATAATAACTATTAGTAACTATACTTACAATGGGAGTGGTTCCACTACAGCTACGCCTACTTTTAAGAAAAGATAAAAAGACTTCGAAACTACTGGCCCGATTGAGCTCAAATGGAGCTCAAATGGCAGTGGATTTATTTTGAGTACGAGATGGTTTAAGAAATAACTGCCACACCCACAAATATATAAAAAAAATTTCGATATCAAATTGCTTTGGAGTTATGGGTCGCACAGCCTCGAAATTCGGTATTCAACCACAATTTATACAAGTCGTGTAACTGATTACATTTTATGGGAGTAAAAAACAAGGGAGAGTGGCACCTTCGATAAAAGCAAAATTTGCGATATTATATAGTTTTTGAGTACAGGTCGCACAGCATCGAAATTCAGTGTTCGACATCAATTTATACACGCAGTTTCATTGATAACATTTTATGGGCGTTGGAAAAGGAGGAGTTGCACCTTCCATACAACCCAAATTTGTGCTATCGAATAGCTTTGAAGTTAAAGGTCGCACAGCATCCATATTCAGTATTCGACCTAAATTTACACACACCCAAAAAATATTTAGGATAAAATAACGAATAAAATCTTTCTAGAAATACAAATAGAGACTATTCGTAGAATGTACAAATGTTTTGTACATAATACAAACGTCTGAAGTGTTAGCCGCATAAAAAAAAAAAAATTTGAATTCGTAATTTTGTACATTCTACAAACGCTAGTTTGTAAAAACCTATAATGTATAAATTTGTGAACTGAACGAACATTGTTTGATAATATACAAAGCGGTGGCAGCAGCGTTCGTATATTTGTTCGTATCTTTGTAGATGAAATGAATGCGTTTGTGAAATATACAAATATTTCTTTGTACAATGTACAAATGGTCATTTGTATTATTCACAAAGTCGTTCGTAGGCTGAAAAGAACAAACAGCTTTGTAGAACATAATAATTGTTTTGTACATAGTACGAAGCTTTTTTTTTTGGGTGCATGCAGTTTAATTGGTAACATTTTATAGGCGTTGGACAAGGGGAAGTGGCACCTACCTTACAACACAATTTTGCGATATCGGATAGATATGGAGTTATAGGTCGCACATCTATAAAATTCAGTATTTGACCTCAATCTACAAATACAGTTTCACTGATAACATTTTATGGCGTTGGACAAGCGGGCGTGGCACCTCCCATGCAACCTAAAATTGTGATATTGAATAAATTTGTAGTTATAGGTCACACACCGTAAGAACTCAGTATCCGACCTTATTTTATCAATGCAGTTTCATTAATAACTTAGTAAAAATGCATCGACTAAGGAACCCAGAGTTGTGCTATCGAATAGCTTTGGAATTATAGGTCGCACAGCGTCGGAATTCAGTATTCGATCCAAATTTACACATGCACTTTCATTGGTAACATTTTTTGGGCGTTGGACAAGGGAGAGTGACACCCCCCATACAACATAAATTTGCGATATTGAAAAGCTATATAGTTATTTTATACACAGCGTCGGAATTCAGTATTCGACCTAAATTTGCACATGCCGTTTCATTGATTACATTTGAAGAGCAATTACAATTTACACATGCAGTTTCACTGATAACATTTTTTTGGGCGTAGGACAAGGTTGAATAGCATCTCTCATATAACCCAAATATACGATATCAAATAGCTTTGAAGTTATAGATCGCACCGCGTGGGAATTCAGTATCCGACCTCAATCCATGCATGCAGTTTTATTGAATACTTTTTATGGGCGTTGGACAAGGAGCGTAGCACCTCCCATACAACGTAAATTTGCGATATCGAATAGCATTCGAGTTATAGGTCGCACAGCGTTAGAACTTAGTATTCGACCTCAATTTACACATTCAGTTTTTATAAATACAAATTTATGTATGGAACCTCCCATTCAACTCAAATTTTCGATATCGAATAGCTTAGGAATTACAGAGCTCACAGATTTGGAATTCAGTATTCGACTTTATTTCACATGCAGTTTTACTATTAACATTTTAAAGAGTTTTAAAGGGGGCGTGGCTCCTCCCATTTAACCCAAATTTGCAATATCTAATATCTTTGAAGTTATAGATCGCACAGTTTTGGAATTCAATATTCGACCTAAATTCATATTTTATAAGAATTTCTTAATCTTCAAATCTAGAATTGAAATTTTTTGTGGTGTTTTCTATGTTTCAACTATTTAAATATTGTTTATTGTCTTGTGTTTGTACTATTTAATTAAACTATTGAAATACTGGGCACTTGAGAAACGCAAGTTGGTTGAGCTCCGAAAATAAAACTATTTCGCCTTGATGTACGATTTTAAGTGAGTTCTTTAATTTTTTCAATTCAAAGCTTAAGACTAATACAATAGAAGTTGAGAGGTAGAAAGTGAAAGGTAAGACAAAGAGAGAAAACTTAACCAAGCAAGGGTTGCTGAGATAAAGAAACAGGAAACTTAATACTAAAAATTCATTTTTCTTAAAATAACTTAAAATAATGAAGATCTGGCGAAACACCGGCCACGTTGAAGGGCTGTAATGATTCAATTAGCTTCCAAAGGCAAAATGGCAAATTTATGGACAGGCCTTCTAAAACTTCCGGCACTGGTTTTGATGTCCGCAACACGAACCTTGCCGTCTTGTCCGGCGATTACGGCTACCACTCTGCCATCCATTGCTGTGGAGGAACGTGGTCTTCGTGCACCACGACTAGCTGGTCCACCGCGATGTTGGGCTGCTCGGTCACCCATTTGTTGCGTGACTGCAGGCTGAGCACGTACTCTCTCGACCAGCAGTGCCAGAATCTGCGTTTGAGCTCGCATAACATTCGCCACCTCTTCAAACACGCCAACTTGTTGTCAGGCACGGCGAGCGCGGATACGGGCGGTAGCATGCGTAGAGAGCCCCCGATTAGCAGATGCGCTGGAGTCACAGCTTCGACGTCGTTGGGGTCTTGGCTCAGCGGTGTGATTGGTCGAGAATTCATTACGACCTCGACAAGCACCGTCTGCAGTTCTTCGGTGGTGAGCAGAACGCTGCCCAGTGTTCGCAGCAGCAGGTGCTTGGCAGACTTGACAGCTGCTTCCCACAGCCCGCCGAAGTGTGGTGCCCTAGGAGGTATGACCACAAATTCTGTTCCCATTTCTGCGGCGTATAAGAAGAGCCTGTCCTTCCCTTTCTCGAACGCCTCTTTCAGCTCTCGTAGCTTCCGACTCGCTCCTACGAAGTTCGTCGCATTGTCGCAGTGCATCTTCTGAGGGAACCCACGGCGTCCGATAAACCTTTTAAAAGAGAGAATGAAACAGTCAGAAGATAAATCTGTAACAAGTTCTAAATGGACGGCTATTGACGTGAAACAAACAAGCACTGCAATTTACATTTTAACTGGTGGTCGACCGCGAATTTTTAGGGTCGTGTATACGGAACCACAGAATTAAAAACGCTGCTAATTAAAAATGGACGTAATGCCCTCAGATGTAATGCCAGATCAGAATGTAAATGTCCCATAATCTGAGTCTGGAGTTTAGGCTTATAACGAAAACAATGTATGCAGGTTCTTACGGTTCTGCAACAGACTTCTTGCGCATTTATTAGCCAGATTTTCTGACGAAGAAGAGAAACTAATGCTTTTGGAACAGCATGACAATTAGTTATGTGTAGATGCCGTAGGTAAATTTCGACGAAGTGCGATTTTGTAAGCATAAGTAGTGGGAACTTTGATTCGTATGACATTAGTGCATTAAGAAGACGACCACCGACACGAAGTAGATTGAAGATTCGATTTCCATCTTTAAATTCGTGGATGAATGGAGTCAGTTTTTGGATACTGGGAGGTAAGACTTGGGACTTATTCAACTTATGAATTTCATTAGAAAATTCATGTCTCTGAATAATTTCAATAATTTTCAGGAATGCCCACTTGAATTCCTTTGCAGTCGGAATAAGAGAAATAATTTCATCGTTTTTTCTACTTACTTTCAAAAAACGGTATACAAACACAAAATTCTCAGTAGTCTTGTATACGACGACTGGCTAGAAATTAATTTTAAGATTTCATCCTCCTCGACTGCAAGTAGCACCGTTTTAATCTTTTTCTTCTCTAAAGTTTCCTGGTCTGGTGACAAGTCGAAATGATGTTCGTAGGCCAAGTGCATGCTTCTTGAAGCAGATAAAATGGACCAATAAACCATATAGAGTCGTTCAATTCATCGACATTACATCCTCTGAGACTATGTCTCTGAGCAGGATTTTGTTTTGACGGTACATGTCGCCAAGAAACTTTATGTGACGACTCTTGTATTTCTGATTTCTGACTCTTGAATTTCTTGTATTCTGATTTCTATTTGCTACGAATGTTGTCAGAGCAGATGGATGAGTTTTTATCCAGTGCAATGTAATTTCTGAATCTGTCCTGAAATATACATTCTCAACTCCACAATTTAGGCTGTACTCGCATCCAGAGTTTAGCCAGCAAATGCGCTCTACAGAGCTCTAGTCGTGGTAATGACTTAGATTTGAGCGGAGCAACTTTCGATTTGGCGGTTAAAAGTTCTGAATGGATACCAGTTGAGTCATGGCTTCGAATATAGAGGCAACATCCGTATACTCTGGTTGACGCGTCAGCGAAGCCATGAATTTGACATTTGGAGTTCGGATACGTAAATACATAGCGAATGATAGCTATAGAATGCAATTGTGTCAAGTTATTTTTGAAGGTTTGCCAACTGGTATCGAGGCGCATAGGGATTGACTCATCCCAATCGAGTTTTTGAAGCCAAAACTCTTGCAATAAGATCTTTGCTTGGGTGACAATTAGGCATAAAAGTCCGAGAAGATCGAAAAGCCGAGCCGAAACTGACAATATGTTTCTTTTTGTGGCTCGAAAATCATGAAAATGTTCTTCCAAATGAAACTTAAATGCATCACTCTTTGGAACCCAATGTATTCCTAGCGCCTTTTTGGAGTCGGAATCATTAAATTGCCACGATTTCTCTATTATTTCTGAGCTTCCGTAGGATATATGGTTTGAGAACCTTTTCGCCAGCTGGAATCCTGCTGACTCAAGAATATGAGTGACATGCCTTCGAATTATTTCGTGATCTTCAGAATTATCAGCTCCCGTAAGCAAGTCATCTACATAAAAATCATTGCGAATAGACTTTGATCCAACTGGATGCGTTTCTTTAAATTGGTCACTTAAGTAAATTAAGCATCGTATAGCCAGCAATGGTGCAGATGAGGTACAATAAGTTACGGTATTAAGCTGGTATGCTTGTAACTCATTTGCCGGATTTTCTCTCCAGACAATCAATTGGTATTTTCGGTCTGCCTCGTCTATTTGAACCTGACGGTACATTATAGTAATGTCAGCAGTTATTGCATATTTGTGCATGCGGAAACGGATCAAAGTGAAATATAGCTCTTCTTGGATCGTCAGACCAACCATTAGTGTGTCGTTTAATGACAGTTGGGACGATGTTCGACAAGACGTATCAAATACTACGCTAAGTTTGGTAGAAGTACTTTGCGGTCTCAAGACGCACTGATGCGGAATAAAATAGTGTGGAGTATCAGAGAAGTCATTGTTGATCACAGTCATATGACCCAAGTTAAGGTACTCTTTCATAAAATCCATATACAAATCTCGAGGCTCAGAGTCTTTTGAAAGTTTACGCTCCAACGATAGAAAACGCCTTTTTCGCTGTCTCGAATGACAAGTCGAGCGAGCTAGGATCGGACTTGAAAGGAAGCGCTACTTTGAACCGACCAGACGGTGTTCGTTGCACCGTCTCGAGAAATTTTGCTTCGCAGAGCTGTTGCTCTGGTGTAAATTTACTTGGAGTTGACTCATTGGTAATTTCTTCCATATCCCAGAATTTTTGGACTAAAGAGTCAAGTGAACAGCTTTCTTCTTCTTTTGTACTTAATAGTTGCAAATTTGAGACTTAGGGCTCTCAATATTTTTGTACTTTCCAGAAACTATCCAACCAAGTAAAGTTTTCTGAAGAGTTGTAAGATCTGGACTCTGTTTTATCTGTCCAACTGAAAGTAACTCAGAGAACGTTTCAGCACCAAGCAGTAGATCTATCTTTTAAGGCTTAAAGAAATATGGGTCTGCCAGTTCAATATTTGAAGGAATATTTCAATTATTTGTGGAAACTTGTTGATTTGGCTTGTATGTGGACATGGAACGAATTACCCAGAAATCAGTTGAAAAGTCATGAGAGTTAACACGTGATCTCACAGTGGCATGTAACTTATGCTTTACTGTGGAATTAGTTTTACCAATGCCGATCAAGTTTAAATTCCTCTCTTCTTTTTTCAATTGCAACCTGTGAAAGTTCCTCGGTATTGAAATTAATCTGTGAACCGGAATCTAACAACGTCCTGGCTCACCAGATTTGCTTCTTATACTAACTACGGCTGTAGCTAGAATAACTTGGTCATCGCTTGCCGAATTGTGATTGACAAAGGCACGAGAAGTTGATGGATGACCAGAAACAGAACATGAAGTTGCTTGAGGAAGTTTCGTAGAATATTGATGCACAAGCGTGCGATGTGATTTATTACACACTCAACACCTTGAAGCTTTGAGTCTTGAAACGTTGTGTCCTTGTTTAAGACAGTTAATTCATGCTGGAATTACCTTTATTGTGTCAAATCTTTCCGATACAGGCAGTGCAGCGAAAGGTGAGCAGGCATTTATAGCGTGTTCTTGCGACACTTCTTGAGACACTTGCCATCTTCTTGAGAAGTACATTTACTACATGCATGCGAAGATTTGACATTCTTTTTAGACCCGTATTCTTGCTTGGGTTTGTTCGACCTCGATCTCGATGTGGAAGCCTCATCAGCATAAATATGCTGGTATCGTTTATTGAGAGCATTCTCACAATCACTCCATTATGGTAGCTTATCGTAGTTGAGTTGTTCTTCCCATTTGGACTTCGTGATTGCATCGACTTTTGACATTAATAAATGAATAAAAATTGTATTTGTGATATTCTTATCATCTCCTATTGACAATAGGGAATCGTAAAGCGCTGATACAGTGCCGATCATGGTACATAAGGCAGAAGCAGATGGTTTATTGATCTAAGGAAGATCGAAAAATACAAGACAATTGTTTTAAACTTTTTTCAGACCAGCCAAAGCCTTCGGATAATTTCTTTCTGTAACTTGGAAGGCCTTTACTGTACCAAGAGCTTCATCAGATAAGCATGAAAGCAGATGGTTGAACTTCTCAATATCAGTCAACGTGTGATCGTTATACACAAGGTTTTCAAAGAGACTGATGAAATTCTTATAGTCAGCATATTTTCCACAAAATTTGGGAAGACGCATGCTGGGAAGTCTAGATTGTCTTTGGCTTGGTCCAAACAATGTTTCTGGAATACTAGACTTCTTATGTTTGCTCAAAACTTGCAAAAATAAGGATTTCGTGGGGAAGCAAGCATCTTCCAGACATGAGCGAAAGTCATCGGTACCATCGAATAACTCTATCTTCCTTTGATAATTCATAGCTTGCTCAATGTATGAATTTAGAATATCTAAGCGACATTCTAATTTGAGAGGATTTAACGAAATCGTTTTCTCGTGTATAGCTTTCTTTTATTAGAATATTAGCCAATACAGTCTCTCTTTGTTTGATTAATGTATCGTTATGTTGAGAATTTTGGCGTTTTGGAGCCATGGTGCGGGTTAAAAGCGAAACTAATTTAACTCAAACGCAATTTGCAATAAATTTGCGAACAAAATTAACTTATTTGTTGTTAAATTAATTATTCTAAACTTAATGTTAGAATTTACTTGACAGTATTATTAAACTTGTACAAGTTGACCGAAAATTGCTTTGCAACCACAACTTGAGTTACTTATATAATAAAGCCTAACACGATAATAATTTTAATTGGTTAATATAATCCAAATTAAAATTGCCGAAAAGGTAGAAAAAATCTTGGAAAAATTTTTAAAATAAATAAACATTTGATTTTATTTTATTTTTCTCAGTGCACATTTTCTCAGTGCACATTTCATAAACTTTAATATATTTTATTTTGCTTAGTGTACACTATGTTTAATTGATTTCAAAATTTAATTTTATAAAAAATCCGCATTAAACAAAAAACAGGAAAGTAGATAAAAAATCCCGCGAACTTTACCCGATTAATGTGAGAGAAGGCAACCCTTTTCTAAGTGACTTATTAAGTGAACAAAGAGAGTGCTTAGCATAGAAGTAAAATATAAGGAAGCGGTGTAGTTGAAGTGAAATGAAGTATTTTACAAGCACAGTGAAGTTGACACAAACACAAAAACATTCAAACAGGGCCGCATTCAATTATGTAGTAAATAAAGGCGTAAATTATTTTTTAGATGTATGCTTACTATGCAATTTGTATATAGCTCCGTTATATAATATGTTGCGTTACCAATTTTTTTGCAGAGAAAAGCATTGCTAAAATAAAGTAAAAGACATGAACTCAGAATAAAACTGAAACGGCAAAAGTTACTTTTAATGATTTTTTAAAAATTCATTTGAAAAAACTGTTTTTTATAAACTATTTAATTGATATTAATATAACACAAAAATTAAACAACTAAAATACATACCAAATTAAAATCTTTTAAAATAAATAGTTTTGTGTAGTTTTTTCTGAACTGTCGGCTTTTAATTAGTTTTTTTATATAAACATACCTAGTTATAGCTTGTAACCTTAGGTCGCTAATCCACTTTAATTTCATGTCAAGTTTTCAAAGAAATTGTAAACAAATAAATAACTATTAAAGCTTATCCCAATATGAAAAAAAATTAAGGCCCTTACCAGCCTAAATAACGAATCCGCTCATGAAGCAGAACTTGTGTTTTGACAGATGCTCTTCCTCAAAAATAGATTTTTTTTTTGCTTGGGAAGGGCTTATGTCAAAAACCGACGCTCTATCTCGCTTCCTCAGCGACGAAAATTCCTTCTACACACGTATAGTGTGTGTGAGTATAACACCACTTCCTTATCTTTTATTTCTATGGTGTATGCATGTGTAATTGTACGTACAATTGTACCACAACGAAATCGAAAATGAGCACTCACTTTGTTTATCAAATGTGCACTTTTGGTTAAATTATTTTTAATAAATAATTTTAATAACCTTTGAGGGCGTAAGTTCGGTTTTTTCAATAGAGACACGAATTCTCAATTTAATAAATTGGACCAGTTTACCGACTGCACTTTTAATGTCAAAAACGAAAGACCGACGGCACGTTCGAGATTTATGCGTCAACTTGATGGCGGTTTACGAAAAATGACTTGAATTATTTTCACTAAAATTATACTAGTATATTAGTTCAATAAATTTTAATTGGAGAAATTTCTATAATAAATAAAACCAATGAAACGATTAAGAAAAAAATACAGTTTTATACAATAAAAATTACCTACCACCACTAACAATAGGTATTCTCAGTGAACAAATTTATATTAATTTAATTAAATTAAACTTTAAAATATCTCGATAAAAACCATATAGAAACAATAAAGTTACTTTATACCTCAGATTTTGCAACCTCCTTTTTGCAAGTACAGCAGCTGCAGACCATTGGGGCAACGCGACATCAACAATCAACAGACAGAACAGCACAGTAAAAGTGGTAGTGGATGGCAGCACCAGTCGATAATGCAGTGTAATAGATGCAGCAAGTAGCAGTGAAGCAGCAGTGGCAGCAAACGGCAACGGTAGCAGAAGCGTCTCCAGCAGGTGGCAGCAGACGAGTTCACTGAACGGTGTTGACGAACAGCAGCGCAGTGGTTTGCAGCGTTTTTATTATTTTATTTAAAAAAATGGCGTTAACTGCACAAACTTTAATAAAGACGCGAAAACAAATTTTTTGCGCGACCAAGAGCTCAACAACGAGAATTTAACGATTTTAATCAAGTCCCTGTTCGGGCGTCATGAAAAATTCTTAATATTTTTTTTAACAATTTCTAAGGCCTTTTCCACATGGAGAAATTGAAAACTAATGCAACTGCAACAAAAGTTGCTAACCAATGTATTTATACCGAAACCTTCACATGAAACAACTTGTACTCAACAAGTTTTTAACGCATTCGCAACCAGTTTCATGCAACACGGCGTGCTGCAATTTGAATCGGCGATTTGTTGCGTTTCCGATTTGTGTTGTGTGCTATGAAAATAATTAATCAGTTAATATATATGAAATAAATGCAGGAAGTGAAGAAATATCCTTTTTTATTCTCAATTAATTTTTTATATCTATTTAACAAAGCTTCCATTAAATAAGTGTTTGTTTTGTTTTGAATTTTTCAATGTTGCGTTGCAACGTGACTTGCTCATCTGAAAGCGTAGGTTGCAGTTCAGTTTAAAATTGAAGTGTTTTGAAACTTTTTAAGCTGTTGCGTTGCAGTTGCATTAGTTTTCAATTTCTCCATGTGGAAAAGGCCTAAATCTTCAGATCTAGAATTGGAATTGTTTGTGGTGTTTTCTATGTTTCAATTATTTAAATATTGTTTATTGTCTTGTGTTTGTACTATTTAATTAAACTATTGAAATACTGGGCACTTGATAAACGCGAGTTGGTTGAGCTCCGAAAATAAAACTATTTCGCCTTGATGTACGATTTCAAGTGAGTTCTTTAATTTTTTTTAATTCAAAGCTTAAGACTAAAACAATAGAAGTTGAGAGGTAGAAAGTGAAAGGTAAGACAAAGAGCGAAACTTTAACGAAGCAAGGGTTGCTGAGATAAAGAAAAAGGAAACTTAATACTAAAAATTCATTTTTCTTAAAATAACTTAAAATAATGAAGATCTGGCGAAACAGTACACATGCAATTTCATTAATTACATTTTAAGGGCGTTGAAAAAGGGGATATGGCACCTTCCATACAACCCAAATTGGTGCTATCGAATAGCCTTGGAGTTGTAGGTCGCACAGATTTGGAATTCAGTATTCAACTTCATGTTCACATGCAGTTTTACTAATAAAATTTTAAAGCGTTTGTAAAGGGGAAATAGCACCTCCCATATAACCCAAATATATGATATCGAATAACTTTGAAGTTATAGATCGCACAGCGTCGGAATTCAGTATTCGACCTAGCTTTACACATGCAGTTTTATTGATTTTATTTTATGAGCGTTGGAAAAAGGGGCGAGGCAATTTTCGATATTGAATAGCTTTGGAGTTAAAGATCGCACAGTTTTGGAATTCAGAATTCGACCTCAATGTACACATGCAGTTTCATTGATTACATTTAAAGGGCGTTGAAAAAAGGGACGTTACACCTCCCATACAATTTAAATTTGTGCTATCGAATAGCTTTGGAAGTAAAGGTCGCACAGCGTCGGAATTTAGTATTCGGACGAAATTTACAAACACAGTTTCATTAGTAACATTTTATGGGCGTTGGACAATGCAACCTAAATTTGTGCTATCGAGCAGCTTTGGATTTATAGATCGTGCGGCATCGGAATTCAGTATTCACCCTCAATTTACACATTCAAGGGAGCGTGGCAGTAACGCGCCAGGCTTCAGCTAGTTTTTATAAAAGTGATCCTTTCACTATATGCCGTTTATTTATTGGGACCTAAGAATATTATTAATTTTTGGTCGAAAACATTTTTTTTGAGCTGCACATTTAAACCATGATTTTATATAATAATAAGAGCACAAATTTTTCATCTTCTGATAAAGTTAGTTTTAACTGGTGTCTACATAAATAAATATTTAGACAGTGCAGCGTCAATTTAGTTCGACACCCAACAGGCAGTGGTGAAATATTCATGTAATAATTTAAAAAATAGATCATAAATAGTTAACTAACTTTCTAGGGCGGAGCATGGCCAAATAAGTTTAATTAATGTCAAGTTAATTAAATAATCTAATAAGTGATCGATTTCGGTCAAAGTCATGAGTAATTGAACATTTGGTTGTGAATATAGTCACATTTCAGTTAAATGTACTAGCTTCTAGCAAAGAAAAAACTCGTTTTAATCCGTCTCGACTCGTCGAGCCCCAATAACAGGGGGGCGTGGCAACTCCCACACATCCCAAATTTGCGATATCGAATAATTTTGGAAGTATAGGTCGTACAGCCTCGGTATTCGACCACAATTGACACGTGCCGTTTCACTAATAACATTTAATGATCGTTGTAAAATGGGGCGTGGTACTTTTCATACTGCGCAATTTTGCGATATGGAATTGCTTTATATTTATAGGTCGCACAGCCTTGGAATTCAGTATTCGACCTCAGTTAACAAATGAAGTTTTACTGATAAGATTTTATGAGTGTTGGACAAGGGGCGTGGCACTTCCCATACAGCCCAAATTTGTCATATCGAATTGCTTCAGAATTATAGATCGCACAGTCTTGGAATTCTTTTTTCGGTATTCGACCTTATATTTCACGTACCTTTTCACTGATAACATTTTATGGGCGTTGGACAAGAGACGTGGCACCTCTCATACAACACAAATTTTTGATATCGAATAGCTGTGGAGTTATAGTTCGAGTAACCTAAGAATTCAGTATTGGAACTCAATTTACACATGCAGGTTCACTGATAACATTGTATGGAAGTTTGGCAACGGGGGCGTAGCAGCAACGTGGTGGGATTCTGCTAATTTTTTATGAATCATTGACGTCATTTCAAATGAGAAATATATTTTTTTCAAGTTTCAGTATTGATGTAACCGAATTGGTGTCCGAATTTTGGTTTTTAAAATTTTTTTCACAAAATAGCTCAGAACTACCCTTAATACATTTCTCGGTAATTTTTTCAAAACAGGAATTTTTAAAATTTTTTTAATTTATTTTTAAATTTACTTATTTTTTCGTAAAAATACCCAAACTTGAAATTTCCAAAAAGGTACACTTCTAGCAAAAAATTTTGTAACGACCATGTTATTCAACGTAATCGCACAATTTTTTTAATCTGTTTTATGTATCAAGGAAATATTTTCACAACATTTATATTAAATGTTTTCAAATGTGAATTTTTGTGATTTTTTTAACATAACAAGAAAAAAATGAGATTTTTCGAAAAGTAAAAAATCACAACTCTAGTAGTTTTCGTCTAATTTTCATGTTTAATAGCTCATTTTGAAGAAAAGTTAAATCAAAAAGTAGTGCTAGTTTTGTTAAAACTGGAACTTAAAATAAAGTTATTTGGATTTTTTTTTAAAATATATATCAGATTTTCAACTAGAATCTCGCATGCCGACGTTTAAATATTAATATTATTTCTGAAAATTTCCCAATCTACTGTTGTTTTGTAAAGAAGCACCCCGGTCTGTAATTAAAGATCAGAAAGAATTTTTCCCTATACAAAAAAAGACCAATCTAGTGTGCATGATAACAAAAATATTTTCAAAGGATCTGTATGAAATTTTAGTATGTTGTTATTAAGCATATAAAAAGCTACAGGATGAAAAACATATATGAAGATTAAAAAGAAATTAACACCAAGTAAAATACAATTTCATAATTAGTGAGATGTTGTAAATTTTTTAAATTTAAAACAGCTTATATAATCTAAAAACAATAAAACGCTTTAAGCAGTACCTGTTTCCATGAACAATTTAATCCTCGAAACATAAAAAGAAGAGAATGGGATGCAAGAGCTTGGTGTCTTCCAAATTTAGCCAAATTCTCGAATCCATATATTTTATTATTATTTGAATTATACACCAGTTCTTTTTTAATGCTCATCTCATCAAAAATAATAACACATTTTTTGTCTTGATTAGGAAGAAGATTGAGTTTGGTCTTTAGCATTTTCAAAATTTTAAATGAAATGCTTGTTTCAAATGGTAAAGTTGTACAATGCACAATCGTCCTTAGCGAAAGTAATTCAAATCCTTTTTGTTTCAAAAATTTATAAAAGGATGGGCACTTGTAATGAAATTCCAAAAATAAATCTTTTTCATCTTCATTACATTTTGAATTTTTTTTTTTTTAAGATAAAATCTAGCTCTGTGTGAAGATATCTACACTTTTGTTTTTCATTCATGCAACATTTTGTTTTTTATTGTTATTTTAAGCTGTTTAATAATCTCATTTGGTCTCAAATATTTTTTTTTTTTAGATTTAAGGAACTCTTCAATGGAAGGATTAATGTTTTCTTTTTCATTAAAATGGGTGGCGCTACACATTTTTGAGGTCAGATGTGTGTTAGTCTTTCCTCAAATATGAACAGACAAAAATTTTAAAGCCCTTGGAGCCTGGGTTCGTTAGTTACAGGGTGTTGCTTATTTGCAACGTTGGCCATTTATTGGACAAACTAAACACTATTCTCATGATTTTTTTTGTGTATATAGAACTCTTTTACCTTAATTTATTTATAGTGAGCACTTAATTTTACAATTTCACAATTATTTTAATGTTTTTTAGCACTTTTTGTATAAACATTTTTCTTTTTTGCGAAACGATCCCGATCTTGATTTCAACCATTTTACTATACGGAGAACGGCTACTGAATGCACACGTAAAAAATAAAAATAAATTGGCCATTTCAGTCCTAGAAAGGACTTTGACCGAGCTTCTATTGATCAATTGTGTTGTGCGTGTCATTAAATGTTTGAACACAAATGATCGAGAACTGGACCTACGAGTTTAATGCCGACTCCGAACGGCTTGTGTTCTCAAGAAGCTTTACATGGCAGTTTTTTTTACTCTCTGAGGTTTGCCATTGTCTGCAGAGAGGTAACGACCGAACAGAAAAATTAATTTAATTGAAAAAACATTCTGTCTGAGCTGGAATTGAACCAGGGCTACCGTGGTTCTTTAGCTTAGGGGCCACGCACTCTACCCACTAGGCTACGGCCGCCACCGAATGCACACATACAAAGCTTTAAATATAACAAATATGTAGCTGTAAGCTTGCACTACTAAAAAGGTTGCTACATGATGCAAAAAACCACTGGTCAAAAACATGAAAATAACCGGACTAAGAAGCCTATAAGTACAATGTTGTTTATAAGCAACATTGCGTTAGAACGTAACTGTTCAATCAGAAAAGGACTATTCCAATAACAAAACAAGCGAGAAAAATATAAGGGAAATTTTTTACATTTAAGCGAAGACAATTAATTTGGGTTATAGAATTGAATAATTATGTGTACTGCATATATAAGTGTCACCTTCTATTTGTAATTACTCAATGCTAATGGTTAATATTTTGGGACAAAAATTTCAGTGTGTGCTTTTCAGATGTCATTGAAGCTATTTTCAACATGCCTCCAAAATAAAGACCCTTCGGTTTTTTTGGGTCGGTATAATATATATATATATAAATATGTTACGAAAGCAATTCTGGTCGAGAAATCTACTTATCTGCATAAATACATAGAACATGGTAAAAAGCAGTGCTGCCAAGTCGATGTGGTGTTAAAAGTTGTTTGAATGTAAAATTGTATGTTGTGTGTCAGGTAGTGTATTAGTGTATTAGAGGCGCACATGCCTTTTTAATCAGTCGCGAGGCTTTTGGTCATGTAAGCCACAAAGGCTATTTTTATTAAGCCGCAAAGGCTTATTTAAAATCAAGCTACAAATGCTATGTTAATTTTTCCTAAGCCTCAAAGGCTAATTTTGCTAATTCAAGCCACCAAGGCTAAATTTTTAAATAAAAGAGATTTGATTTGGGCTCTTCGCCTGTTCATTCAAAATCTGATCTTTTTTTTAAAATGTCAACGGTTTATGTATGATTTTTACAAGTATTATTCTTAACACTATTTTCCCATTATTTCCATAATTCCTCCTTCAGTTTTGATTTTTTAAATTAATAACCTATCAAGTGTTTATTGCAAAAATGTTCCCAGATAGCAATAATGAAAATTAGTGAACTCGAATTGCGGCCTTGACTTTTAAGTGTCTTTGGCACTAGCGCAACTTAATGCTTATTGTTCTTGTTTTTATTGTTTTTCTTTATGCCCTGTGTGAGAAACATAATATGCGCTGTCACGCTTATGCTTGTGCGGTATAAGTGTAAGGGGTGACAAGTGCATTGAATAAGTACTTGATATTTTAGCTATTGAAATTTTGAAATTGAAGGGCTTATTGCAATAACATGATGATCTCCAAAGTCAATTTTTTGGGTGAAAACATTAATCAATGCATTGCCAATAACCACTAAAGAGATTTTGGCTATTTCTTATTAATTTTCGAGCCTATTAGTAAATGTTTCCGTGTTCTATTCTATTTCTTCATACAAAAATACATTTTTTCAAATCTTTAGAGTTGATTATTTCAAAATATTTTTTATGTGGCTTATCATGTTTTTGCAATAAGCCCTTCAATTGTTTACTATAAATTTGAATGGAAAATTTTGGTATTATTACTATGCGCTAAGAAATTAATTCTATTTTTATGCTGTTAGTTTAGCGATTATGGAAAAGAACTAAGTAGTTTTGGTTGGCGGTAATAGTGACTCTATGAGTACACTACATCGGAGTCGGTAGGAATTTTTGTACAAAGAAGTCGGAGTAGGGAAAATTACATCGACTTCAGCAAAACAATCTTGAAAAATAAATAATATTTCGCATAATTTTGTAAATTTTGTAAAAAACAGTATTTTTTATAATTTGGATCACCCTGTGAAATTATCGACCACACGTTAAAAATTAAACACTACAACTATCATGACTAAAATGTCAGTGATAGTTTGTAACCAGAATTTAAACATAACTGAAATGTCAGTGATAGTTTGAAACCGGAATTTAAATATTGTATTGTATTAACGGTTAAGAAAACAGCAAAAAAAATTTCGATAAAGTCAGCAGTTTTTGACTATTTTACAACTAAATTCGACGGAAAACATTACTTGTGGCTGTGTTCAATTAAAGATGATGAAACAAATTGTGATGCTAAAATGAGTAGTTTTTGTGGAACGGATAAACACTTCATTAAGAGCATCTAACCTAAAAAGCACCTTCAACGATTTCATACAGAAATATTGAAAATTGTAATTGAAAAAGACAATAATAGCACTCCAAGTAGTTTAGTAACAAGAAAAAAAATCCGTTTTCAATTAAAAACCAATTCACTTGAAAAATCGTTTTTTTTTTTAACTGCTTATATTAAAAAGTAATTTTTGTACAATTATTTATTAAAATTAAAATAAAAATTTTTTAATTATTTGGTTGGAGTCGGAGCTTCGATATTTTGAGGAGTCAGATTCGAGATATTTTCGTCCGAATCCGCAGCCCTGGTAAAAAGCCTGAGTCCCTCATACCGTTATCTTAGATAGTTAGTATAGTATTTATAAAATTTTTGACAATTATTTATCTTATCAATAAAATATAATAATATTTCATTATTTCTTAATATTAATGAAAAACTATTTTGTATTCAAATCCAATAGCAGTAGCGGAGCTGAAAAAGGATGCGTCATATTGAGACAACCCACCTTAAAGTGGATGCCAGAAGACTGTTCTACCGTTAAGGACTTCATTTGCGAGCAAACACGGTGCTATTATTACAACTATGGCAGCATTCCAGTATCATCGTCACAGGGGTAAGGCCTGAGATGATTACGCCGATTGAGTGGCAAATTTACAATAACATTTTTTTTAATTGACATTAAATTCAATAACATTAAATGCAAGCACTGATATTTATATATAATCAACATATACATAATATTTATTCATAAAATCTCAAAAAATACGAAGATCAAACTTTGAATTAAAATTGATTTTAAGTCAAGTTCTGTTTATAATAAGACTATATAAGATATATAAAATAAAGTTACATTTTCCTTGAAGGCAAATAGCAAGTTGTCTATTCAAATGCGAGTACTATTAATACGTGATAATGGTAATTCAAATAAATGATTTGATCGTTTATTTCACATATATTCTTGTCAGTTAACCGTAATTTAAAGACATTTTTGTAAAGTTAAACAATAAACTCATTGATGAAAGAGTCGCTGCGTTTTCAATAAAATTTAGAGTCAATTTTTTTGAAGTGGAAACACTTAAAATTTACGTATTGAACAGCAATTTCATTTTAAACGTACCTGCCGTACAGAATGACCATATCCGATTTTGGTCAAATTTTTCCTGAAGCATCACTGACGGAAATAAAAAACTTGATTTCGAGGAAAAACGTTTGTCGTAATTTTTTGAGTATTTACATGGTGCACAAAATTAACAAAAATTGGCAAAAACGTCGAAAATCGATTTTTACGAAAATTCATATCTTAAACACTTCTTAACCAAATGTTGAGTTTGAACTAACTTTGGAAAGTAAATTAAATGCTCTTTATACTAAAAATAATGTTCGGAAATATTAGTGGTTGGGAGTTTCATCCCTTGCGGTGAGGTAATTGATTTCGAAGAATGGATTCGAACACCATTGAAAAAGTATATATAATTTAAAATAACATTAAGATTTAACATAAAATATAACATTTTAAAAATCAGGGCTGGACTCAATGAGTTAAGGAGATATGGTAATTTTAACATAAAAACACAAATATTTTTTGATTCACAAACGAATTCCTTAACAGAATTTAAAATTTGAACTACCATTGGAAATGTAATTGAACGGACTAAATGAATCTAAAAATAATTTTGAAAAATTTTGGTAGTTCGGGGTTCCATCCCTTGTAGTAAGATAATTGATTTCAAAGTAGAGGTTCGAAAGACACCTTTTAAAAATTAAAAAAAATTTTTTTTTCTTATAGCTAGCAAAAGTACCTTTTCAACAGTATAAAAATTATAGTGGAGGCTCAATGGGTTCATGAAATAAAAACTATTTTTGTTTAGATGTTAAAATAACCATATCTCAAGAACCCATTAACTCCCGCCCCTAATTGTTGAAAAGGTAATTTCAACAATTTACTAGCTACAAGAAAAAAATTTTTATTTTTTATATGGTGATATTCGAAATTAATTTCCTTACTAAAAGCGATGGAATTAACAGCATCCAAATTAAAGTCCGATTAATTACCTTTCTAACCGTGGTTCATACTTTACTTTCGGTTAAGATGTGCTTGAGATATGAATTTTCGCAAAATGCAGATTTCGCCGTTTTTGCCGATTTTTTGGGCACCCTACAACGCCGGAAAAAATCACGCCAAATTGTTTTACTCCAAATAAAGTCTTTTAATTTTTGTCTGTGATACTCCATGCAAAATTTTACTCAAATCGAATATGGTAATTCCGTCATTTTTATTTTTCCAGTATTTTTGAAATGGAATTGCTTTAACTTTTTATTGCGGAACTTTGAAGAATTAGTGATTAAAATGAGTGTCTTAATTTTTTTTTTAAGTTAAAAGCAAAATTTTTTAAAATGCAATCTCATTAAAAAGTGAATGACAAATAATCAAATTTTGGTGGTAGAACTAGAAATAATTCACAATTTAGATGATATAAAGCTTTTATAAAAATTTTAAAAATAACAGTGGTATTGCGCTATTGCGCCAGCTTAAATGTTTGATTTTCAAAGCATTCATCAGGAGAACTCAATTAGAAAAATCCCGTTTAATTGCGTTGACGACGAATTAAGAATACCCCGCTTAATTGCATCGGAAACCCAAAAAAGAGATTTATGTGTTAAACTTGCAATAAAAATTTAAAGATCATAATGATACATAACATATGTATCTCGTTTATTAAAAAAAAATATTAGCAAAGAAGGAAAAACATCACCTTCTGTAATTATTTAATGTTCACACATATACAAAAAATAAATTTATAATGGATTTTTATTTTATGGGATTTTTTGTATGAATTTTACAAAAGACTTCAAATTTATCAGCGCAACTCACTGGGGAACCTAATCAAGCGGGGAGCTTTTAAACGGGAAAAGTTATGTGCCTATACCATAGAACAGAGATGAGGACGAGAGAGGCCATTAGGAGCCTTCCATAAAGTAAGGTTTTATTATTTAAAAAATCGTCTGTTGATGTTATATGTGTATCTGAAACTTGGTTCTGTTGTAAAATATTGGATTATGCTTATAATATAAAGAATTATACACTTTTCAGAAATGATAACCAAGATCGAAGAGGCGGAGGGGTAGCAATGTAATGCTTAATTCTTAATTTGAAAATATTCTTGTCCTGTGTATACAACCCTAATAAGTTATTTTAATTTTATTTATTTTAATTATTTTGTTGTATGTGGTGATTTTAATGTTAATATTTTATGTAATGACAGTATAACACAATCTCTATGTGACAATATTACATCCGTTGGTCTGTCTGTTGTAAATGATACCATGCCTACACGTTTCTCGTCTAACGATAATCCTAGTCTTCTTGATTATTTTATAGTATCTGAAATTTCAACTGTCCTTTTGTTTGACCAAATTTATTTTTTATCCGATCATGACCTTTTTTCTGTACTCTTGACATTAACTTATCTTGTTCAGCTACGTCGCATACGTTTTCATATCACGATATTAAGTCTATTGATTCTTATGGTCTTTTCTGTGATCTGTCTGTAACTCCGTGGAATAATGTGTGGTTTTGTCCTAATATTGAAGAAAAGCTGACCATATTTACCGAATCAAATGTTTTCTTTACTGGAGCATCGTCTTTCATGCGCTGAACATGATCTAGCCAGCGAAGCCGCTCGATTTTAATGCGCTTGACTATGTCGATGTCAGCGTACAGCCTATACAGTTCATCATTCCACCGTATTCGGTACTCGCCATTAACGCAGATTGGTCCGAAGATCTTAAGAAGAATCTTTCTCTCGAATGCTCCTAAAGTCTTTTCATCTGAACTGCTCAGCGTCCAGGTTTGTGATGCATAAAGTAGGACGGGCATGATGAGCGATTTATAAAGCGTGATTTTCGTTCGTCGAGAGAGGGCTCTGCTTCTCAATTTCCTACTGAGCTCAAAGTAACACCTGTTGGCAAGAGTTATTCTTCGTTTGATCTTAATGCTGATGTCGTTGGTTGAGTTTATGCTGGATCCCAGATAAACGAAGTCCTTCACAACCTCGAAGGAGGTATTGTCAACTGTAACGTGGGTTCCAAGACGCTGGGACTGTTTGTTTGTTGACACCAGTAGCTCGTTTCTATAAATCATTCGAGAATTACTCGAATGAAATGGACGTCAGCCATTCTCGAACGGTCGTTCTCGTACGGTCGAGTTATAATGTTTCTGCAACTTCAAAAATTCACCATGCGAGAAAACCATGGTTAATTTTACAACGGAGTGTAACAGCGGAATTAAAACATGACTTTTGACTTTTCACTTGTAAATTGTTTTAATTTTTAGAACAATTCTAATTTGAAAATACAAATTTATATTCTTAATTTTTCCAATAAGTATTTGTAAAGGTAAATATTTGAATGAATTAAAAAATAATCGTAAATTCAGTTTAAATTTCTTATTATTTCCATTGAAAGCTTTCACTATGGAAATGTTAATTTTTATTCTGGCAAACGCAGATGATCAAAGGAATATGCTGCGAATTCACCGACGTCACATGAGGGATAAAACCGAAGCCGATCCTTTTCAAATACCGGAGGCACGATTCATTGAACTTTTTCGCTTTAATAAGGAAACAACCATTTCATTATTAAGCGAAATCAGTTCACATATGAAAAGCGGTATAAGAAAAACTTTTATACCTAAGAGCATACGATTGACTGCTGCGCTGCACTTTTATGCTACAGGTTCATATCAGAGAGATATTGGACAGGACTTTCTTTGTCCAATGTCCAAAACAATGATTTGCCGAATTGTTAATGAGATTTCCTTTATAACTTAAAATAAGTTGATGGACATATATTTGAGGTTTCGCACGACTTTAGAAGAACAATATGCTCTTCAACAATGGTAAGCAAATGAATGATAATAAATGAATTCATATTTATCTTTAATAATGTGTTGCAGGTTCTTTACTTACACTGGATTTCCTGGAGCTGTTGGAGCAATTGAATGCACTAATGTCAAAATTAAGAAGCCCGCTGTTGATGTTGAATACTGCTATCGTAATCGCAAGGGTTTCTTTTCTAAGAATGTTCAACTTATCTGCGACTACGATCTAAAAATCTTGGGGTGCTCTGCTCGTTTTGGTGGAAGTGCACACGATGCATTCATTTGGGAAAATAGTCGCATAAGAGAATATTTAGAAACCCTACATCGGCGAAACAATGTTGCATGTTGGTTGATTGGGGATTCCGGATATCCACTTCAACCATGGTTGATGACTCCATTCAGAAATCCTGAATGCGTTAGCCAGCAAACATTTAATTTTGTTCATGCCAGAGCAAGAAATTGCGTTGAGAGATTGAATGGAGTCTTAAAAAAGTTTTTGCGTGCCTATCACACGATCGTGGTCTCCTTATTGATCCCGCCTTTTCTGGAGTTATTATTAATGCTTGCTGTACCCTTCATAACTACAGAAGATTGAATCACATGCCTCTTCCTGATGTGATTGATGAGCTGGTAAGTGAAATGGAAAATTATTACGACACTTTAAATGCTGACAATGTATCCTTGTTAAATCAAGGTAGAGTGGCTCGTGATAACATTGTCAGAAATTATTTTAGAAATTAGTTTGATACCAATGTGTTTTGCATTAATATGCCAAGAAGGTTTTTAAGTTTAATTTAAAATTAAAAAAATAAAACTTAAAATATAGTGATTGACTCTATGCAGAGTTGTTGTTGTTGTTGCCTTCTTCAAGCATACATGGCTAAATAGCTAACAATTAAAGTCATGTAAAAATTCAAATAAAAGATTACGATTATCAAATATTTAAAATATGTTCAAAAAAGAATGCATTTTTATTTATTAGAACTTCTTTTAAAATCAAGGGTATGCAATTAAATACTATAATTTAATTATTTATTTTGACTACATTTTTATATATTTGTTTATGCAAGGATTTTGGGCCGTGAACCCAAACAAACAAAATTTTTTATAAAAAATAGCTTTGGAACTAAATGTCGCATAATAACTGAGTATGGACTTACTATTTGGTCCATAAAATTGGGTTCGCTTATATTTGCAGCAGCCTTTATAAAAATACTTTGTATTATTAAAACAGTCAGTAAGTAAAAACTTTTAATATATATATAACACAGCACAAAAAAAAAGAAATATGTAAGTCAATTCTACATAAGAGTTCGTCCATAAACTACATTATCGATGTTCAGTTTTCTTTACCCCCTCCCCCTGAGTTATTTTCGTAGTGCATTTCAAAACCCTTCCCCCCCCCCTATAAAGTAACGTGACATATGAAATAAATAAATTAATTGATTTGAACATATTCAGCCCAATCATGAAACTTTTCTTAAGGGGAAACGGAAAAGGCAGTTTTCATTTTTGAAATAAAGTTAAAGAGCATTTTGGAAATTTTAAATGCAAATTTATTCATCAACCGCTAATATTCATTAGTGTAAAGAAAAGTGATGTCTTTATCTGCTATCTTAAAAATGAAAACTACCTTTCCGGATTCTCCGGAAGAAAAGTTGGGCTGATTATATTATTTGACACAAAATTTGTTTTTCTATTAAGAAAAATTTAATGGTACCCCCTTTGATTTTTGCAACGATTTGAAACTTTTAACATGTTGTTTCTATAAGTTATACAAAATCCTTAGCATTCAAGAACAATTTCTGGTTATTTTTCCATCTGCTAGAAACAAATACAACTTCTATAAATTTAAACTACTGAAATCATTAAATTATATTTTTCTTAAAAAATATATTTTCCTCATTTTATAACACACTCATGCAAATCTTCCCTTTTTTAAAGAAAATTAAAATAAAAACCACAAAAATAAAAATTTTTAAAAAATTCTTAATGCTAGTCTTAAGTAATCTTATTAAGAATTTTTGAGTTTATTAAAGTTGTTGGTCACGATACAATATCTAAAAATCTCTCCCCTCCCCTTACCATTACTTATCGTAGTGCATTTCAAAACACCCCTTCTCCACTCCCCTAAATTGGTAACGTAGTGTATGAACGACCACTAAAACGCAGATGCGAAAAATCATGGCACTAGAGAGTTTATAAGTAGTCTTCTTATAATTCCAATAATAAGCAAAAATATTAAATCATATAAACGAGTACGATATACATATGTATGTATGTATGTAACAAGTGTTATTTTTTAAAACTCTTGCAACTTAAATTTTTTTCCAATTTGTTGTGCTATGTTTTTAAATGCTGTGTTTTTAAAATAAATTGAAAATATAGTAAACAGTTTAAAAAACTTATTTAAAAAAAATTAATTTTATGAAAACCGGTTCGAAAAAAAACTGTTTAATAAACACGTTCTAAAATATTCCATGGCACATAACAGTACCCTTCACGAAAGGATTTCGCGATGTGTTAACCCTTCGGCCGGATATATAGGACGAATAAAGGGATCCACGTAACTTCAATTGGTACCGTAACAGTTATTTTATTTTTTTTAACAGTGCATCTGAATACCTTCTCTAAAAATTCAATCTTACAAAAAACGGACTATCTTTGTAAACGTGGAAGTAATTCCAACCAAAATCAATAACATAATCAAAATTTTTTTGTTAAATTTTATTAGTTGATATGTAGATATTTTTGGAGTTTTATTTTTGGATTTTTTTGTTTTGACAAAAAAAAATTTTTACAATACAAACAAAAAGCTTACCAATACAAAAAGTGACTTTTTTGCTCAAAAAAGGCACTTTTCTTAAAAAAGATCAGCTAGCCTATGGGTCAACACATTGCGGAATACTTTTGTGGATGGTGCTACAATTAGCCAAGGAATGTTTTACACCTAGTTTATGAAACACTTATTTTTTATAGGTGCTAAATGTTTATAGTTCTTAATATCTCATACTTACTTCTTCTAGGTAACCTCCTTCACGAGTTGAGTAATTCCCTTCTACTACATCAATTGCAAAAAAATTTATAACTTCTAGGTCCAAGCCTTCAATAGGTTTTGGACCATCGACTTCAGGAAGGTTCCCCGTTCTATTGTTAAAGCGCTTAATGGCGGTATATTGCTTCTTAACCGCACCTTTCCAATCTGCCCAAGACTTTTCAAAAAGTAATGGAATTATTACTACAAAGTTTAATTTTTTAAATAAATAATTATTACCTTCCTCCATTGCTCCCAGCTTTTGTTAGCTCCTCCGGAAGCATTTAATTGTTGAGCAATGGTTTTCCAAGTTGCTTCGGCCTTCTTATTGCTATCTGGGCCAAAGAACTGCCCACATGCAACTTTCCGGTTCGCCTTCATTAACTCTACTAATTGAATCTTCTGATGCTTGGATATTCTGCCTGCAATCATTTTTTTCTAAAATTGCAATAAAGAATTTTAATTAACTTACATATATCTAAATAAATCTAAAAATTAATTCACCTCACTCATTGCTTCAAACGTTGCTAAAACCAATTGGAGTTTAATACAATTTCTTAAATTCAGCTCCAAAACTCACTTGCCTACGGTTCACCACACTTGCAGAAACAGAGCAGTCGAGAATAACGTCAATTCGAGAAAATCATACGAGAAAATCATTCGAGAAAAGTTATAGAAACGAGCTATAAGTATTTCGTCTTATCTGCATTCACTGCCAGACCCATTCGACTTGACTCTTTTTCTAATCTGGAAAATGCTGCACTGACTTCGCGCGTATTATGGCCAATGATATCAATGTCATCAGCATACGCAAGCAGCATAACACTCTTGTAGAATATTGTGCCACTACGTCTCAGATCAGCAGCTCGGATGATCTTTTCCATCATTAGGTTGAAAAAGTCGCACGATAAGGAATCACCTTGTCTGAAACCTCGTTTGGTAACAAATGGTGGGGAGAGGTCCTTCCCAATTTTAACTGCGCTGCTGGTGTTGCTCAGTGTCATCCTGCAAAGTCGTATTAGTTTTGCAGGAATACCAAATTCAGACATGGTGGAGTACAGGTGATTCCTTATTGGGCTGTCGAAGGCGGCTTTGTAGTCGACAAAAAGATGGTGGGTGTCGACTTGTTTTTCTTGAGTCTTCTCCAAGATTTGTCGTAGCGTGAAAATCTGGTCGATGGTGGACTTTCCAGGTCTGAAGCCACACTGATAAGGTCCGATCAGTTCGTTTACAATGGGCTTCAATCTTTCACATAAAACGCTCGACAGGACCTTATATGCGATATTAAGAAGGCTTATCCCATAGTAATTGGCACAGATAGTGGGATTGCCTTTCTTGTGGATTGGGCACACTGCACACTGAGCACACTGAGATTCCAATCGTTCGGAATGCATTCTTCCGAACATATTCTGCATAGAAGCTCGTGAATGCATTTAAGTAGAGCTTCGCCTCCGTTCTTAAACAGCTCAGCAGGTAAGCCATCAGCTCCCGCGGCTTTGTTATTTTTAAGCCGAGCTATAGCTGTCAGAACTTCATCATAGTCGAGCAGCGGAACCTGGACGATGTCATCCGAAATTGGGGTTTCCGGAATATCATCTCTATTGGCGGCATTGTTGTCAGCGTCGCCATTTAGAAGCTTAGAGAACTGTTCCCTCCATAACGTCAGTGTACTCTGGACATCTGTCACTAGATTCTCGTTTTCATCCTTGCAGGAAGAGGCCCCGGTTTTAAAACCATCGGCAAGGCGTCTTATTTTTTCGAAAAATTTTCGGGCCTCATTATTGTCACCATACATCTCAATCTTCTCCTGATCGCGCTTTTCTTCCTCTCTTTTTTTCCACCTGAAAATACATCCAATACGCTGGAAGAGTGCCTTCCGTCGATCAAAACGTGATCAATTTGATTTTTGGTTTTTTGATCAGGGGACATCCAGGTGGCTTTATGAATATTGAGATGCTTGAATCTAGTGCTACTTACGACCATGTTTCGTGCTGCGGCGAAGTCAATCAGCTTCATTCCGTTATCGGAGGTGTTGTCGTGGAGGCTGAACTTTCCGACTGTTGGACCAAAAATATTTTCCTTGCCCACCTTAGCGTTGAAGTCACCAAGCACGATTTTTACGTCGTGACGTAAGATTTTTTCAATGCGCTCGTAGAAAATTTCCTTGATCTCATCGTCCTTGTCTTCTGTCGGAGCGTGCGCACATATTAGGCTTATATCAAAAAATTTAGCCTTGAAGCGGATCATGGCAAGTCGTTCATTCACAGGTGTAAATCGCAGGACGTGGGACCGTAGTCTCTTGCCAACTACAAATCCGCATCCAAACTCGTGCTTCTCCGCATGGCCGCTGTAGTAGATATCACAGGGTGCATGCCGAATGCAACCCTGTCCCTTTCATTGTAATTCTTGGATAGCAGTGATATCAGCTTTGTATCTTTCCAAGACAACAATCAGTTGGATATGCATCTTCCCAATTAAGGGTTCGGACATTCCAGGTGCATATCCATAAATCATTATCAGTTTTTCGTTTGCGGAAGTCGTCATCAGATTTGGGGATCAGTTTTCTTCTTTTCTTAATTGTTTTCATTGAAATATGAATAATAGGAATGTAATAGTTTTTAATTTGTTTGTAATTATTTCTGATGTTGTTATTTCCATTGTCAAATGCGGCATGCAAAATATTTATTCTTATATGTCAACAGTTTTTGTTAAATAAACTAAATAAATAAACTAAAAAAATAGGTTTTTACGGGCTTTAAACCCGACGTACAACCTATTTTAAGCCTAGGGGGCCTGCCGCTCAGATTATCTGCCAAACTAACGGTTGTCAGTTTTGACGTTGCCCAGGAAACACTACGTGGAGGTTTGAGTCGACTTGAGGCGATTTCACAAAGATTATGCTGACCTCGCCAGGTTGAGACAGTCAGACATGTTATATTGTAAAGGTTCGTCCCCAGATTCACAAATCATTTACAGCTTGACATAAAAAAAAGAAATAGGTTGCATGCAATATGGAAAAAATCCTTCATCTGAAAAATGGGAAAACTATAGAAGTGCTAGGAATGCTTCCATAACCATAATAAGGCAATCAAAAATAAAGTATTGCTCAACCAAACTTAAAAGCACTCTTCCACCTAAAGTTTTATGGAACAATCTAAAAAACTTAAGCATTGTTGACAAGCAAACACCTAACTGCCAGATTCATCCTGACCGTCTTAATGAATATTTTCTGGTGAGCACCAATGTGAACCAAAATTACACGCCAAGTTCCCATACATTTTTAGGTACTCCTATTGAACATACATTTCAGTTTACCACGGCTACAGAAGACGATGTTGCAAAATAATTAAAGAAAATGTACAGGGGAAAAACAGAGTACACATTACCAAATTTTCGTCAAATAGACAAACATGAAATTCCATGGAATTTTAATTTAAAGAACAAAGCAGTAGCTTGTTTCTGTAACTTAGCTTTACAAAAAGTGAAAGTGGTGTGCTCACGAAAACCTAACTACACAACTGCACAAGTCCTCAACTGCACTAATCGTGAATACTTCTATTCTCAGAACTCTACAATAATACATTGTGCTTTATTTGTAATGCTTTTATTTTAATTTGACTTTAAAACCGTGGCTATCAGCATAGTTCACCAAATATCTACTATTTTTCATAATAATTTTATGGTGAAATTTGTCCCATACAAAACCGCAATTTACACCAGAAAATCTGGTGAGAAAAGTCACAGAACCGAACTAAAAACAACATTAAATTCCATGGAATTGGACGAGATATATGCATAAAACTTTTTAATTTTTTTGATATATTTTGAAATATCAAAATAAAAAAAGAGCCGTACTTGACTTAATCAATGGGCTCAATGAGCCGCATTTGCTCACCGTTGCTAAAGAATATTAAGTTTGCTCACTTTCTAGCTCAGTTAAACGGGGAACTCAAATAAACGGGACGCAATTACCCGGGAACCACTGTATTTATATATAATAAATATTTTAATAAACAAATAAAAATATAACCAGTTTCTCCACTAGATAGAAAAAAAATGTTGTTCATAGTATTGTTCCCTACAATTTCAGTACAATCCATAACAAAAAAATTTACGACTATTTTTATGCCGTAAAACAGTAAAACGTTTCAATGTAGCTTTCTTACAGGCATATAAAGCAACATTGACTTTCCTAGTTCGCTCAAAAATATTCGGTTTCCAGCTTAACTTTCCATCCAAAATAACCCCTAAGTATTTTGTTTCTTCCACAAAGTTTAGCAGAGTGCCATCCAGACCAGGAGGAATTGTTCGCGGAATTTTTTATTTCCCCGTAAAAAGGACCGTTGAGTTTTTTGGGGATTTGCCTCCAGCCCACATTTTTTGGCCCAAGTATTGAGATCGGAGAGCGTTGACCCAAGCAGCTCCGAGCGAGTATTAGGAAACTTTCTAGAGCTGCCACCTTTACTTACTACAAAAACCGGAGAGTACGGTGAATTTTCGAGACATTGAAATCTTTTCTAAGTGAAAATTGCTATTTTTTATAAATTAACAAAAATTCCCTACTATTTATTACTAATTTTTTTTACAATATGTTATAAAGTACGGTAATCGTGAAATTGAACACAGTAAAATAAATCATTGCTTCTTATTAATTTTAAAATCGTATTTCGAATTTCTAGAACAACATTTTAACAAGTTTATCTGCTCTGGATTTTTAATATAATCTAAAAACTCTGAACAGGTCATGTTGTAATTTATTTTTCTACATAACTCAGCTTTTACCATTTCAACATCCAAGCAATTGCGTTGATCAGTCCACACATTGCCCATTAGAGAAAATACTCGCTCAACAAATGCATTGCTAACTGGTATTGAAAGCATTTTTCCAACCAGTTTTGGTAACTCAGAGAAATTAGATAATTTGAAAATTTTTACCCACATTTTGTCAACTGATAATTTTAGTTTTATTATTTCCTCCTGTATACGGTTTACAGCGTCTACTTCGTCGTACAACTTATCTTCATTCAAATTGTTTATCAATATTTTTTTAGCGACGGCTAGAACATCATTATAATTTAGTCGCGCCTTTAAATTAAAAATATTAAAAAGTGCAAATGGACTGGTTTCATAATCATAAAATTTGTTTAAATAAGTGAGTGTTCTGTTATATACATTGTCAGCTTCTAAAATAAATTTTAAAGTTTGTGATTTTGACACATATTTTAGAGAATCTTTAACTTTACTTCCATAAAACTGGTTAGTTAATCTACTGGTTATTTTGTCGTTCAAGTCTTTCATTATATCGTGCAAATCGGTACTGGTTATATAATATTTTTCCAAACTTAATATTGTTTCATTCAAGATATTCATATAATGATGAACAAAATATAAATAACATTCTGGTAATGTTAGTTCAGCCTTAAAATCATTTTGTACTTCGTTTTCGTTTTCTTTTATAAATTTCCAAATTGTACTTTCACAGTCTTCTTCACCGATTTTCAAATATGCTTTAATTGCTGGCCATGATCTAATTAATCTATTAACGCTGCGATATAAAGACAACCACCTTGTTGAAACATGTCTGATTACTTTTTGGTATTCCATATCAAAATCTTCAAAAAAAGTTTTCTGTTCTGCAACACGTTTTGCACTATTCGAAAATTCGGCGTAAACTTTTAAAACCAAACTTTCAATATCGTAAGAAAGCATTTTGCAAGCGTTTCTTCCAGCATTGTGAATAACGTGGCACTGACAGTTTGCTTTTATAACACCCACAGAATTTTCCAAAAGTTTTTGATAAACTGAATTATGTACAACATAGTTTATCGGTGCATTGTCAGCAGAATAAGCGGACAGGTAACTCATGTTCAAATTATTAGATTTCAAAAATGTCTCAATATTTTTATAAATATCAAGAGATCCTTCATGAGGATCTTCAAAAAAATCCGTTAGCTTATTTTGAATTCCATCGTTTACAGAAAAATACCGAATCACAATAGGAAATAATTTACGGGATCCCATATTTGACGCATCTGTCGCAATTGAATAATAAATATCAATTGTGATATAATTTAAAATCATTTCAATCGATTTGGGAGCAAGTACATTTTTTACTATCGCCTCGGCTTTTGTTCGCCCACAATGTACTTTTTTGGCGATCGTAGAGTTTTCATACATCTTAGAATTTAATTTTATTCCACAGTCAGTACTTAAATAGCTGTGATGATGCTTAATTGCATGATAAATGCTTGCAAGCTCAATTTGAGCAACTTTGTATGTATCTGAAGTATCTTTATTTGGAAAAAACGAAGTTAATAATTGACTGCTTGCAAATTGATTAGTAAACTTTTTATGAGCAACCGAATTTAAATGGTTCAAAATAGCTCGTTCTCCGTCCCATTTCACGGTTATGTTGGAATGACAATAAATACAATTCCCATTTTATCGTCAGTCCTTCGCAACCAATTTTTATAATTTGCGTTACTTAGCCATGCACTGTTGAAAGATGTTTCATATTTCATTGTTTTTTTTTTTTTGGGACTGGGGGCATATTATTGTCTTCCTTGTCCATTATTATTAATAAAAAGTCAAACCAAAATTCAATTCTGCAATAACAATATACCAATAATGATAATAACAAAACTACACATAACAAAATCACAAAAAATTACTTACCAGAGACTTATAGTTCTTTAAGAACTATAACCAACTTAATATACGATTTTTTTTATAAATAAGTGATATAAATACGTATTGTAACAAAATCACATTAACCAGAGTATTCCAACAGTTTATAAAAGTGAAAAGTCAACGAGTCAATACTTAACACGTCAAGTAAACGATTTCAAAGAAAATCAACAGCAAATATTTCCCGCTAAACAGCAATGACACACATCTACACAAACTCATACAGCCTTATCTATCATAATTCTTATTAAGCTACAACAAACACAACATTGCTTCCATACAAACCAATGCGATTCAACGAAAGTTCTGGTAAGAATGCTTGGTATATAAATACTGCCGCAAATGACAGCGACACAGTTCAAATAAGAGAGTGAAGTGTGAACTACAAACTGTGTTAGTAATTAAGCGTAGCGCGATTGTGTATCCCCAGTAGTGACATCTTTCGTTGACATTTAATATTGAAGCGTTGAATAAGATAAATAAAGCTCCTACTAAACAAAATTTTATATGTGTGTTTTAATTAGACAGGCGAAGGCAATTTCGTAACAGTATTTTAAAAAAACGGAGTTTTAGTATCTAAAACTGGAGTCCGGAGAGAGACAACAGAAACTGGAATCTCCGGGCGAAAGCCGGAGAGGTGGCAGCTCTAAAACTTTCCCTGTGCAGCAATAGCGACGTCATCCACATAGGCAATCACCTTGCAACCAACCTTTTCTATTTTCCTCAGAAGTTCATTGACTTCCAAATAAAGGTGATAGAACACCCCCTTGAGGAGTGCTTCTACTCACAAATCTCCTGACCTTTGAGACACCTAGAGATGCACTGACGACTCTGCTGGTCAGCAGGTTTTTTATCAGTACACAGAGTGACTCATCCACCCGAAGCTTCATGAATGCGCCAATGATTGCCCCTGGAAGAACATTGTTTAAGGCACCTTCTATATCGAGAAAAGCTACCATTGTGTACTCCTTAAAAAAAATTAATTTTCTACAGACCTACATTTCCTGTAAGCGTGCTGTGAAGCTGAAAGCAAATTTGTGTCTATGCTACAACTTATATGAGCGTCAATCAGTCTTTCGAGTGTTTTCAGAAAGATAGATGAAAGACAAGTGGGTCTTTCAGGTTCTTTGGACTCAATTGCGATATCCTACCCGCTTTAGGGATAAATACTACCTTTATCTCCCTCCATTTTAAAGGTATATTTGTCACGTCAAGGCAACCTTTAAAAATAACAACGAGCCATGGAAGGATTATAGACGCAGTATTTTATATTTTTTTGGATTCATTTATTTGACACTTCTTAGTACAATAAGATAAAGTAACATCTTTTATAGTACAACGAATATTATACATAATCAACAAATCACATACATATCTATGTATATATAGTAAATAGGATGTGTGTATGTATGTAGCGTATGGACTCCAAAACGGCTGGGCCGATTTTGATGAAATTTTCAGGTAATGTTCATCTTGGTACGGTGGGTAACATAGGCTATATTTGGACCCGATAGGTGGCGCTGGGGTGGACTTATATCGAAAATTTGAATTTATGGACCAATTTAACTGAAATTCAGAATGTATGTTTGTTTGATCATAAGAAAATAATTTGTGTATAAATGGACCTGATAGGTGGCGCTGGGGTGGACTTATATCGAAAATTTGAATTTATGGACCAATTTAACTGAAATTCAGAATGTATGTTTGTTTAATCATAAGAAAATAATTTGTGTATAAATGGACCCGATAGGTGGCGCTGGGGTGGACTTATATCGAAAATTTGAATTTATGGACCAATTTAACTGAAATTCAGAATGTATCTTTGTTTGATCATAAGAAAATAATTTGTGTATAAATGGACACGGTAGGTGGCGCTGGAGTGGACTTATTTCGAAAATTCGATGGCGTGAAAAATATATAAATACTTTTAATTTTATTTTATAACGAGGGGAGTAGCGAAGCACAACGTGTTCAGCTAGTATAAGATAAAAATATAAAACAAAAACTATATAAAAAAGCTAGCAAATACTAGCAATGTATAATAAGTTTTATGAATGAATTAAATTTTGGTTGGATTAAATTTGAATTTAAGCAATTACATAAAGAATAAAGAAAAACAGTAGTTAACATGAAATAAAACAATAAAGTGATAAGTGTTGTAAAATAATTAATAAATAGTAGTAATATTTAGATGTTTGAATAGTATGACATTAGAGAAAAACTAAAGTTATTCGCACTAACAGTAGCTTTTATGCTAACCGGTAATGAATTCCAAAGTTTAATGGCGTTGACGAAAAAAAGCCGTTTTGAATTTATATTATTAAATCTCGGTATAATGAGGTTGCCAGTTCGGTTTGAAATACTGAAGCGTAGTTTAGTATAGAGTTAAGATGGAGTCCTATTATGTATTAATTTGTGCAAAAACAAACAATTTCTTGGGTTTAAATAGTTAAAAATGCTATATCCCAAAATTTCTTTACTTATTTGGGATACATGGTCAAAGCGTCTTAAGCCAACACACATATCTTGTCACATTATTAAAGGCAACTTGGATTTTGTGCGAAGATTGTGAATCAAGATTGCTATAAACAAATTCGGAATATGTTATTAAGGGGACTATTAAAAGAACAGCAAGTCTCTTCTTAGTCTCAATGGAAATTGTGAGGAAAACCGTAGGCAGCGCAGAGTGAAATAAATGCGCTTGGCAACATTATTTATATGATCAGAACAGGAGAGCTTCGAATTGACGTAAAAACCTAAATTTTTAACCTTAGCAATCATTTCTAGCCTATTATTGTTTAAAAATATCGGTGGAATATTAGTGAGGTCAATTTTATCTTTAGAAATTGGAAGAATATTCTATTTCTTTTCATTTAGGCAAAGACCATTATTAGACGACCAGTTGGAAATTGTGTTGAGATCTTCATTTAATCTATAACATAAATCTTCAACTAGTCCAACGCGGTTAGAAGAATATAGTTGAATACCGTCGGCATAACCATGCATCATTACGTTTTACACACCGTAAAAATATCATTAATAAAAACACTGAATAACAGGGGCCCAAGAATAGATCCTTGAGGTACACCTGATTTTGTGTTCTGATAATCAGAAAAAGATCACCAATTTTTACTTTCTGCATTTTACCTTCAAGATAATTTCCGACTAAGGTTACAGCATTATCATTAAAACCAAAGATTAGCTTGAGCTTATTAACCAAAATAAAGTGATTAACACAGTCGAATGCTTTCGAAAAGTCTAAAAAGCAAAGAAGTGAAAGATGTCCTTCATCATATGACATTCAAATATCGTCGATAACTTTCAGCATTGCAGTCGCACAGCTATGTCCAGTTCGAAAACCCGATTGGTATGGAGATAAAAGTTTGTTTGCTGAAAGATATTGATTTATCTGATTAGCCATAAGGGACTCACAAATCTTAGAAAAAGAGGTCAAAATACTAATTGGTCCATAATCACTCAAGGTAGTAGCAGAATTTATTTTAGGAACGGGGATAACAGTAGCTAGTTTCCATGATTGTGGGAAACATGAGGTTGTAAAGCAGTGATTAACGATATGTGTTAGGGGACCAATTATATATGGTAAAATGATTTTGATAAATCTTAATGAAATACCATCATGCCCAATAGCATTTGATTTAATTTTCATGATAGATTTTATAACATCATTCTCATTCACATTGGAAAAAGAGAATTTGTTGGCGTCACAAAACTGACGAGCACTACACTGAAAGTTATCATTATAGGCTGAAGTATTTGAAAGAAAGAAATCATTTAAAAGATTAGGGTCAATGCTACAATTTTTTGGGTATAATTACAAACATTAAGACTTCGAATATTTTTCCACAGTTCCTTGGCAGGAAGAAAGCAATTCAATTTACGATGAAAAAAAAATCTTTTTTTCGACTGTCTAATTACAGAGATAGCCCAATTACGTGCAAGCTTAAATTGCTCCCAGTTAACATCAATACGGTTTTTCTTCCATTTAGTGTAAAATTTATTTCTTTTTTTAATAGCTGATTCAACTTCTGTCGTATACCAGGGACAAGACTTGTTTTTCACAAAAAATTTACGAAGAGGAACAAAATATTCAATAACTGTGTTATCCTGAGCGACAATAACATTTTATTTATTATCAACAGATTGAGAAAACGAAAAGTCATTCCAACAAATACGAGACAAATAGTCATACAGCAAAGGGTAATTAATAGATTTATAATCACGATACGAGATTGACATTGGAACTGAGCTACGATATGTATTAAAGTCGATAGAACAAAAAAGGAGATCGTGGTCAGATATAAAAGAGATTTGGTCAAAAAGTAAAATTAAAATAGGACGGACACCAGGAGCAAAACGAGTCGGAGTCGTATGATTAATAATTGTCATACCAGCTACATTGACTTTGTCTTTAAAACTATCAGATACATTGTCTTTAGTCAGCAAATTCACATTAAAGTCACCACAAATTAAATAAGATTCAAAATCAGTTAAACGACAATTTAGATCAGAGAAATAAGGATCAAGACTGTAACATCTATTAGGAATATAAACGCAAGAAATCAATAGTTTAACATTATTGTTACTACAAATCTCAACATTTAAAAATTCACCATCAGACCCACAAGATTTGTTTACAAGTTATGAACAAAGACATGATTTACAATACACAGCAACTACACCTCCCCTATTATCAATTCTGCCATTTCTAAAAAGCTTATAGGTTGGAATATTTAAAAAACTATCAGGAGTAAGGATTAAACCAGGTTTCTGAAACACATAAAACGTCAACAGTAGAATTTTCAAAAACATTTTTAACGTAATCAAGCTTTAAAGAGTTTAAGCTTCTGGCATTAAAATGAACAACAGAGAGGCCGTTACGCTGTTTACTTAAAATGTTGATTGCATTTTGTGATTAAAATCAACGCCATTAGATGGACTAGATAACATGCGAGAGACAGACACAACCATCAGACGAATAACGAAAAGCTTTAATTATAGTCAACATAATGAAAACAAGAATAAAACTATCAAACATCTTTGCAACAAATATAAAAAGAAAATAGAAGAATGAAAATAATAAAAATATAAATAAAAATAAAATAAAGATAGAGAATAAATTGGCTGCCAAGCGATTACGTAGTTGCACCGTGGACTGCATTATGAAGATCCTCCACACTTCTAATGCAAATGCTTTCAGAATGCTTTTCCAACCTAATATGTATAGAGCCACGAAATGTAAATGCATTGAAAATCAGTTTCTGGCGTTTGAATGATATAGCCACTTGTAAAATTTTACGATTTTCCTTAGATAGGCTTTCATGTATATACACATTATTATCCAATTCGAACCCTGCAGACCGCAGATAAACTGCTGATTTGGTTCGCCTCCGATATGCTCCAAAAGCTTTAAGAGTACGATTGCGATCGTAAGGCGAGAAAAATTTTATAATAATTGAAGAATTAGGATTCTGCAGATTCGGCTTGACTCGAAAAATGTCTCTTAGCTGCGGTGGATGATAAATCTCAATAAAGTGACAAATTCTATTAAAAGTTCCCTTAAGATTTTCGTCACTTAAGGGGGTCCTCTGGTAATCTATGCCAAATTTTAGCCTTTTTTCAAAATATTGTGGAAAGAGAACGAGTAAAGATATTTTAGTTCCGTTTTTTGATTTGGGTAGCTAAATTTATTGAAAAAAATACAAAATTTTGAAAAAGTGAATTTATGGACCGTTCAGAAAGTTCTCGGCCTGGTAACGAGGTTCTCCGGAAAAAAGGTGGGTCCAAATTGCGCACGATTCCAAGAGTAAACATCGTCTGAAAAAAAAAAAAATATTCAGTTACTTAGAATGAATGTCCCTATAGCCCCTACCTCGGAAACAAAAATCGAAATTTTTTTAGGGGGGGAGCCGCCACTTTGAAAATGAAAAATCGAATTTCGACCTTTTTTTTGTAGTCTAGTGTAGAAAAAAAATAGTAAACATTATTTTTTCGGCAAGTTTGAGGTAGGGGCTATAGCGGCGTAAATTCTGCGTCGTTTCATGCCTCATATATCAAAATCGGTCAAAAACTGTTTGAGTTATCGTGCGCAAAGTTTTGAAAAACATGGTTTCGAGAAAAACGCGTTTAAAGTTTTGACTTCAATTTTGAGGCACACAAATGACATTAATACATATTTTTTTAATACAATACTTACGAATATTAATCGGCAATTCCAGCCCCATAAAGTGTGCCTTCCTCCATCTCATAAAACGAGTTTTCCATGGCTTTTTGGGCTCTGCGGGCTGTGCGACCCTCTTTCGATGATGCGTACGTTTTTAGCTCTGAGCGTTGAAGTCGTTTTCCGTCGCGAGATTCAGCATACATCTCGGCTTGTGGGCCGATGACAATACCCATTGTTGACATTATTTTTAAAATACTTGTGAAGCATGTCAAATGTCATGGCAAATATCAACCGGCGATTTACAACAAAAGATTTACCGACCACCGGCGAAGAATTAATATACTGTGTAGCTTTACATTGGCACTGCAGACTCACTTTGAAGCCGACTCCACGCATACATGTTTTTCCAAATCGAATTTTTTGTTTACATTGGGCGCAGATAACCAGAGCAGCAAGCGTTTGGAAAAATGAAAAAAATTCCAAGAAACAGAACTGGAGGTTGTTTTCGATGATGACTTCATTGTCTTGCGTTTTCTTCAATTTTTTGGCCGATGTGCTGGCAAAGTCGGTGTCCTCTACTTGGGAGTGCTGGTTTCCACGGAAATGCCTCTTTTTTGTTCGATACGCGTACTTACGTGGCGCGTTTGGGTGGCTTTTTTTATCCATAGCAAAAAAAAAACACAAAACGATTTTTCTTTTATTTTACAACAGCAGTTATCGCGCACGCGTAGCTTTCAGCGTTCGAAAATAAACTGAATCTCGTTCGTTTGCTTCTTTCATGTGAACACCTGGGCTCAAAATCATTTCAACCCCTAAATCAAAACATGCATGTATACATACTGCATGTATACATACTGTGTGTGTATATTTTGTAATATCAATACATAATTCCACAGAATTTTCGACTAATGACTGCAGGCAAATAAACAACTTTGCTGATGCGTTATTTTGACGAAAACATACCTACACAAAAATGCCTGTATCTCCTAAACTATTTCGAATTTTGAAAAATCCTTTTGGGAAAATGTTTTTGAGTATCTGAGCAATAGAAATATGAAAAAAAAAATCGAAAAAATTTTTCGGATTACCAGAGGACCCCCTTAAAAACGGTACACCAAACAACACAGCATCTGCTAAATTATCAGCAACAATGTTGCTTGAGCTGTTGTTGCTTAAGAGCACGGTGCTTAACAAGAGCTGCTGTAGAGCGGCTGGAATAATACCATCAGGCCCAGCAGACTTGTAGGGCTTGAAACTAAACAGAGTTCTTTTGAGATGTTCTCTGATATGATAATTGCCAGATCACTCAACTTCAGAGCCTTCTCTGACAAGGTTTGATTTATAAGATTTTTTCTGAAGATCCAAACATTGTTGTACAAAAAGTCGGTAAATAAAATACAAAAACCGTTACATTTTTACATAGGAATTAACAATCATTAATAAACAAATGATTTTAGTAAGAAAACACGCTTGATCGTTCTCAGTTATCGTCGTTGAGCCTCGCGCTGAAGTACGACTCGCGACTATTTGACGGCATTAAAGTTATGAATTTGGTTATAAAATGTGCTGAAATTTTTTTCAGAATAATTTTGAGCAGATTTTAGAGAACAATACTGTGAACAAAATTTTTTCTATGTAGTGAAGTTGGTTAAATTTTTATATGTTTATTAAAATATTTCTTATATACAAATCTTATTTATAATTTGAACGAAAACTTATTTTCATCTTAATTATGAATTATTTCTACCACCAAAATTTCACAAACTTTCATTCAATATCCCAATTTAAAAAATTTGCATAAAAATTATTTTGCTTATAACTTTTCAAATTATTCACTAATTCTTCAAAGTTCCACACTAAAAAGTTAAAGTTCTATAAGTCAATTTTTAGTGTTCCAACTTTATAAAATTTGACTCTTTATGTTTGTTTTGACAGTGCACTATCTCGAAATATAATAAATATAAATGACTTCGGCTACTTTCATAGTTATCGGCATTTATCTTTAAACTTTTTAAAAAAGTTTCAAAAAACACCGAACAGTTTTCAATAAATTTTTTAAATATTTAAAGCTATGTTTTAAATAAGGTTATTGGATATTTAAATAGTTCATACCCACTCTGAAAATTAACTAAAATTTAAGTTTAAATATTATCTAATAAGTTCAATCAATTATTATTGATGCAAGCTTTACAAGCAGCGCAAAGCTTTTTCTTTCTTTAAGGGGGGCTACATACCATAGTCAGTCTTGGTCCTACGATTTGTTGCACTGAATTTTTGAATAGTGGCCAGGGTTACCACTCAAATAAAATTTTAGCTACCAATCTCATATCAAAAATCTACCAAATTGAACAAAATCCTACCAAAGCCAAATAAAGCTTAAATACATTTTCCAGAATGCTGTAAAAATGTCTGTTAAGTAACCATATATAAAAATACACATTTGATTATGAACCCGAAAACTTATACATATTAAAGAACTAAAATACTTAAATATCAAATAAAAATATATTTGTATTAATTAAATTTGTAGTCTTTTAATTCATTTGACTAGGAAAACATAATAAAGCTATACAAAATAAAGAAAAAATGTAATTCCATAGACAATTAAAAAAATAGTTTTAGCTGACCCAATGTAGAGAACATTAGTAATATTATTGGCAAATTATATAGCCAGTATTATCTTTATATAAATAGGCGTTTCGATTACTATAGTTCGGTACCATTTTCTCAAGTGCTTCTCAACCGATTTGGATATTTTTTTAATGAATAAGACTAGGGGGAAGGAGTGAATATATTGTGTGACCTTTGAACTGAAATATAAGCGTTAAAAGATTTCTTAGATAAAAGCTAAGCTATAAGAAATGGAAGAATACGGTGTAAGAGGAAATTTAGACATTGCTGAGATGTAAAAAAACATTGCAGAAATTTTTCACTATCTCTTTCGAATACAATAAGCATTTTTTTATGTAACATGTGTGATTATATATAGTGATGGTAAAATTTTTTACAAACAGTAAATTTTGAAAAATTTTCGTTATTATTTTCGTATATTATATATATTATATATTATATATTATATATTATATATTATATATTATATATTATATATTATATATTATATATTATATATTATATATTATATATTATATATTATATATTATATATTATATATTATATATTATATATTATATATTATATATTATATATTATATATTATATATTATATATTATATATTATATATTATATATTATATATTTTATATTATATATTATATATTATATATTATATATTATATATTATATATTATATATTATATATTATATATTATATATTATATATTATATATTATATATTATATATTATATATTATATATTATATATTATATATTATATATTATATATTATATATTATATATTATATATTATATATTATATATTATATATTATATATTATATATTATATATTATATATTATATATTATATATTATATATTATATATTATATATTATATATTATATATTATATATTATATATTATATATTATATATTATATATTATATATTATATATTATATATTATATATTATATATTATATATTATATATTATATATTATATATTATATATTATATATTATATATTATATATTATATATTATATATTATATATTATATATTATATATTATATATTATATATTATATATTATATATTATATATTATATATTATATATTATATATTATATATTATATATTATATGTTATATATTATATATTATATATTATATATTATATATTATATATTATATAATATATATTATATATTATATATTATATATTATATATTATATATTATATATTATATATTATATATTATATATTATATATTATATATTATATATTATATATTATATATTATATATTATATATTATATATTATATATTATATATTATATATTATATATTATATATTATATATTATATATTATATATTATATATTATATATTATATATTATATATTATATATTATATATTATATATTATTTATATGTTTATTTATTTATTTATTCATTCGGTCTACTGAAATATATCTTACAGACTATTATAAAATTTCATTATACATACAATTTAATTAAATAAGATGAAAAGATTAAGTCTAAAACGATTTTCATCTACGTTTAAATTCAATATGGGTGAAATATTATTACATAACCTTAAACATCTTGCGACTGGCTCGTTGAATGCATAATTTGTCGCGTGCGTCGATTCTATGACTAAACGATTTGTTCTCAGATTTCTTGGAGGCTCATAAAGTTTAAATAGGTCAGAAAGTTCATAACAGACTATTTTTCCACTTAATAAATTATATACAAACATTAAAGAAAAAAACGATCTTCTATCTTCTAGTGATTGTAATCCTAGTAGCTTACGCCTAGCTATGTATGATGGAATATCACCTGACCAGTGCATTTTTGAAAATATGTATTTGGTAAACAATCTTTGTATTCTCTCAATACGTTGAGAACTCACATTGTAATACGGATTCTATCGAACAGTAATCAAGTCTACTACGGAACAGAGATACGAACAAAGCTTTAAGAGACCTTTGGTTGCTAAAGTCTGATGTATTTCTTTTGATAAAACCTATCATGGAATACGCGTTTGAAGTTACAAAATCTACATGGGCATTAAATATTAATTTGGAATCAAAAATAACACCCAAATCCTTTGTTTCATCGTTTCGATTGAGGCAATTATTATTTATGCAGCATTGAAATGTAATATTATTTATGTTTTTAGTATAAGATATTACACATTGGCGTCGGAAGCGGGGGGAAAGGGGGCAGTTTCCCCCCCACTTTTTTAGCTAGATAAACAATTTAAAAATAAATCTTCAAAAGTTATTTAAAATATCAGTTTTTTTTACAACAATAATATTTTTTATATTATATATTTTCCTCTTCTTTCTCTCTTCTTCATAAGCATGCTTGCGGATAACCATTTTCTTTCTCTGTGTTTGCAAAAAGATAGAACAAAATGTAGAGTTTCTACTGCAAACCCACCACTTCAGTTTAAAAGCACCCTTAAGTATGTAGCTTAATGCTTATTAATTTTGCAACTCTGGTAAGAAAAAATTTGACATGTTCTTAAGGCTTTCCATATTGGACGACATGTTGTACGATAAGTTAGATGGAAAACTAATATGACTATTTGATTGAGCGTTTGAACGATCCAACTTTTAAAGCAACATCATTAATTGCAAGCTCTCAAGCAGAACACATCCGGCTAATAGCTAAGCAACTTTTAGATGCCCTCAGTAATTTTACATAGTTGTACAATATTGTACAATCGGCAGAAAAAACCAAAAAATTTCGACTATCGTTTTAGCTTGCGCATGGTACTACATGTTGTACAATCTGCCATGTTGGTCCAATGTTTTGGACCATGCGAAAGCCCCTACTGTGAATTAGCTGATTAAAATCCACCTCGACGCTTTGAAGAAACATCAAATCCGGTTCCTTCAGTACAGTTGCCATTATATGATCGGCTACGAAAAGATTATTTCGAAATTTTAGATCTTCTCTCAAATGAGATAACGGCTAGATTCGATCAAACAGGTTGATATTTTACTTTTTTTTATTTTTGCAAGTTTACACCAGCTACACTCAACCGACTCACTTTGATTTAACATTCGGTGAGTCGGTTGAGTGAAGCTAGTGTAAACTGGCACTTTGTAAATCTTATTGTACATTTAAATAGATCTTGACACTCTGGAATCGTTGGGAAATATTGTAATCGAAGCCTTCAACGGGAAAGTGCCTTCTGAACAAAATCTAAAAACAAAACTTGATCTTTATGCAGATGACTTTTTTGCAGATGAAATTGCTGAAGCAATTGCCTGGCCAAACACCTTGAAATTGTAGTGACATTGTATCCTAATTTGCGAAAAATTCGGTTACTGTAAAAAAACTATTAAATGAAGTTGAAAAACTTATTGCTTTGCTTTTGACTGTGCCTGCATCAGCAGCTTCATCTGAGCGTTCTTTTAGTGCACTAAGACGACTTAAAATGTATCTTCGAGCAACTATGAAACAGAAACGACTCACTCATGCGGCACTTATACACATTCACAAAGATAAAACCGAAGTATTGAATTCGATGGAGGTGGTGAAAGGGTTTGTTTCTCGCAAGGACAGAAAGAAACATTTTGGAATAACTTAAATTAATATAACTTTTTGTACCTTATTGCATTTAAACCATGTAAAGATATACCTAGTCTTGCTTTATAAAAGCAACTATTATTTCTTATATTTTCATATTACCATATGAAAGATCCTTTAAAGAATGATCTCTAATATAGAAATTGGAAGATCTTTTAAAAATAATGAAATTTTAATATTTTTTATATATTTTTATATTTTTTTTATTTTAAACTAAAATAAAAAATTTGTTTATTCACATTCATGTTTCTTTGAAGAAATTTTGGTGAACTTTTTTTTGCACCACCATTTGTACTGCCCCCCCAGATGAAATTAGCTTCCGACGCGCTTGATATTACATGACATTTTTTAATATTCAGAAAAAGATTATTGTTAATTCACCAGTTATGCAAACTTTCTAGATCATTTTGAAGATTTAAACAGTCCGATATGTTAGTGATTTGATTGAAAATCTTAACATCGTCTGCAAACATTAAACATCTAGAGTGTTTTATAGCCATTGGCAGATCATTTATAAAGATTATCCCACAGTGTGAACCCTGTGGAACTCCAGAAGTAACATTTGTAGTATCCGATCTAAACGAGCTAATTTCAACATACAGTTTTCTATCACAAAGATAGCTTTTTAAAAAATTTAGTAATGGCTTTAATATTCCAATTTTCTTTAGCTTTTGAAGTAGAGTATTATGATCTATCTTATTAAAAGCTTTAGCAAAATCAATCTAACTGAGAACGCTGTTCTATTGCTCTAGAGATGATATTTGTAATAAGCATTAAATTTGAGCAAGTAGATTTTCCGGGTAGGAAGCCATGTTGACTGTCACTAAAAATTTCTTTGGTATGCAAGTATAGTTTATTTTTCAGAATGTGATTGAAAATTTTAGCAAAAACTCCTTTTTTCACAATTGCTCTATGATTGGAAACATCACAACGGTTGCCTGATTTAAATCTAGGCTCTATCGCGCATATTTTCCAATAGTTAATGAATTTACTATTTTTAAAACATGAGTTAAACAGAATTTGTAAAGGTTTCAGAACATTTTTTAAGCATTGTTTAAAAAATATTGGCGAAAAACCATCAATTCCAGGTTTTCAAGAACTATTAAGATTTGCTATTGCCGATTGTATATCAGTTTCTGTTACATCAAATGTGCTGATGTGCTGGATATTAGAAACAATAAAATCATTAAAGGTATTTGAAATTGTATGTTGCGTAAAGACTTTTTGAAAGTATTGCATAAATAAGTTACAATTATCTTGAGTGTTACTGGACTGAAGTTCTTCATATTCCATGTTACTTAGAAACCCACATGTGTTTCGTCTAACATTAATAAATTGCCAAAACGCAGAAGGATTTGAACTCAATTGACTTTCAACATTTAAAATATATTGTCTATATAAGAACTTGTGAAGAAAATCAAATTCATTTCTAACTCTTGTGAAAAACAGTCTATCTTCATCGCTATTTGTGTTTTTAAATATTTTAAAAGCTTTATTCTATACATTTTTTAAGTTTGTTAGCCTAAAATTAAACCAAGGTAACTTAGTTTTCTCGGATTGATTGAAATACCGCATAAAAAATTTTTAACAATTGAAGAATAATGCATTCAGGGTTTGATTCAGAATTTAATGCGGACCAATCTATAGAAGACAGAAAAGCATTTAATGCTGAAAAGTTTGCCTTTGCAAAATTAAAACTTTTATATGACTTAATGTGAATTTTGTCAAAGTTATAAAATTCAAAATTTATAAGCAGAGCTTTATGATGGACGAAATTTTTTTAAATTGGGCTAAGATTTAACTCGCAAGATGCTTTCAGTTCACCAGTCGCAAAAATAAAATCTAATATTCTGCCGATATCATTCTTAATATTGTTTAATTGATGAAAATTGTTAAATAGAAAAAAAAACTAGTTACAAGTGTATCAATATCAGATGATATATTTTTAGGATAAATGTTTTTACCGTTTGAAACCCAAGCTCTATTTCCGAGATTAAAATCTCCTACTACAATAATTTGTTGCTTATAACTAAGACCATCAGCAATTTTACCAATATTATCTAAATGATATTGATATGTATCTAAACTACAATTTAGTGGAATATAAGATACGAAAATATAAACTGAATAGCCATCTGAAAATTCTACATTTATACATATTTGTTCTATGATGTTATTATCACAATTCAAAGATACCATTCTACTGCACAAATCGCTCCTGACTGCAAGCAAAACTCCCCTTTCTCTTCTGGTAGCAGTTGCATTTCGATCGAAGCAAAAGACGTTGTAGTAAGAATCAAAGAATTCACTATTTAAAATATTTCTATGTAGCCAGCCATGTTTCTGTTATTGCTACGATATGGTATGAATGCAATGACAATTCGAGCATAAATTTAGCTGATTTTGTTCTCATTCCACTTACGTTTTGATAGCAAATTGAATACTTCTTTTTTTGCGAAGTTATATTTCTAAGAATGTTATTGTTATTTGTTTTTGATTTGCTTGATATGCATTCTGAGATTGGTTGAACCGAAACATCATAATTTGCTGATATTATATTATTAAATTGATCTAAGTTACCAGACGGCAACACAGTTAAGGTGCTGCCTTGAGAGAGGCTCCTTGATCGTTTTTTTATGTTGATACTTTTTAACTCTTACTCCAGAAGGCCAGTATTTATCATTGATAATAGCGTTAAAATGGGTAGAAGGTGCTATTACCAAAAAACTTGGAGATTACATGTTGGATAAATCTGCACCTAGCTTGGTGAGGCTATAGCATTGAACGGAGTGAACTTTTGCAATGTGCGCTTTGACGTCCTCTGGAGTAGTATTCATATCAAGTTTTGACACATGAACGCTTACTTTACTTGGTGCAGCACGTAGCGAGCTTCCTTCGCATGCACTGCCTGCAGTGTTATCCTGCAATATTATCATCTGGATTGTTTAGTGTTTTTTGCTTTAAATTTTCTTTGTTTTTTCTATTGACACAGTGTCAGAAACCGGTTTCTGTGCAGACATTGACCCAGGCTTCGGCCAAAGATTATATAGTATAAAGATGTGCCACGTAGAACATTAAAAAGTAACAAATATTTTTCAGATCAATACGTAAGCTTTTGTGAACGCGATGAAAAAGCTTTCTTGAGAGAAAAGTTTCCAACGTTTGCATGCACATTCTCTCTGAAATGCTCTTTCTCTCGTCACTCCACAATGCTTCACAGCATAGATCACCACTGCATGGTTTCTCATAGCTAGCGGAGGCGTGGAATTTTATGTTGTAATTGTTTTTTCCATTGTTGTTGTTGGAACCAAGCAATTGTGATCTCTGCTTGACAGCAACAAATGTTTTTGTTTGTTTGCATTATTTTCATGATGATTTCCTTATTTTGTGCGAAACCGATTTTCTTATTCACTGCTTGCTATTAATATTGACTATTTTTGATTGAATCAGCCAGAGCAGTAAAATCTGCATATACATTCAGAATCTTAAGGAAAACTGAATAACGACATACAAATCCATCCAATGAATTCAAAATTGTTTATAAATAAAATTTTTAATTCACATTGATATTTAAAAAATTGCTTAGTAATTAATTTCAATTATTTTTTTTTGTTATTCAGAATAATTAATTATTTTTTTATTTATATGAATGCCATTTACAACGAATGCAATTTAAAAATAATTTCAAATTTTTCAGTAACTTATTTTTTGTGCATTATTATATCTTGATTCATTGCCTATTCATGTGTTATTCATTATTAATTTTATAGTCATTATTAATTTTTTATTTATTATTTATTTGGTTCATTATTCAAAAGTGAATAACAAGATTTTTTTTGTCATTTTAGTTATTATACAAAAGTGAATGAAAACTTAGAAATTAATACGAAATTTATAATGAATAAAAAATTAATAATGAATAAAAAATAATAATGAATAAAAATTTAATAAAAAACTTAATAGCGAACATTTTATTCATAAAATAGTAGTGAATAACAAAATGTTTTATTCATTGTATTTTTTATTTAAAAGTGAATAACAAATTAATAACAGTGGTAAGCAATTTGATAAAAAAGTTTGCGCGATGAAAACGACATTGCTAGTTCGATAAAGTATTTTTTCTAGATAATAGAAATCATTAAGACTTTTCCAGGTTGGTTCGAATTTTTTTTAGAAGAATTTTCGACTTTTTTGAGTTTTGAAAAATATTTCCCCAGTTATGATCCTATAAATCAAAAAGTATTAATTTATTTTACAAGATTTATAAATATTTACAAATGAGTCATTTATACCTTTTATTTAAGCTATTATTTATACGATTATTTGTACGATTTTTGTCGACATTTTCTGAATACTACATTTGTGAAAGAGTTTAAAATATAGCGTTTATTTAACATTTCCCCCATATTAAAGTGCGCAAAAATATGACTTCGATATATATTTTGGATTTATTTTTACTTTGTTGTTAAAAAAATATTTTAACGAAAATATTAAGGTAAAAAGTATTACTGAAGCAGGTTGGATATTTACGTATTTCAATTTTAGTATAAATACTCAAAATTACCTCCATCAAAGTGGACGTGGTGAGTTCGTACTAAACAAATTCTTCAGACTTTAAAAACCCAATTATCATATATGTAACTTAGGATTGTGTATGCAAACAATGTTCTTAGCGTTTTTAGCTAAATTTAAAAATCCCTAAACCGCAATTTTACGTTATAATAGGATTTGCAATACTGTAAACTCTTTGAAATGAGTAAAATAACAGAAATAACGCAATCAAAACAAAACAACGAAATCTACGCGCTTCTATAAATAATTAGCTGAGACACTGTGTGCTGCTGCCACGCCCCCGTTGCCAAACGCCCATAACATGCCATCAGTGAAACGGCAAGAATAAATTGTGGTCGAGTACCGAATTCCGAGGCTGTGCGGCCACCTATAACTCCAAAGCTATTCAATATCAAAAATTTCAGTTGTGTGGGAGGGGTCACGCCCTCTTGCCTAACGGCCATAAAATGTTATCAGTGAAACATTTAAATTGTGGTCGAATACCGAATTCTGAGGCTTTGCGAAAAATAATTATAAAGCTATCAGATATCGCATATTTGGCCTGTATAGGAGGTAATTTTGAGTATTAACCATATTTTTTAAACTCTTTCACAAATGTAGTATTTAAAAAATTTATACAAAAATCATTAGATCAATACAAATGATAGCTTAAATGAAAGATATAAACGTCTCTTTTGCAAACATGTATAAATTTTTTAATGTGAAAAAATACTTTTGAAGTTATAGGATCATAACTGGGGACATATTTTTCAAAACTTAAAAAAAATCGAAAAATCTTTTAAAATTCTTCAATTCTTTTTGAATTGCATTCGTTCTATAATACTCATACAATTTAACACAAAGTCTATGTTAATAAAACTTATTTTCTGGTTTGTTTATTTAATTGACATTTATACAAATCTAAATGGCTTAACGGACTTCGCTCAATTTAAGTACACATACTATGTGCATCCTAGATTAGATTGTTACATACTTAGTTTTTATCACGCTCCATCCATTTTCACTTACGTAAATTTTGATATTGAAAATCTTTCTTGAAAAAATTTTGTGCAAATTAAATTTAAAAAATTTCAGTAATTTTAAAACCAAAAACATTCAAATATCTTTAGAATTTAGAAGAATGAGAAAAATGGCATGAAAACTAAAACTTTGAATTTCGATGCAAATATATTCGCTATTTGTAAATATATTTAATTAATATATTTTTTAATCAAAGTTTTAATAAAAGCACTTTACAAAAACATTTTCAACTGTAGCGTTAGGTCAGTGAATAAATACTTTATTTTCTTTTCAAAACCGGTCCAAAATATTGAATTTTTACTAAAAAAATTATTAAAAAAAATGTTTTTGTTGTATAAATAAGAACAATTGAAAATTGCATTTCTGAGTACTTTTCATATACTAAAGCATGTATTTGCAATAATATATTAAAAATATGTATATACAAGTAGTTAAATAAAAAAATTTTCCGCAAAAAAACAACTTAAAAAATATTGCTTACAACATTATTCGCGGCTAAGCTTCAACTGATGGAATCGCAATTACAATAATATAACACTAAAAATATTATGTGGCAAAACGGAAAAAAAACCTAGTCAACACACAAAATATACCCAGATTAAGTCATCTCTATGATATTATATTCTTGAAATTATATAACAACAAGATAAAAGATAATGCAAAAATATATAATAACTCTCAATTATATAATGCTCGTAGGGTAGTTTAGTAAAAAAATTGCCTACATTTTTTAAGAAAAACCTAATAAAATTCTACTACATTTTGTTGGCAGCTACATCGCTTATTCAGATGCTTCGTGCATCAAATCTTTACATATAATTTCTATTGCTTTTCAATATTATGCTCACATTTGCTCACATTGTCGCTTACTTATTCTCTCGCTCACAAAAGCTTTAAATCGCTCGCTCGCTGACTCTCATAAAGTTTTTGTGTGGATTTTTTTGTGAAGCATTAAATTTGAGCAAGTAGATTTTCCGGGTAGGAAGCCATGTTGACTGTCACTAAAAATTTCTTTGGTATGCAAGTATAGTTTATTTTTCAGAATGTGATTGAAAATTTTAGCAAAAACTCCTTTTTTCACAATTGCTCTATGATTGGAAACATCACAACGGTTGCCTGATTTAAATCTAGGCTCTATCGCGCATATTTTCCAATAGTTAATGAATTTACTATTTTTAAAACATGAGTTAAACAGAATTTGTAAAGGTTTCAGAACATTTTTTAAGCATTGTTTAAAAAATATTGGCGAAAAACCATCAATTCCAGGTTTTCAAGAACTATTAAGATTTGCTATTGCCGATTGTATATCAGTTTCTGTTACATCAAATGTGCTGATGTGCTGGATATTAGAAACAATAAAATCATTAAAGGTATTTGAAATTGTATGTTGCGTAAAGACTTTTTGAAAGTATTGCATAAATAAGTTACAATTATCTTGAGTGTTACTGGACTGAAGTTCTTCATATTCCATGTTACTTAGAAACCCACATGTGTTTCGTCTAACATTAATAAATTGCCAAAACGCAGAAGGATTTGAACTCAATTGACTTTCAACATTTAAAATATATTGTCTATATAAGAACTTGTGAAGAAAATCAAATTCATTTCTAACTCTTGTGAAAAACAGTCTATCTTCATCGCTATTTGTGTTTTTAAATATTTTAAAAGCTTTATTCTATACATTTTTTAAGTTTGTTAGCCTAAAATTAAACCAAGGTAACTTAGTTTTCTCGGATTGATTGAAATACCGCATAAAAAATTTTTAACAATTGAAGAATAATGCATTCAGGGTTTGATTCAGAATTTAATGCGGACCAATCTATAGAAGACAGAAAAGCATTTAATGCTGAAAAGTTTGCCTTTGCAAAATTAAAACTTTTATATGACTTAATGTGAATTTTGTCAAAGTTATAAAAGTCAAAATTTATAAGCAGAGCTTTATGATGGACGAAATTTTTTTAAATTGGGCTAAGATTTAACTCGCAAGATGCTTTCAGTTCACCAGTCGCAAAAATAAAATCTAATATTCTGCCGATATCATTCTTAATATTGTTTAATTGATGAAAATTGTTAAATAGAAAAAAAAACTAGTTACAAGTGTATCAATATCAGATGATATATTTTTAGGATAAATGTTTTTACCGTTTGAAACCCAAGCTCTATTTCCGAGATTAAAATCTCCTACTACAATAATTTGTTGCTTATAACTAAGACCATCAGCAATTTTACCAATATTATCTAAATGATATTGATATGTATCTAAACTACAATTTAGTGGAATATAAGATACGAAAATATAAACTGAATAGCCATCTGAAAATTCTACATTTATACATATTTGTTCTATGATGTTATTATCACAATTCAAAGATACCATTCTACTGCACAAATCGCTCCTGACTGCAAGCAAAACTCCCCTTTCTCTTCTGGTAGCAGTTGCATTTCGATCGAAGCAAAAGACGTTGTAGTAAGAATCAAAGAATTCACTATTTAAAATATTTCTATGTAGCCAGCCATGTTTCTGTTATTGCTACGATATGGTATGAATGCAATGACAATTCGAGCATAAATTTAGCTGATTTTGTTCTCATTCCACTTACGTTTTGATAGCAAATTGAATACTTCTTTTTTTGCGAAGTTATATTTCTAAGAATGTTATTGTTATTTGTTTTTGATTTGCTTGATATGCATTCTGAGATTGGTTGAACCGAAACATCATAATTTGCTGATATTATATTATTAAATTGATCTAAGTTACCAGACGGCAACACAGTTAAGGTGCTGCCTTGAGAGAGGCTCCTTGATCGTTTTTTTATGTTGATACTTTTTAACTCTTACTCCAGAAGGCCAGTATTTATCATTGATAATAGCGTTAAAATGGGTAGAAGGTGCTATTACCAAAAAACTTGGAGATTACATGTTGGATAAATCTGCACCTAGCTTGGTGAGGCTATAGCATTGAACGGAGTGAACTTTTGCAATGTGCGCTTTGACGTCCTCTGGAGTAGTATTCATATCAAGTTTTGACACATGAACGCTTACTTTACTTGGTGCAGCACGTAGCGAGCTTCCTTCGCATGCACTGCCTGCAGTGTTATCCTGCAATATTATCATCTGGATTGTTTAGTGTTTTTTGCTTTAAATTTTCTTTGTTTTTTCTATTGACACAGTGTCAGAAACCGGTTTCTGTGCAGACATTGACCCAGGGTTCGGCCAAAGATTATATAGTATAAAGATGTGCCACGTAGAACATTAAAAAGTAACAAATATTTTTCAGATCAATACGTAAGCTTTTGTGAACGCGATGAAAAAGCTTTCTTGAGAGAAAAGTTTCCAACGTTTGCATGCACATTCTCTCTGAAATGCTCTTTCTCTCGTCACTCCACAATGCTTCACAGCATAGATCACCACTGCATGGTTTCTCATAGCTAGCGGAGGCGTGGAATTTTATGTTGTAATTGTTTTTTCCATTGTTGTTGTTGGAACCAAGCAATTGTGATCTCTGCTTGACAGCAACAAATGTTTTTGTTTGTTTGCATTATTTTCATGATGATTTCCTTATTTTGTGCGAAACCGATTTTCTTATTCACTGCTTGCTATTAATATTGACTATTTTTGATTGAATCAGCCAGAGCAGTAAAATCTGCATATACATTCAGAATCTTAAGGAAAACTGAATAACGACATACAAATCCATCCAATGAATTCAAAATTGTTTATAAATAAAATTTTTAATTCACATTGATATTTAAAAAATTGCTTAGTAATTAATTTCAATTATTTTTTTTTGTTATTCAGAATAATTAATTATTTTTTTATTTATATGAATGCCATTTACAACGAATGCAATTTAAAAATAATTTCAAATTTTTCAGTAACTTATTTTTTGTGCATTATTATATCTTGATTCATTGCCTATTCATGTGTTATTCATTATTAATTTTATAGTCATTATTAATTTTTTATTTATTATTTATTTGGTTCATTATTCAAAAGTGAATAACAAGATTTTTTTTGTCATTTTAGTTATTATACAAAAGTGAATGAAAACTTAGAAATTAATACGAAATTTATAATGAATAAAAAATTAATAATGAATAAAAAATAATAATGAATAAAAATTTAATAAAAAACTTAATAGCGAACATTTTATTCATAAAATAGTAGTGAATAACAAAATGTTTTATTCATTGTATTTTTTATTTAAAAGTGAATAACAAATTAATAACAGTGGTAAGCAATTTGATAAAAAAGTTTGCGCGATGAAAACGACATTGCTAGTTCGATAAAGTATTTTTTCTAGATAATAGAAATCATTAAGACTTTTCCAGGTTGGTTCGAATTTTTTTTAGAAGAATTTTCGACTTTTTTGAGTTTTGAAAAATATTTCCCCAGTTATGATCCTATAAATCAAAAAGTATTAATTTATTTTACAAGATTTATAAATATTTACAAATGAGTCATTTATACCTTTTATTTAAGCTATTATTTATACGATTATTTGTACGATTTTTGTCGACATTTTCTGAATACTACATTTGTGAAAGAGTTTAAAATATAGCGTTTATTTAACATTTCCCCCATATTAAAGTGCGCAAAAATATGACTTCGATATATATTTTGGATTTATTTTTACTTTGTTGTTAAAAAAATATTTTAACGAAAATATTAAGGTAAAAAGTATTACTGAAGCAGGTTGGATATTTACGTATTTCAATTTTAGTATAAATACTCAAAATTACCTCCATCAAAGTGGACGTGGTGAGTTCGTACTAAACAAATTCTTCAGACTTTAAAAACCCAATTATCATATATGTAACTTAGGATTGTGTATGCAAACAATGTTCTTAGCGTTTTTAGCTAAATTTAAAAATCCCTAAACCGCAATTTTACGTTATAATAGGATTTGCAATACTGTAAACTCTTTGAAATGAGTAAAATAACAGAAATAACGCAATCAAAACAAAACAACGAAATCTACGCGCTTCTATAAATAATTAGCTGAGACACTGTGTGCTGCTGCCACGCCCCCGTTGCCAAACGCCCATAACATGCCATCAGTGAAACGGCAAGAATAAATTGTGGTCGAGTACCGAATTCCGAGGCTGTGCGGCCACCTATAACTCCAAAGCTATTCAATATCAAAAATTTCAGTTGTGTGGGAGGGGTCACGCCCTCTTGCCTAACGGCCATAAAATGTTATCAGTGAAACATTTAAATTGTGGTCGAATACCGAATTCTGAGGCTTTGCGAAAAATAATTATAAAGCTATCAGATATCGCATATTTGGCCTGTATAGGAGGTAATTTTGAGTATTAACCATATTTTTTAAACTCTTTCACAAATGTAGTATTTAAAAAATTTATACAAAAATCATTAGATCAATACAAATGATAGCTTAAATGAAAGATATAAACGTCTCTTTTGCAAACATGTATAAATTTTTTAATGTGAAAAAATACTTTTGAAGTTATAGGATCATAACTGGGGACATATTTTTCAAAACTTAAAAAAAATCGAAAAATCTTTTAAAATTCTTCAATTCTTTTTGAATTGCATTCGTTCTATAATACTCATACAATTTAACACAAAGTCTATGTTAATAAAACTTATTTTCTGGTTTGTTTATTTAATTGACATTTATACAAATCTAAATGGCTTAACGGACTTCGCTCAATTTAAGTACACATACTATGTGCATCCTAGATTAGATTGTTACATACTTAGTTTTTATCACGCTCCATCCATTTTCACTTACGTAAATTTTGATATTGAAAATCTTTCTTGAAAAAATTTTGTGCAAATTAAATTTAAAAAATTTCAGTAATTTTAAAACCAAAAACATTCAAATATCTTTAGAATTTAGAAGAATGAGAAAAATGGCATGAAAACTAAAACTTTGAATTTCGATGCAAATATATTCGCTATTTGTAAATATATTTAATTAATATATTTTTTAATCAAAGTTTTAATAAAAGCACTTTACAAAAACATTTTCAACTGTAGCGTTAGGTCAGTGAATAAATACTTTATTTTCTTTTCAAAACCGGTCCAAAATATTGAATTTTTACTAAAAAAATTATTAAAAAAAATGTTTTTGTTGTATAAATAAGAACAATTGAAAATTGCATTTCTGAGTACTTTTCATATACTAAAGCATGTATTTGCAATAATATATTAAAAATATGTATATACAAGTAGTTAAATAAAAAAATTTTCCGCAAAAAAACAACTTAAAAAATATTGCTTACAACATTATTCGCGGCTAAGCTTCAACTGATGGAATCGCAATTACAATAATATAACACTAAAAATATTATGTGGCAAAACGGAAAAAAAACCTAGTCAACACACAAAATATACCCAGATTAAGTCATCTCTATGATATTATATTCTTGAAATTATATAACAACAAGATAAAAGATAATGCAAAAATATATAATAACTCTCAATTATATAATGCTCGTAGGGTAGTTTAGTAAAAAAATTGCCTACATTTTTTAAGAAAAACCTAATAAAATTCTACTACATTTTGTTGGCAGCTACATCGCTTATTCAGATGCTTCGTGCATCAAATCTTTACATATAATTTCTATTGCTTTTCAATATTATGCTCACATTTGCTCACATTGTCGCTTACTTATTCTCTCGCTCACAAAAGCTTTAAATCGCTCGCTCGCTGACTCTCATAAAGTTTTTGTGTGGATTTTTTTGTGAAGCATTAAATTTGAGCAAGTAGATTTTCCGGGTAGGAAGCCATGTTGACTGTCACTAAAAATTTCTTTGGTATGCAAGTATAGTTTATTTTTCAGAATGTGATTGAAAATTTTAGCAAAAACTCCTTTTTTCACAATTGCTCTATGATTGGAAACATCACAACGGTTGCCTGATTTAAATCTAGGCTCTATCGCGCATATTTTCCAATAGTTAATGAATTTACTATTTTTAAAACATGAGTTAAACAGAATTTGTAAAGGTTTCAGAACATTTTTTAAGCATTGTTTAAAAAATATTGGCGAAAAACCATCAATTCCAGGTTTTCAAGAACTATTAAGATTTGCTATTGCCGATTGTATATCAGTTTCTGTTACATCAAATGTGCTGATGTGCTGGATATTAGAAACAATAAAATCATTAAAGGTATTTGAAATTGTATGTTGCGTAAAGACTTTTTGAAAGTATTGCATAAATAAGTTACAATTATCTTGAGTGTTACTGGACTGAAGTTCTTCATATTCCATGTTACTTAGAAACCCACATGTGTTTCGTCTAACATTAATAAATTGCCAAAACGCAGAAGGATTTGAACTCAATTGACTTTCAACATTTAAAATATATTGTCTATATAAGAACTTGTGAAGAAAATCAAATTCATTTCTAACTCTTGTGAAAAACAGTCTATCTTCATCGCTATTTGTGTTTTTAAATATTTTAAAAGCTTTATTCTATACATTTTTTAAGTTTGTTAGCCTAAAATTAAACCAAGGTAACTTAGTTTTCTCGGATTGATTGAAATACCGCATAAAAAATTTTTAACAATTGAAGAATAATGCATTCAGGGTTTGATTCAGAATTTAATGCGGACCAATCTATAGAAGACAGAAAAGCATTTAATGCTGAAAAGTTTGCCTTTGCAAAATTAAAACTTTTATATGACTTAATGTGAATTTTGTCAAAGTTATAAAAGTCAAAATTTATAAGCAGAGCTTTATGATGGACGAAATTTTTTTAAATTGGGCTAAGATTTAACTCGCAAGATGCTTTCAGTTCACCAGTCGCAAAAATAAAATCTAATATTCTGCCGATATCATTCTTAATATTGTTTAATTGATGAAAATTGTTAAATAGAAAAAAAAACTAGTTACAAGTGTATCAATATCAGATGATATATTTTTAGGATAAATGTTTTTACCGTTTGAAACCCAAGCTCTATTTCCGAGATTAAAATCTCCTACTACAATAATTTGTTGCTTATAACTAAGACCATCAGCAATTTTACCAATATTATCTAAATGATATTGATATGTATCTAAACTACAATTTAGTGGAATATAAGATACGAAAATATAAACTGAATAGCCATCTGAAAATTCTACATTTATACATATTTGTTCTATGATGTTATTATCACAATTCAAAGATACCATTCTACTGCACAAATCGCTCCTGACTGCAAGCAAAACTCCCCTTTCTCTTCTGGTAGCAGTTGCATTTCGATCGAAGCAAAAGACGTTGTAGTAAGAATCAAAGAATTCACTATTTAAAATATTTCTATGTAGCCAGCCATGTTTCTGTTATTGCTACGATATGGTATGAATGCAATGACAATTCGAGCATAAATTTAGCTGATTTTGTTCTCATTCCACTTACGTTTTGATAGCAAATTGAATACTTCTTTTTTTGCGAAGTTATATTTCTAAGAATGTTATTGTTATTTGTTTTTGATTTGCTTGATATGCATTCTGAGATTGGTTGAACCGAAACATCATAATTTGCTGATATTATATTATTAAATTGATCTAAGTTACCAGACGGCAACACAGTTAAGGTGCTGCCTTGAGAGAGGCTCCTTGATCGTTTTTTTATGTTGATACTTTTTAACTCTTACTCCAGAAGGCCAGTATTTATCATTGATAATAGCGTTAAAATGGGTAGAAGGTGCTATTACCAAAAAACTTGGAGATTACATGTTGGATAAATCTGCACCTAGCTTGGTGAGGCTATAGCATTGAACGGAGTGAACTTTTGCAATGTGCGCTTTGACGTCCTCTGGAGTAGTATTCATATCAAGTTTTGACACATGAACGCTTACTTTACTTGGTGCAGCACGTAGCGAGCTTCCTTCGCATGCACTGCCTGCAGTGTTATCCTGCAATATTATCATCTGGATTGTTTAGTGTTTTTTGCTTTAAATTTTCTTTGTTTTTTCTATTGACACAGTGTCAGAAACCGGTTTCTGTGCAGACATTGACCCAGGGTTCGGCCAAAGATTATATAGTATAAAGATGTGCCACGTAGAACATTAAAAAGTAACAAATATTTTTCAGATCAATACGTAAGCTTTTGTGAACGCGATGAAAAAGCTTTCTTGAGAGAAAAGTTTCCAACGTTTGCATGCACATTCTCTCTGAAATGCTCTTTCTCTCGTCACTCCACAATGCTTCACAGCATAGATCACCACTGCATGGTTTCTCATAGCTAGCGGAGGCGTGGAATTTTATGTTGTAATTGTTTTTTCCATTGTTGTTGTTGGAACCAAGCAATTGTGATCTCTGCTTGACAGCAACAAATGTTTTTGTTTGTTTGCATTATTTTCATGATGATTACCTTATTTTGTGCGAAGCCGATTTTCTTATTCACTGCTTGCTATTAATATTGACTATTTTTGATTGAATCAGCCAGAGCAGTAAAATCTGCATATACATTCAGAATCTTAAGGAAAACTGAATAACGACATACAAATCCATCCAATGAATTCAAAATTGTTTATAAATAAAATTTTTAATTCACATTGATATTTAAAAAATTGCTTAGTAATTAATTTCAATTTTTTTTTTTTTGTTATTCAGAATAATTAATTATTTTTTTATTTATATGAATGCCATTTACAACGAATGACTTAAAACACGACTATTCGCATGCGCGGCTAATCTTTGAGTGAATTATTATTATATATTATATATTTTATATTATATATTATATATTATATATTATATATTATATATTATATATTATATATTATATATTATATATTATATATTATATATTATATATTATATATTATATATTATATATTATATATTATATATTATATATTATATATAATATATAATATATAATATATAATATATAATATATAATATATAATATATAATATATAATATATAATATATAATATATAATATATAATATATAATATATAATATATAATATATAATATATAATATATAATATATAATATATAATATATAATATATAATATATAATATATAATATATAATATATTATATATTATATATTATATATTATATATTATATATTATATATTATATATTATATATTATATATTATATATTATATATTATATATTATATATTATATATTATATATTATATATTATATATTATATATTATATATTATATATTATATATTATATATTATATATTATATATTATATATTATATATTATATATTATATATTATATATTATATATTATATATTATATATTATATATTATATATTATATAAGTTAATGAGTGCACCTCAGTGCACTCGAAAAAATTAAATTTGGGAGCCGGCCACTGGCTCCTTGTTCTTCCTGCAAGTTAAATGAGAACTCAAAAGATTAAAATTATAAGCTTTATTACCATCTAGTTCGGTCGTCGAATTAAAAGTGATTCTTAATTGTTAGTTTAAGTATAAAGATAATTATTTCCTAAGCTAGCTTAACCCTAATTTGTTGACGCTGCACTTCCTACAGGTTGAATTGGCGACGTCGCTTCAGCGATGCTATCAGCCTGAGGTGACCGTGAGCTCGTGGATCATATTTCGACTGCATGCGCGTGGCTGTCTGGAATTCTGATTTGTCGCAAAATGAGCTGGCCAGCATGTGTTAACTGCCCCCCCCCCTTTAAATATCTGCGTCCCGCAGATTTGACTGTAGGTCCTTTGGGTGGGTGACAGCCTGGTCCGGGTTTGTGGGTTGACCGAGAATAGGAAATTTAATGGTTGTAGTTAGCTTCCTCCAAATAGTATAGCAGACAGCAGCAAGGACTGACAACAGGACTGCATCAACGATTAGCGAAGAGTGAAAATTCTGCCCAAGATTCTTGAGATGGTGGATATTCTCTATGCTGAGCCCGTGAATGTAGTCCAAATTCAACTTGAGACCAATGTTCGTTAGATTGACTAGTGCGGGTGGAAATGCCTGCAGCATACTTGCCGATTTGCTTGTAAATGACTGGTTTCGAACAGAAATAGTTTCGTTGTTAAACAAGATGACAAATGTTCCGTTGAGGTCTCTGGAATCGCTTTCGCTTTGAACTTTCCCTTAAAAATTCGTCAAGAAAAGTGTAGTTTCGTCAATCAGCTCGATTATTTTGTTATTGTTCGGCTCGAAGTGACATCTCGCATCTCCGCCTCTTAGTAATTTAGCCAGGCATCCGTCTTTAGGTAGTTTGTCCAAGGATTTTGCAGAACAGATGGATGTGTTGCTTATGGATGGACAATTTTCTTTTATGCCAAAGATTTCCTGTTGGTTCATCAAGATTTTTCGTAGGCTAACGCAACATGTTGCCCATTCAATATAGCTGCTCGTGTTATTAACAGGCGATAACTTTCCGGTTTTACTTTAGGCATTGACAGCACATATAAGAGCATAGTTCCATTAGAGTAAACTGACGCTGACCCATATTCAACAGCTTCAATAACATTTTGGTATGGAAGAGAGTCTTCCTTTGCGATTAATCGATTAATTTCCTCTCGATCCAGCAGATTCGTATTTATGGTACCAGTTTATGCCATTTGACAGGCCCGCACTACCTCCGATACTTGCTCCTTCAGAATCAGTGCTTTACTAATATCTAGCAGCTCTAGATTTTCTTCGCTAATATTTTTGCTGATGGTATTGATGTGTGCCATCATTTCATTTGCCTTCCCAATCGCTTCACGAGTAGTATTGAAGAGTTTTTCATTCACCAGATATTATTTGTTCTTGTTAGTTATTATCTCATTTTGGCTTCTAAGGATGTTATCACAGTCTACAGCATCTGGTGAACCAGCGATCCACTTCCAGGCAGAACCAATCCAATCAATAGAGCGTGTCCTTCTTATTTTGTTTGTCTGTAGTTCATCAAGGCACAACCCGGTCTGATTTAGATGAAATAGCAGCTCTTTTGGACGAGTTTCTCTAACTTCCTTATGAAGACAACGATATATTTCTATAATAGTTGAATGGAATTTTTCGACCTGGCCATTTACCTCACTCCTTTGTATTGGAGTTTGATAAAGTTCTATACCTAGACCCCTAATATAGTTTGACACCAATGGACTCATAAACCCTCTCTTGTTGTCTGTGACTATCATTTTTGGTATTGTAAAATAGTGCAAAACTTTTGCAAGCTTGGACCGCAGTGTAGTTGATGATTTATTTTTTATATGGAACATTTTTGCAAATTTTGAAAATTTGTCTATGCAGGATAAGAATTTGTGGCCTTGAATCTCAAAAATATCAATATGAACTATTTCAGATGGATAGCTAGGAACCGGTGTGTCCTTAAGTGGTGGTACCGGAGGATGTCTGTCATATTTATTAAGTAGACAAACTTCGCATGAGGCCGTGATCCTTTTGATTCGGCTTGCCATCTTGGTAAAGCAGTACTTCTCTAAGATCTGTTCCTTATTCTCTCGCGGATTCCTTTGAGCCCTTTTGTGCTCGTTTTCAATAATTCCGCAAATTCTATCCTCATAGCTGACGTCTTCCACAACCCTTTGCGTTATTCTGATTTTGTAAAGTGAAAAATGTTCTAGGTAAATATCTTGAAGTAACTGTATATGGTTTTCTGGAATTTTGATTCCATTGATGACCGAAGGGTTGAGGCGTTCCTTTAATATTTGGGTTAATACGTCCTTTTCCATTGTCGCTATTGCAACATAATGTCTCATAAAACCAGGATGTGGATTTTCAGTTATTATGGTCCCATTTCCTTCACGGATTATTAGTTGGTTTCGGAAAACGTTCAATGGAAATTCTACGTGAGGAATTAGATCTGATGCGTCCTGGGTTGCACTATGGATGGTTCCTATCTCACTTGCCGTCTCAGTTGTTGAATCATCAACTGCTGCCGCAGCTCTCGAATCGTCACCTCCTTCACTAGCTGTTTCAATTGTGGAACCGTCATCGGGAACCGGAGAATCCGTTGTATGGTTTATTTGGCACTTCAATCTTGATAGAGCATCTGCCACAGTATTTGATTTACCAGGAGTGTAAATCAATTCGTGGTTATACTCCTCGATTCTGGCCTTCCATCTCTTCAGCTTTGCGTTGTAGTTCTTACTTTCCAACGCAAACGTGAGCGGTTGATGGTCCGTGAGGATTCTTATCTTCCTGGCTCCATATAAATAAGATCTCAAATTGTCCAATGCCCATACTATGGCCAACATTTCCTTCTCGTTGGTCGCATAGTTCTCTTCAGTCTTGCTGAGAGATCTTGATATGAAAGCGATGGGTCGGTCCTTGCCATGCTCTCCTTGAGACAGAACTCCTCCAATGGCATAATTCGAAGCATCCGTTGTTAAATTGAATGGTTTTTCGAAATCGGGAAATGCAAGGATATCAGATGAAAGTAACAATTTTTTTAAATTGTCAAACGCCTCTAAGGAGTCTGTATTTATTTTAATGCGTATGTTCCTAGACTGATTGGCCCTTATTTGCGCATTTTCACCTCTGGTAAGATTTGTTAAAGGTTTTGCAACTTTTGCGTAATCGCGAATGAATTTTCGATAATAAGAAGTCATTCCTAAGAAACTTTTTAACTCTTTCAACGTTTGCGGTGGTGAAAGAGCCTCAATTGCCCTTATTTTTGAAGAATCAGGTTTGATCCCATCTGATGTAATTACATATCCAAGAAATTCCACTTCGGTCCTCATGAAATTAGTTTTTTCTAAGTTGACACGTAAATTAGATTCAGCCAGCCTTTTAAACACAGTTTCAACATATATTATGTGCTCGTTCATATCCTTACCAAAAACGATTATATCGTCGATGTATACATAGCAAATTTTCCCAATATATTCCTTCAGTACATCGTCAATCATCCTCTGGAATATAGCAGGTGCGTTTTTCAAACCAAACGGAAGTCTTAGGAATTCGTATTTTCCGTTCATAGTCGAGAACGCTGTTTTTAGTATGTCCGCTTCCTTCATTGGAATCTGATAGAATCCTGACGTCAAATCAATGGTTGTAAAATACCTTGCATAACCTAGGCTAGCTAACGTGGAATTTATGTCAGGAATTGGATAGGCGTCAGAGATTATGTCAGAGAGCCGCATTCAAACGCTTAAAATCAATGACCATCCTGTATTGTTTTTCTCCGGAAGGCTTAGGTTTCTTTGGAACCACCCATATCGGAGAGTTATAAGGGCTTCTTGAAGGACGAATGATGCCTTCATCGAGTAGTTCGGCAATTTGGCTTTCCACTTCCTTCCTCATGTTAACAGGATAAGGATAAGATTTTGTATGTATGGGTTCTGAGGTGGTAGATTTTATTTCAGCCCTAATATCTGTTTTAATATTTGTATTTGCATCTAAAGGCTCAAATAATTTAGAAAATTTGTCAATAAGGGAGTTGATAGCCGACAATGCTTCCCTGGGGACTCCTGCTAATTCAATGTGATTAAAGCTATTAGCTTTCATATTTTTTAGGGGTATTTCAATATTTCCGTGTATCGTAAGGGTGTGTTTTTTCCTATCTATGACGGCCTCGAGTTGTTTTAAGGTATCATCACCTATAATGCCGTCGAAAGAGTCGAGTCCTGGAAGCACGTAAAACGTAATCAAGGCATCACTCCCCGCGTTTTGGAAAAACTTACCCGAAACTTTTTTGTTAATTTCTATTGGTCCTGCTGCTGTATTAACTGAAAATGATGGGTCTACTGGGATTGAACCAGCTGCTAAACTAGTTTTAATAAAATTTTTATTTGCCCCAGTATCAATTAAGAAGGTTAGTGGTTCACTGGATCCTATCTTGCAGGTAAGGTATGGTATACTGGAACAAGGGCGACTACTTAATACTTTTTCTTTCATATAAAAAACGCTGGTAGGCCGTTTGTCCTAAAATTTGACTGCTGGTTCGGGTCATCGGTTTCATCCGCTGTAACTTCTGCTTGCAAGTTGTTTAACCTCGGATGCTTTAGTATTGCACCGGATGAAGAAGAGGCCTCTCTTTTGAATACCTTGTTGTTTGAAGGCCGGTTCATGTAGTTAATCTGCCTTGTCTGAATAGACCTATCGACATCCATTTGTGGGAACTACAACCCTATTTGGCGTATTTACGTGGATTATTTTATTTCTTAAGGTCAAGTTTTGCATATCTAAGCAGGATGAATATGCTTCGAGCAGTGTTCGGGGTTTTTGTACAGTTAACATTCGGGATAGTTCAGCATCCAGACCTCGGATGAATACGTCTAGGGCCCTGTTCCTATACGTCTCCGTCAAAACGTCAACAGTTTCCTGCGAATAGTCATCACACCTTATTTTATTCACAATTAGTGAAAGTTGGTGGTTCACAGTGGCATAAAATTCGTCCAGTTTCGACCCCTTCTGCATCAACTGATTCAGTTTGTGTTCCAGTGTGCGAATGTCCCTTTTGTCAGCGTAATGAAGGGACAAAACCCTTTTTATCTCTGACCAATCACCATCGATTATGTTGTATGAGATTAGAGCCAAATCAGCACTGCCTCGAATTTTCTGCCTAATGTGCTGTAGTATCGAGCGGAACAGTGGCTTTTCCCTAACAACCTCATAATCCTTGAGGATTGTTTCCACGCAGTGGGCCCACGAGATGTATTGAGAGGGGTTTCCATCGAACACCTGCAGTTCCCTGACGCAATCAGGGAGTCTGCCTATCTCCTTTAATTCCTGTTCGTTCATAGGGCCACGCGAAATTATTACGGATGGCCTTACAGGCTGCACCGTCTCTGCGCCTAACTCTACTTGACCAACTCGTCCCTCGATTCTGCGTAGGTCCTGCTCTAGGCCAGCCCCATGGTTTTCGATTCCCCCGAGACGCGCCTCTATTCTTCTAATTTGCTCAAGTAGAGCATTGAAACCCCCATTTAGTTCATTTACCTTGGTCGTTAAAGCGTCCATGGCACAACAGTTGCTATATTTTGTTTTATTTAACAAAGATGTCTTCAGATCACTCACCGTTAAAGTCAGCTGCAACTGCTGTCTTCCCAAATCCTGAGGGTGTAATAACGTTGAAAGCACAAGCACTATATCTATTTTTATAAAAAAACTTATGTTTTTTATTCTTTTTTTTCAAATAATTTTTAAGCGATTTGTATATATTTCTTTATTTTAATCTTTTTCTAGAACAGCATTTATTTTTTATTTTAAGATACGCATTTTCTCTTTTTTTATTCTCTCTTTTTAGAGATTCGTATTTCTTTTATTTTGATTTTTTTTCAAGCACAGCACAACACTTTTATCTTTTTTGCCCTTTTTTGTTTCGGAAAGATTATTCTAAGTAATTTTAATTTTTACTCTTACGCCTTGGCGTCCAAAAATTTAATCTTTTTAATTTTTCTTTTTTGCACACAATTACACAATAAGTGGAACATATTTTTTGGGTTTTTTTTCTTTTATTATATTCTTCGGCACACAGTTTTTTACAAATTTTCCGTTTATTTTTCTTTTGTGTATATTTTTTTCGAACAATTTAGAACTTCTTACATTTTAATTAAATCCTGAAATGGAAAAAAAGAAAAATAATTATTAATATTGTGAATTTCTACCGTGTTCTTATGGGAACGGTGACATGTGTCACAACCTCATGTCTGTAAGGGTGGTCGAGGAAGGGTCATGTGATCCTGTTTAATCGTCTGCAATCAGATTGCAGGCAATCTACTGAGGCCCGACTTGCTTCACAACAGAAGTTTGGACCATTGGCATTCTTCAGTGTGTTCCCATGTGAACACTGAAAAGATATTGCAGGACCGCAAAACTGTTAACCCATTGTCATATTTGAAGAGAATATCGGCCTAGGTGTTTAGGTGCGCGATATTTTCTAGCCAAAGTAACTAATGCAACATCCTTCACTGGTATTGTCATCTCCGCTAGTGTTCTTATGTGTACTATTGGAGTGAGCTTTTTTGTTTGTCTTTAATTTTATTTTTCTTTATAAGCTGGAATTCTCGCGGGAGTTCGCAGCTTGGTTTCTAGTTTTTTATTGTTTGTTTTTATTTTCATTCATCAAATAAACTGGTTAGAGATTCTTAACACTGGAGGGGGAATCTCTAGGTCCATTTGATGTTCCTGTGTCTGCGAAACCCCTTACCACTGGTGGGGGGAGCGCCGCTGCACAGGTTTAAATTGATTCAGCAAAGAAACTTCTCTAGAGACTCCTACCACTGGTGGATGAGTCTCCAAGTTTCCTCGGTGGTCTTATCCTGCAAAACCTCCTACCACGGTTGGGAAGATGTCTTGCATCACAAGCTATTTTTGTTATACTTGTTATACAAACTTTTTTACCAGTTGTGAAGGGTCCTGTTGCGAGAACTTCCACATTTAAGTGGGTTATCCTTTATTCAAGAACCCACATTTTAAGTGGGTCCCTGCTCTGGCGCCAGTTAAGGAGTGTACCTCAGTGCACTCGAAAAAATTAAAGTTGGGAGCCGGCCACTGGCTCCTTGTTCTTCCTGCAAATTAAATAAGAACTCAAAAGATTAAGTTTATAAGCTTTATTACCATCTAGATCGGTCGTCGAATTAAAAGTGATTCTTAATTGTTAGTTTAAGTATAAAGATAATTATTTCCTAAGCTAGCTTAACCCTAATTTGTTGACGCTGCGCTTCCCACAGGTTGAATTGGCGACGTCGCTTCAGCGATGTTATTAGCCTGAGGTGACCGTGAGCTCGTGGATCATATTTCGACTGCATGCGCGTGGCTGTCTGGAATTCTGGTTTGTCGCAAAATGAGCTGGCCAGAGTGTGTTAACTTATATTATATATTATATATTATATATTATATATTATATATTATATATTATATATTATATATTATATATTATATATTATATATTATATATTATATATTATATATTATATATTATATATTATATATTATATATTATATATTATATATTATATATTATATATTATATATTATATATTATATATTATATATTATATATTATATATTATATATTATATATTATATATTATATATTATATATTATATATTATATATTATATATTATATATTATATATTATATATTATATATTATATATTATATATTATATATTATATATTATATATTATATATTATATATTATATATTATATATTATATATTATATATTATATATTATATATTATATATTATATATTATATATTATATATTATATATTATATATTATATATTATATATTATATATTATATATTATATATTATATATTATATATTATATATTATATATTATATATTATATATTATATATTATATATTATATATTATATATTATATATTATATATTATATATTATATATTATATATTATATATTATATATTATATATTATATATTATATATTATATATTATATATTAAATATTATATATAATGATTTAGTCAGAGTATTGAAAAAAGGTCCGTTTTAACTTTTAAACTGGAGATGATGGCAAAAAGAGCATTATTTTTAAATCTGCATTCAAAATTCATTTATTATAAAAGCATCGCTTTATGTCATTGTTGATATTCTAAACGAAATTTCCCAAAGCTCTGAAAAATTTGACAAGTGGACTCGAAATGCTGCATATTCGCTATCAAACCAACTCATTTCTGTGGACTTTATATGTCTTGTTTTTATGAAAAATGTGCTATTAAAAATGAAACTCCTGACTGAATCTCTTGAAGCCGTTGAACTGAATATTTTAAATGCATTGAAATTTATTTCTTTTGCCCTTAAATCATTAGAAAAAATAAATTCGTACTCTGAAGGTTCGGATAACCTAATTAGTAGTGCTGTTGCATTGTTAAACTCTTTTAATGTTGATGCTGAAAAGGAATTCTCAATTCGCCATCGCCGTCGTCTTGCGCCGAAACGTTCGGATGTTAACAATGCCAACGCGGCTTATTTTTCAATGAACTGTTTTTATAGAAGAGAATTTAAACTTGTTTTGGAAAAGATAACCTCACTGATGCGAGATAAATTAAGCAGTTGCTTAGAAACAATAAAGTCTCTGTATGAACTCTTTAATCCAATTCTATATTCTACTAACATGACCCAAATGCGAATTCTAGAATCAATAAAATTGTTACCAAAAAATTGTTTGTTGGATTCACTTCAATTGAAAGCGGAATTTGAAGTATTCTCTGATCTCTTTGAAGGCGTAGAAACTCTAAAATGTTTCAGAATGCAATAAAAAATCTCTTCCTGCAGTAACCAAAATGCCGCTTTTGCTGTGCACAGTGATTGTTACCGCTCAGAAAATGAGACAATGTTCAGCAAATTAAAATTAGTTAAAAATTATTAAAGAACCACGAAAAGTGACTCACGACTTAATGACTTATTAATACTTTCATCGGAAAAGGACATAGCCTTATTAACTTAAAAAAAGGCTACCTTAAAAAAAAGAAGAATTAATATTTAAATGTTATACTTAAAATTTAAATTTGTATTTTTTATTTAAAACACTATTTTTTTAATAATTTAATTTAAACAATTAAAAGACAAAATGTAAAAGAAATTGAAAGCCCTGTTTATTTTTAAACTATGAATTATTAAAACGAAAACGAAAAAAAAATTTTTAATGCTGATTCGATAATGTTGAAATACTTTTATTTTATTTTCTTTGATAGAGGGAACGATATGAAAACTGCCTTTAACGGATCTTCTTCACTTGAAAAAGATCGAAAGATTGAAAAGTGTTACTATATGTAGGTTAAAAATTTCAGGATTTCTTAAAACGGTACCAAAGATTAACGAAAAAAGCCATTTGAGCTGAAGCTGTTTTGCATTATATTTATTATTGTAAAACACCTAAGATTATTACCTACACTCATCTATTAAAACCTAAAACTCGAATTTTTAGAGCATTAAAAATGTACAAAATTGGTTAATTTTTCAATTGTTATTTTGAAAATGGCGCCAAAAACAGTTATAAGCTTTAGTTGGCTGATTATACGTAATCTTATAGTTTCAAGTATTATTGTTTAGATGAACTAAAAAATTTTCAGTTACCTGTTGTAAAAGCTGAGAAATCGTTGCCACCTTTTTGGATTCGAAAAATGATGTCCTAATTGCGAAAAGCTGCGAAAGAGAGCAGATAAAAGGCCAAACCAAAAAAAATTAAAAACATACTTAATTATATGTATTTTGATGTACACAAGTTCTTTTTTCATCATTAAAAAAGCTTTTAGTAAAAATAATTAAAAAGTGTTTTTCTTAGCCATTCAAATTAAAAAGACCCCTTAAGATTTATTTATATTTATCGAACGGATTAGTAACTTTTTATAATTCAACTATATGGTATATAAAAATAGTCGTGACTTAAGGGCATCCAGTCGGCAGAAATACATTGATACCCCCAATCAAAATGGCCTCTGTACGCCCCAGATATTATATATTATAATTTATTAGATATAAAAAATAAGAAATGAGAACAAATAAGAACAAGTTCTTTTCTAGTACAATGGGTAACATTATATACAACCAATCAAATATGAAAAAACAACAAATATCTTATATCTTTTTTCTATAGGCATGTCCTAAGCCGGCATGTCTCATGGTATGAATGCAGCATTAATGCCGAGATATGCATGCAGCATTGCTGCTAGGGCAGTTCATTTGGCAGACATGTATTTCTTCTGCATTCATACCATAAGATGCATGCTGCATTGCTGCTATGGCAGTTCGTTTGGCAGACATGCCGGCCTAGAACATGCCTATACAAAAAAGATACAAGCTGGTATGGAGGCGAGCATGTCTCCTGTCCTTCAGAGGCATGTTGCCGGCAGACATACAGCAGGTCTCATTTTCCAACTGGGGAGTATTGTACAACATTCTGTTTGATCTCAACAGAGTGTATACATAAACTGCTTTATCGTTTACTCTCTATGTATGCAGCATACATAGCTAACTGCAGTAGATTTTCTTTGATAAACGAAGTACAAAAAGTATAACTACCCAGCAAAATATTTCAATGCGCATTACTTGTATGCACGTAAAGAGCGATCTCCTTGCAAATAGTGCTGTTTGTATAGCACTATATTTGTAGTACTTTCCGTAACGATAACTTTGCACTTGAAAAAAAATATTGGATTTTAATGAAAAAAAAAAATTAATTTTAAAAAACTGTAAAAATTCATCAAATCGTTTTAAAACGATGTTTTCTGTTTAGGTAGATTGGTCCTTTTTTAATTATTAATGTTTGTATGAAAAAAGGGAGGTAGAATGTTTGAAACCATACATTATTCGTATGAAAGTTAATACAATTAATGAACAGTTTTCTTTGCCTCCTGAACAATAGATTATTTTGACTAATGTCGTATAAGAATTAGGCCGACGGTATGAACTAATAAAGGAAACAAAGCTCTCGGCTCTCGCTACATTTTTCTTCCAACTACAAGGAGAACGAAGCGCTCGAAACTTGCTTCAGATGCGCTAATGGAGCACTCGCTTCCCTGCTGGGTAGTAAGAAAAGAATAATTTAATAATTTGCTCTAAAACGTTTCTTTGTTCTCTTTTTAAGCTATTCTCCCTTAACGTACTTTTTCTCATAGCTGCAGATTTAATAAATAAATAAAAGGAATCACACAAAGTGTTACCAATGATGCCAGTTTGAGGGAAATTCCCATTTTTGCTAAAAAGGAAAAATATGGCTTGGTAGTAAAAACTAGGGAATGGAGCACTTAAGGCCTTATTCTGATGATATACTATTATAAATTCATTTACAAAGTAGTTTCTTTAAAAACTGATTTTTAACATGAATTACCTTTCCGTGTGTTAACAGTTTTGTCAAGTAGCTTTCAATATAATTTTAGACTGAGAAATCCTTATAATTGTATATGAATTTGCAATTGTCAAATAAGTTGATAAATATAAGAAGTATATTGTAAACAATATTGTTTTGTATTTTTGTATTGTTTAATACTCTGTGTGTATATTATTTCAACAATATCACAACAGTGCTAATGGTTCAGTTTGCTTGGGCTTTAGTTTTATTCATGTATTTTGGAATCTTGAGTAGTGGGTTCAAATCTTTTCTTAATGGCTTTTAGTTTTATTTTGGTTTCTTTATAGTTTGTTCCGCTTATAATAACAAAGTGAACGCGTTCATTTTCTTACTCTGTGCTCGTACATTCTCAATGATTAATCGTACGTTTATTCTCCCAAATTAAGCGACGATTAGTTAACAGCTGCGATGATCGAATGGATAAGCATATGCACTTACACTCACGCGGCCGAGATTCATCTCCGGATAAGGGTAATTTTTCAATTGCCGGCAACATTAGTTGGAAATTCAGCAGACATGCTTGCCTCCATACCCGCTTATATGTTTTTTTCTATAGACATGTTCTGTCAGCATTAGTACAGAGAGATGCATACAGCATTGCTGCCAGGGCAGTTCATTTGGCAGACATGTATTCCTTCTGCATTCATACCATAAGATGCATGCTGCATTGCTGCTATGGCAGTTCGTTTGGCAGACATGCCGGTCTAGGACATGCCTAAACAAAAAAGATATAAGTGGGTATGGAGGCGAGCATGTCTCCTGTCCTTCTGAGGCATGTTGCCGGCAGACATACAGCAGGGCTCCTTTTCTAACTGAGCCACTCCTTTTGCTTCGCCGTAGTCGGGTAAAAAAAAACAGTCACTAACACATAATCAATTTTCTTCACCTCGTTATCTAAATTTGTTTAAATATGCTTGGTATGAAGCAAGATGTATACAGGAAAAACCCGATTATTTTGTTAATCCAGTAAATTACTGTTTTTTAAATGTATCAAAACAAAATTGTTATTTATGTGATAAACTTTCTGAAGTCAAATGATTATGGTGCACTAAATCTTATTGTATTATTTTATTATTACTATTATTATTGTATTATTTTATTATCTTATTGTATTATTATTTTGTTAACACTTTTCATTTTTGTAATTCTTATGTACCATAATGTACCATAATTTTTAAAAATTTTAATACAGATCTATTCACATTTGAAAAAAAAAAAATAAAAATTTGGAAAAAAAATTATTGTTTAAATCACAACATTTAGCTCATAAGCACATAGGACTTACAACGCTGTGTTGCTACAACTGCTTTGGGCAGCGAAGTCATATTAATTTATTTATTTATTATTAATAATATCAGTACAATAAGAACAAGTTATTTTAATATACAAAGAGTTCGGTTGACGGACAATCCAATTTTTTTAAAAAGTTGAGGTAACTTATAATACTAAAATACAATTTATAACTTGATGTATAACTATAAATTAACATATATTAAAGATTAGACATTTATGAAAAAATATATTTTTGGAAGGAAAAAAAAGGAAATCAGATTTTAGAAATGAATATATCTCAAAATAGAAATAGAAAAGTAGAGTGAATAGAGGAAATTTTAGAAAAAATAGAGAAAAATATAGGATTTATTTTTCAATGTGGAAAGTTTTTTTTTATTAAATATTTTTCCTAATACTGGTATAATTTGAGATTTTAGAAATTAATACTTACGGAGAAATGCATTTTTCAATCGCAACTTAGACGTGCGAATAATAAAGCAACGTGCTTAAGGCAGGCGGCCGGTAGTCTAGAATTTTTATGAAGTCAACTTTTTTGTTATTTTTTGGTATTTTAAAAGTGTAGTCTTTTGAGAACCGTTAAATTTTGTAAAAATACTGACGTTATTTTCACCTCTACAGCCATTTTAGCAGGAATCGAGCAACAGTGTTTCGTCTACTCTTACTCTCTTTACACGCATTTATCTCAAAACTACTTTTTTCGTCAATGTATTGTAGAAAGAAAAAAACTATTCATCCAAATTATCTAAAATTTTAATATGTTATTCACAACATCAGTGGATATCGCTGAAACTAGAATCAAAGTTTTATTTCTAAAAAGTTGTATATTTTACACTAGTAACCGGTAAAAAAACTGTTTTTAGAACTAAAATTTCAAAAGCACATCATTCTGTCAATTTTTAATATTTTGTTTTCTTTCTAGTACCGGCATAGCTGCACTCATAGTGATTAATAGAGAAGATTAAAATATGCAAGTGCATATTGCATGTTGAGAGATCGCAGGATGTTGAGAGGGAGTTTCTCTGTGTATTCATATTTTTTACCAGAGCAACGTATAACGTTTTCTATGGAAAATTTAAAACTGCATTTGGTTGTGTCTTGTATTTAGCTGTGTAAATGAATCAGAAAGCGATGATTACCCCATTTGTTTGTTGTGATTCTTTAAATACTTACGATTTATTTAAAAGCTCAAAGCTATTGATTTATCTTATAAATTTTTTTTATTTTTTTTTTTAATTTAGATTTTGTCTCTGAGGAACGTTGCATACGGAACTCCTCGCAACAGAATATATGTCAGAATTTTCACGTAACAAATAAATTAATGTTCTCAGCGAAATTTCACACATTTCACAGTCTGGCATATGATTTCTAGAAAACACACTTTATTATATAACTTTTTTAATCCTTTCATACTGAATTTTGATCCGAAACAATTTATTGAAAGACTTATTGCAAAACATGATAAGCCACTTGAATTTAATTGTAACTTGATTTTATTTCAACATTCTCTTCGGAGATTTCGGATATTTTCCGATGAATTCCGAACCTACACGTAATAGCTTCTTAGAACAACTCTAGGTGTGGCATATCTTATTTTGACAATAAGATCTTTAAATATTTATTCAAGTTCAGCAACCCAAAAACTAGAAACTATACCAAAATCCGACGAGATTTTGGAAAAGTAGAAAATTTTTAAACAGTGTTTATAAGTATTGTTTAAGTTTAAACCTTAATAACAACTAAATATCTAAATTAATTAAGTTTTTATCAAAAAAAGTCAAAAAATTCATTAATAAAATCATAGAATTTTTTATTATCTTTTCGGTGTTTTATCTTTCGTTTTCATTATTTTTAGAATAAAGAGTAATTTCGTTTAATTTGTTATGTTCTTTTCTTTCTTGTGCGTCATAAGAAGCATATCTACTGCCATGGTCGCTTACTGTGTAAGGCTGATGTTCATAATTTGTTTTTGCAATGCATATCAAATTATCAAAATTTTATTTTAAAAAACAAAATTTTTTTTTACTCTAGGCGACCAATCACTTCTACAACTTCAAATCCAACAACAAACTCACTGTCAACTACAGAAATACCAGTCATGGTACCAACTTCCAAATCCTTTGACAAGACTGCCCAACAAGATGGCAAGTTACAGTCTTCATTTGATTCACTTAAACTGAAACACGAACGCATACATAAAGCTGAAGAAAATCATATTATCAACGAAAATAGTGAATGGAAAAATGAGCATTTAGAACTAAAAAAAACCAATGTTGATGATGCATTGGGGATTGATAATGTAACGGAAGATAATCCTTCATATAATGAAAAGAAATTTAAACTTAAAGACAACGAGGCAATTGGAGATACACAACACCCTTTAAAAGATGAAGAGCAACAATACTTCACTATTTCCCAAAAAGATGAAGGGGGAGACAGAAAAGCCTACAGAGAAGAATTTTTAAATACAATGGTTACAGAAAATTATTCAGCCAATATGACTGCCAGGAACGAAGATCAACCAAATGAGAACACACAAATTCTTGGTATTTTTGGAATTGTATCCGCTACTAAGCCCACCGAAATTCCTTTAGTTGAATTGCGTTTAAGAAATCCCTCGCATGATATTGTACAATTTGAAAGCAGTAATGAATACAGAAGTAATTCAAACCAACCAAGCCATAAGGATATTGACGCTGATAATGTTGGCCGTAAATCATTTCTCTCATTAACAGATCTGATTCGCACACTTCATCCCAATGACAAACAGATTATTCCACAGATTGACTCTGACTACTCAAATGCAATGCGGACACTGGGTGAAATCTCATCCGTCGTCAGCAGTGATGAGACGCGTAGATACTAGGTCATAAAAGCAGCTTTGCATTTTCATATTGCTCTTTGATTTATTTGGTTTTCTAAAACAACCTATAAAATTATTAATACATTGAAATAAAAAACTTCAACAAATATCATAAAATATTCCAATGGATAATATATAATATCAACAAATTTGTCTTACATGAATACATAAAAAATTAACTTCAATATATTTATTAGGTCTTTTTTCATCTTCTTTATATAAATGTGGTTCGGATTATGTTGAAACTTCAAAAGTTTTATTACTATTTTAGCAAAACTCTAATAAGAAGAAAGATAATTTCAGATATTTATTAATTGACGTGCTAAAAATCAAAGAACAACTTCTGAGTTATTTTTCTAAAACAGAGATCTAAAATATTTACCACAAAAGAGAAACAAAAATAATTGTGAGCAAAATCAAAACAACTCAAACTGAGAGCAAAAGAAAGACATGTCGGTCGGAGTCTCACTTTTGCCGTAATGTTTGTGCTGTTTGTTTACTGGATATATTTTTTTGTTTATATTCATTTGTAGAGTGTGTGTTGGTTTCATCGGCTGTACATTTATGTTCCTGTGTCACACAGAATCAAAGGTTTCTTTTTTCCGCGGACATTTTTTCTTTTTCAGACCACAGATAACGTATCATATTGATGACAGCGTCAATTGGCTACATTTAAAATAAAAAATTGTAAAAGGAACACTTTATAAGTAAAAAAACAAATAAGATTTTGTTCATGCCTTAAGTGCAATGTACTTAATCTTGATCGCATAAATCAATTGTCAGTTAACAAATTTTACATTTTTCTTTCCATATGTCAAAACTATGATGTGAAATGGAAAAATAAATTAATAGGTATATTAATTATTGAATTTTAAGAGCACATCAAATTAAGATTTGATTTCACAAGAAAATACTTGGAACTTTTAAAAATAATAACTCCAATCGAAGTTTTATCATACAATGCCAATTAAATTTTGGATTTAATTCTTTATTTTGAAGACTTATGTAATGTTGATTGTGATAATATCGTAACTCAATGGATTCCTTATTGGAAAAAGTCTCTTTGCCTCATTGTTCTGCAGTCGCAAAAAGACAGTTTTTGTCCTTTCGGCAATTAAAGAAAACACGAATACAAGAAATAAATTGAAAAAAATACATCATGACTTGTAAGGAATTAGTTAAAAAAAAAAATTGTATGGACGCCCAAGAGAGAATTTTTGTAAAAAGAACTGAAATTTAAATTTTTGTTGTTAAATATTTTTATGTTGCAGGCTGTAGTTACACTGTCATATTATCGTAACTTCATTAGGGTATTGACATACTCACTGAGATATAACTATATTTTAGTTTATGAATTAACTTTTTGATAAAAACAAATTCTATTAAATAGCTGCCTTCAATTACACAGTGCAACAAAATTTACTAAAAGCATGCCCTTTTCAAAAGACCTATTGTAAGTTGTAGGTCTGGTCGAGTTTAACACGAGACGGTGAATAAAAGTTGTCTAACTTCCTTAAAATTTCGACTTACCGTCAAAGAACAGCGTTTGCTCTTCTTCAAGATAATACAGATCTTTCAAAAGATATATAATACTTTGTTGAATTTGTATAGTTTCTACGTATATTTATCAAGTAAATGTTAACTTTTTGATGTATTTTCCAACTTACTTGCCTTTGCCTTAAAAAGCATAGCAATCGTATTAATATTATAAAATAACGTACATTTATTTAACGAGTAAATTGAGTGTTCGTTAATCAAAAAAAGACCAAAAGTTGACAAAGTTATGGAACTTTATTTAAAATTTTCATATAACTTGTTGAATTTATTTGTTTACAATAATTTGTAAAGTTATATATTATCTTTACGATACTGGCATAAAATCTTGAAGCAGTTGATAACTGATTGAGTAAATTGGTAGAAAGTGCATGAATGATCGCAAAACTGGTTTTTTACGGTAAGTCAAAATTTTCAGGGTGTTAGACAACTTTTATGCGCTGTTTTGTATTGTACTAGACCAGGCCTAAAACCTACACTAGGTCATTTCAAAAGTGCAAAATAACTGTTGCATTTTGGCTTAACATTTTTTTGGCTACATTGCAGCAAGACTTGATACATTTTTTGCTACGAAAAAAATGCAGAGAGTGGCAGCACTGATTGATGATCATCTTGCCACCTAAAACCGGCAGTAGTCTCTTGAAACTTGAAAAAGAGCTTTATTTGCAAATCTCTAAAGCTCTAAAATGCAAAAAGTTGCGCAGTTCTATTTATAGAATTTTTGTTATAATAACTGGCTCACTAATGTTTGTAGTACAACAAATTAAAACTGGTTTTGTACTTGTCTGCAGTTCTTTTGATGTTGTGGCACTTTTTAGCAAGCATTTTATTTTATGTTCTAAGAGAGAAAGAAAATCTATTTCGGTTGTTGCCGTACAACAAATCAATAGTGGTTTTGTACTTGTTGGAAGTTCTTTTGATTTGTGCCACTTTCTTTCATAAACGTTATTTTGTTTTAGTAAAGAAACAAAACTATTTTGTATCTCAATAAATTGTTGCGCCAAAGTCTTTAGTCGAGTGGTGAGTGTAGTTATAAAATTTGCGACGGAACTCGTTGAGGTTGATGCCAGAGCTGGACGCCCTGCGATTACAATCACTTTCCAATTACAATTACAGTTTTCGTAATCTTTAAAAATTTACGATTACGATGACTGTAATTGTAATGTAAACAAAATATTACGATTGCTGTAATCAGTATACATACGGTATACAGTCAGTATATTAAAATATTATTGCGATTACTGTAATTGTAACATAAGAGTTTATTAATTACAATTACAATATTAGTTTTCAATGAAAAATTACAATTGCGATTACTGTAATTTTAATCATAATTTTTTAATTGTTTTAATTACCTTTTTCGATAAAATATTACAATTACGATTATTGTAATCATGATCATTATTTTTTAAATCATTTATTGTATAAATAATTTGATCTTATTTATAATTTTTCCTTTTACTAAAAAAATAAATTTGTTGTTTTATTAGTTTATTTCAGTTAGTTTTATTCAGGCGAATGGTTTTCTAACAAGCGACTTATAAACAGAGGTTTAGACTTTTATGACTTTTTTCCAAAAAATATGTAACGATCCACCTTACCGGCATAAAATCTGGGACAGCAAAGCGGCTGTCCGGGGCCTTTCCAAAATTTATTGTTGTCTTTGAGACACTAACAGCCCTATTCTGGCAAATTAACAAATTGTTAACCAGTATTTTGAATATTTCTATATGTTTGTTGTAATTTTTTTATTTCAAAACAAAATTTGAAGCTCAAAAATAAAAAATTTTGATAAAAATTGTCAACTGATTTTCAGTTATTGACAATTTCATTAACAAATTTTGTTTTTTGAGCTTTAAATTTTGTATTGAAAACAACAAACACATAAAAATATTCAAAATACTGGTTAACAGTTTGTTAATTGCCAGAATAGGGCTGTAAATCAGTCACTTTTTACATTTTCCATCAATCGTTATTTTTATTTTTTAAGTTGACAATGGCTTGTGTAATTCTAATTAGTTAACATTTAAATGAACGTTTATGGATTTTATTTATGCACTGCAGAATCTGTGGTGCGTTTATGTAACCATTCTCTACCACTTTTTTCTCAACCGTTGAGATTGTGACGTATAATAACTATATTCTGCATATAGAATGATAACTGCATTCTCAACTAGAGTCTTCATATACATAAGTGTGGTGAATTGAGAACAGTATTTTCTTCTATTTGAGAAGTTCCCGGCAACATTATAGTAGTTGAGTTTGTAGATTTGCGATTGAGAATGGATAGTGTTGCCGCTCTTATTGTCATTTGCTTTAATTGCCTCTCTTTAACTATAATTTTTTCTATTAGTTAGTAATAAAACGGTCTTTGACAAGTGAACACGCGCCTTTCTTTATTCAGTTCTAATAACGCAAAACTTTTCGCCAATCACGGCAACATTTTGGTCCTTCGTCGCTCGGATATTCGTTTTATTATTCAATTTCGCAATCAACATTTTCCGCATAAAAAATTACCAAAAACAATTAAATAATAAAAAAAAATTATTTTTCGTATGCAATTATTTATTAGTGCAACTACTAGCTATCGTTGATACAACAACAACAATAAAAATCACGCGGTAACGGAATACTGTAATTTGTACTGTTGTTGTATTCATAGCACAAATCTATACAAAAAAAAAGCCAAGGGCAATCGAACTGTTAGTTTTGTGTGTAAAAAAAAAACAACCAAACTTTATTCAACAATAAAACACGTGAACAATGTCAGCTAAATTTGTGAAAATTCGAGACTCGGCGCGTAATGCTATCAAAAGATATTTGACAGCAAGCAATACTGATACGAAATTACAATCCGATATCGAATTAGTACAAAGTCAGTTAAGCCTTCTTAAGGAGCAATGGTCGCGGTTTAATGAAGCTCAAGATTAAGTAGAAGTATCATGTGGGCCAGAGACGCAGCAAGGTGAGGAAGCAGCACGAATACAGACGGAAACGTGGTATATGGAAGCGCTGGCCAATTTAAATCGCATTACAACATCTCTTGCGCCACCGCTGATAGCTACTGCACAAACTATACCAGTGCAAGCTGCGCCAACACAATCCTCTACTGCTATGGCTGCTGTGTCACTACCAAAAATGCAGTTGCCGATATTTGAAGGCGACCCTACAGAATGGACAACTTTTCATGACACGTTTATGTCGCTGGTGGACGCAAATAGAGGTTTCTCAGGCACGCAGAAAATGCATTACCTCGAAGCTGCCTTCATGGCGAAGCGCTTCAGCTTGTCAACAACCTTAAGGTGAGCGATGCAAATTATGAGGAAGCATGGAGCTTGTTGAAAAGTCGATACAGAGCAATGCGAGTCATTGTCACACACCATTTCATGTCTATATCGGCAATCGAACAAGCTGCTAATGATTCAGCTCAGGATATCAAAAAGGTTTTTGATACCACATTACAACATGTTAGAGCACTAAACGCACTAAGTCGTCCAGTCGGATTTTGGGACGATTGGCTGATATACACGGTAGTATCAAAGTTAGCATACGAAACGAGAAAGCAATGGTAGCTGTCTCTGGCCGATGACAGCTTGCCCACCTTTGAAGACTTACAATCATTCTTAGAGAAACGATGCCGCTCACTGGGTATGCTCCCATCCACGGCTCCCGCTCAAGAACAAATCAAGGCTACTTCAAAAAAGCAAACAAAATCGTCAAACGTGCTGCATGCTAATGCCTCAAATCCGCGTGCATTCAAAAAGTCCGACGATCACGAGAAATGTTGGTTCTGCAACGACAGGCATAAAATTTACACTTGCACAAAATTCAGCCAACTCGACGCAAACGAAAAGCTTAAATTCGGTAAACAAAAGAACGCCTGCTTGAATTGCCTCAGTAAGGCACACTTTGCAGCTGGTTGTAGAAGCTCATCTACTTGTCGAATCTGCAGAATGCGACACCATACGCTGTTGCATAGCACATCTATAGCTCCACTAACAGCACGGGTGTTCAATGCACCGCTTGAATCGACGCATGATTCCTACACCGCTTCCGCAACCGCTTCTGTATCCACTCAACCCGAATCTGGTCACACCGCAACTGCTCAACACGCATCACCTACCACGGCACTCACTCTCACACCCACTTGCTACGCTTCACCTGCTTCCCACACTCAAACCGCTTTAAAAACAGTATCCTCGCAAAACGCCGCGGTTGACGGTGCTATACTGCTCGCAACTGCTCTTGTACGTGTGCTAGACGCTTCTGGACGCTGGCAACCTGCCCGTGTCTTGTTCGACAGCGTGTCGCACGCTACGTTTGTAACCGAGTCTTGCATTCAGCGTCTCCGCATTCCCCGCACATCATCATCAATTGATATCTCTGGAATTGGATCATCCACTGGTCTGAGAACACATGGCGAGGCCACAATAACCATAACGTCACGCAACGCAGAGCAACGCACCACAATAAGTGCCCAAATTTTTGCATAAAATCGCTAATGATCTTCCCACTTCTAAATTACAGACTTTTGCATGGCCGCATATACAAAATCTTCTGCTAGCGGACCCGCAATTCAACCAACCAGGTCCCATCGACATTCTACTAGGCATGGATGAGATGGACAAGTTCATACTAACAAATATTAAAAAAGGTACGCCTGGTACCCCAATCGCTCAAGAAACTACACTTGGTTGGGTGCTATTTGGACGTGCTGGCAATTTTGAGAAACCTCCCGGCACTGTGCAAGTATTACATTGCGACACCAAACTTGTGCAGATTCTCGCTAGATTTTGGGAGCTCGAGGAGCTACCTCCAAGAAAAAACCTAACCGCCGAAAAACTCTACTGTGAAAACCTTTTCGACAGGACACACGAACGCGCCCCAGACGGTCGTGTTATTATAAAACTACCTTTCAAACCGCATGTGGAGCTAGGCGAATCTAGAAATACATCGGTACGGTCTCTACTGTGTATGGAAAAACGTCTTGCTGCCAACGATGAACTACGCTCACAATACAATGCATTTATGAAGGAGCTCATTGACATGCATCATACGGAGATTGTGTCTGATGTACCTGAACGCTGCTTTTACATGCCTCACCATGCAGTAGTAAAGGAAACCAGCAAAACAGCAAAATTACGCGTAGTCTTCAACGCATCTGCCAAAACTACAAATGGCAATTCACTAAACGACGCCCTAATGGTAGGTCCGCAACTGCAACGTGATCTCTTTGCAGTACTTCTTCGATTCAGGTCACATCTGTACGCCATGACAGCCGACGTTGAAAAAATGTACAGGCAAGTACGGCTATCATCGAATCATCACGACTATCAACGCATTGTTTGGCGTGCTAGCCCATCTGAGCCCATACGAGACTACTGAATGCTACGCGTCACATATGGCGTGGCTTCCGCATCGCATCTTGCAGTAAAAGCGCTACAGCAAACAGCTTGTACCGATGAACCCGCACTTAAGGACGCTGCTGCTGCAATTTTAAATGATTTTTATATGGATGATCTGCTTAGCGGCTCATCAACAGCAAATGCACTCAGCAAACTTCAAGAAAACGTCGCTAAACTTTTATCCAGTGGGGGCTTTGAGCTCAGAAAATGGGCTACGAATTGCAAGCAACTTCACGCAAGCTTGCCAGATCGGTCGCAAAATGTATCGCAGTATATCGCTGCTGACGAGGAAGTGCGCACATTAGGTCTGCTATGGAACACCGAGCACGACTTTTTCACGTTCACGGTAGGGCTCAAACCTGCCGGAATTTTAACAAAAAGAGCGTTCTTGTCAGAAGCTAGCATGACATTCGATCCTTTGGGTTTTGCAGCCCCATGCACCATCAGGTCAAAGATCTGGTTCCAACAAATTTTGGAAACCAATGTCGATTGGGATGAGACTGTGCCGCCTAACATTGCCAAGGCATGGTCTGTTCATCGTGAAGATTTAAAGTCTCTTTCATCTCTAAAACTTAACTGTTGGCTTGGCACTGGCCTAAGCGACTCGCATACTGAACTTCACGTATTCGCTGACGCATCCGAGCGTGCTTATTCTGCCGTTATCTACATGCGTACCTTTGATGCAGAAGGCAACACCACTATTTCTTTCGTCACAGCTAAGGCCAAAGTCGCACCTCTCAAGACAACCCGTCTGCCTCGGCTTGAACTATGCGCTGCTCACCTCGCTGCAAAACTCGTAAGGTCAGTTATCTCATGTTTTGATAGCTCTGCTTTTCAGCTCCACGCCTGGACCGATTCAACTGTCACTCTCGCATGGTTGCAGGGCCATCCCAGTAGATGGTCAACATTTGTAGCTAACCGTGTGGCTGACATCCAAGAAGTGTTGCCTGCTGAATGTTGGAATCATGTGCGCTCGGAATGCAATCCTGCAGATTGCGCATCTCGAGGCGTATCTCCTACAGAGCTATTAAATCATCAACTGTGGTGGCAAGGCCCACAATGGCTGCGTGATATATCTATATCTAACAAACAAAATAGCGATGACCAGTTCGTCACTGACTTGGAATTGTGCGCAAGTAAAGTAAAAGTGCATGTTGCGCAAGCTGAAGAAGTTTGGAATTTGCTAAATCTATATTCGTCATATGGAAAGTTGAAACGAGTCACCGCGTATTTGTTACGCTTCATAAACAACTTACGGTTCAAGCGCTCAAATTCTGATTTGCGAACGGGGCAGCTAACTTTTGAAGACTTAGTGGCAGCAGAATATGCTTTAATTAAGTATTCCCAAAAATATGCATTTGCTAAAGAAATACACTACTGCAAGAATCAAAATCCCCTACCTAGACGAAGCAACCTACTACGTTTAGCTCCGTTCCTCGACGAATGTGGACTTCTTCGCGTAGGGGGCCGCATAGCACGCGCTAAACTAGCTGTTGAAAAAAAATTTCCAATACTGATGCCTAGAAAGTCACCGCTTGCTATTTTGATCATCACTGATATACATCGCTTCGCATTGCATGCCGGTCCTCAAAGTATGCAGACTATTCTACTACGGCGGTTCTGGGTAATTGACGCACGCAATCTTGTTAGAAAGTTATATCGCAATTGCACCAAATGCAAGCTATTGAATCGCAGGCCTCAACAACAATCTATGGGGGACTTTCCTCGAAATCGCGTAACATTTGCTCGGTGTTTCTTGCGAAGTGCTGTAGATTTTGCTGGACCATACTCTTTCAAATTTGCGCCTGGCCGCGGATCTAAATCGCTCAAGGGATACATTTGCTCGTTTATATGTATGAGCACCGGAGCAATGCACCTCGAATTCGCTGGCGGTCTATCTACTAAAGACTTTCTCAATGCTTTTTAACGCTTCATTAATCGTCGTGGCTATTGCCATCACGTACACTCTGACAACGGCACGAACTTTGTCGGTGCCGATAGAGAGCTGCGCCAGGTGCTGCAGCAATGCTTAGCCGATCCCACAACTAGCACATACTTTCAAAACTCCAGTATTACGTGGCATTTTAATCCTCCTAGTGCGCCGCACATGGGCGGCTATTGGGAGGTAGGAGTCAAACGTGTCAAATATCATCTCAAGCGAGCTCTTGGTGATATGCTGCTCACTTTCGACGAATTAAGTACTTTGCTGACTGAGGTTGAGGCATGTGTTAACTCACGCCCACTGTGGTCGAATGAAGCTGCGAATGTCGACGACCTTGATGCGTTGACTCCGGGACATTTTATTTTGGGCGAGCCTCTCAAATCGCTTCCCTCTCCCGAAATTCAAGAATTCGATGGTCGTATTCACCAGAGATTTGAAGCCATTTCTGCCATGCGACAACATTTTTGGCGACGTTGGCGCGATGAGTACCTCATAAGTCTTCAAAAGCGCGCAAAATGGTTTCGCGAATCACCTTACATCTGCGAAAATGACGTCGTAGCCATCATCGATGAACACGCTCCGCCTACCAAATGGAAACTAGCTCGCGTTCTGAAATGCCATCCTGGTGCTGACGGACGAGTCAGAGTAGTATCTTTGAAGACCGCTGATGGAGAATGCCTCCGAGCCGTAGCGAAGCTGTGTCTTCTGCCTACGAAGAAAGACTTGTAGAGTTAAATTTACTAAAGCCATTTATTTTCAATATTCATTTGCAATCACTTTACATAAATCCATTTAACACTATTGTATTTTTATAGATTTTTAAAAATATTATTGAACCTAGTCACCTGGTTCAAGGCGGGCGGTATGTTGCCGCTCTTTTTGTCATTTGCTTTAATTGCCTCTCTTTAACTATAATTTTTTCTATTAGTTAGTAATAAAACGGTCTTTGACAAGTGAACACGCGCCTTTCTTTATTCAGTTCTAATAACGCAAAACTTTTCGCCAATCACGGCAATAGATAGTGTAAGTTTGATTTTTTTATTTTGTTTTAATACTTTCTATTTATTTACATAAAACTGTTTTATTAGTATAGATAATCAATATAGAAAGTCAATGGTACGGAAAAAATAGATTTTTAGCCAAAACTTTTCATTGGAAAATTAGGGTAATTTTTTCACATAAACTATTTTCCACGTATAGACTTGACTTTTTTGTAAAAAATATAAAAACAACATTTTGAAAAAATAAATTTCGGGAAAAAATCATAGGGGGACAAAAATACTAAAATATTTTTTGCGCAAAACTGGAAAAATTTTGCTAGTGAATGCTATACCATACGAAAGGTAGTCAAAAATGAAATTTTACTTGTCTTAATTTTTACAACAAAAACAACGTTTGAGTAAGTTTTTGACTCAAAAGTCAATATAAAAATATATACACTGTCCCAACGCCGTAGACAAACGGGGCGTAGACAAACGGGGCGGATTCAAACCCCCCTTAGTAATCCAGAATTTTTTATCATTACTATTATGTAAAAGCAGACTCACGAAATTGGTCCAGAATAAGCTCGGTAACCGCTGAACCGATTTTGATAATTCTTTTTTTATTCAATTCCTATGATAATATAGATTGTTATAGCTTACCAAGTTTTTCGAAAAATGTATTTTTTAATTATTACAAAATCACGCATTTTATTTGATGCCTTCATTCAACCAGCAGCACAATATAACAGCAAACAAAGCTTTTCTCTCTTTGTCGCGAGAGCTTCTCTCAATATAACACGGCAGCCATGTTGTGTAGTTAAGATTGATTCACTGATAACCTTCAGAAAGTTTTTGTGTGATTTAAAATAATGTTAATCAAGTTGAGAGCGTGCAGAAATTTTTCTCTCTGAGCGAAAACTTCATATAAAAAAAAATTGCAAAACATGCTGAAGGTGATCAGTGAATACAGCTTTAATTTCATTAAGATTCTTGCTTTCATACATTGCTGATTAATTTTCTTTGGTAAATGTTTTGAAGGGAGTTGCCAGAATTTAGTTATAAGCATTAAGTATGTTTTGCAGCCTTGCCAGCCAGCTTTTCCCTACTTGAGATTGTGTTAATCTATCTATACAAATATATAAAAGCGGTTTAACACTGAACAAATGTTTGACAATCACGCAAGAACCACTCAACCGATTAACACGATATAGGTATGAAACGATTTGTTATTTCAACTTAGTCGTAATATGCTATGTTAGATTTTCTACGTCTACTTTTCTATATTTCAGACAATTTTGGTCGTATGAAACTAGAATTTGGTAATCTACGTTGTATGGTTACGTTCGCTTACTTTACTAAAAATGGTCATGACCCACTTTAGTTAAGTTCACTTTCCGGGGGATAAACTTGGAGTAAGGCAAAGCGCACTAGGTTTAAGCTCAATTGGGCTGAAATTCTGGCATTCTATTGTTTCGAGTATGAGATGGTTTAAGTGAAAAAATTTAGCCACACCCCCATTACCGCCCAGAATTAAACGAAAATGGTATATTTCATACGGCTACTTTCGGCAACTGTACTAAAAATGGCGAATATATAAATTTTTTTTTTGAACAGCGTGAAATTCGTATATAGCAGTAAGGTGGTCTGCGGCAGGACAACGTCTGCCGGGCAATACTATACGTCAATAAGAATGCTGTATATATCAGAAAATTCTGATCGTCATGCATTGACGTTTCAAACGGAAACGTATAGCATGTGTTTTGTTCGAAGGTCAATTTACACTTTTACAAATTCACAAAACGATCATAAAAATTTCATTGAATTGGGTCAGGACAAAGTCGTTAACTATGAATATATAGATAAGGAAAAAGATTAAAACATAGATTTTTGTATATAACTTTAGAATAAATTGAAATATTTGAAATATTTTTCACAGAATTATTTTTTAAGCTTCATTTGAAAATGTTTTTCACATAAATTAGTTTTTAAGCTGTAGAACATTGCAAAAACAATAACAAAAGCATTTTAGGCAAACTATGTTTCATCAAAAAATCATAGAGGAGATAGGTGGCCAATGATTTTTAATGATGACTCTGTTTGTGTCAAAAAAGATTAATTTTTGCAGATAAATTATGTTATATGAAAGAATAAGAAAAATTAAAATTTAAAAAAAGTTAAAATTTTAAATAAATATGTACAACAAAAGTAACTATTGGCCTTTTTTTGAGTTCAAGTTGGATATTTAGAGGTTCTTTGAAAACAACATAAAACATTATACAGTAAACCTTTTCTCATTTTCCCAATAAAGTTAATTGAACTTTCAAGCAGAGAAAATTTGATGAAAATCGATTTGAAAATGCCGGAAATGTTTGCTTGCTAAGTCAAAACATGAAATTTCAATCGTTTTTTTCTCATTCTGAGGCTTAAGAAAATGAGTTATACTGAGAAAATCTATAGTTTTGAGATGTCGCAATGATTTGATTGTCATAACAACAGGTTTTTTTAAAACATACCTTATATCCGTACAAAATATTTCCGAAAAGAAAAGATTTTAATTTTTACCGTTAATTTTATTAATAAACGACTGTCCATACAAAAATGCATTGTTGTGCATTGAGAAAGTCTATAGTTTTTGAGATATCGCCATAGTTGGATGTCATTATAACGGTCTTTTTTTTAATTTAAGAATATATTTATTTTCAGAATGTATGTAAAAAATTACAAAAAAAATAAAGCCAGGTAAATTTATGTCATCATAACATTTAAAGTAAATTTTTAATATTTATAACATTTTTACATAATCAAACAAAACAAACACAATAATTTTTATATTTAGAATTTGATTCAATATAAATAAATACTTAAATTTTAAGATTTAAAAGTTGTACATGGTATTTAATATTTTATCGCAGGCGAAGCAGCGGGCATTTGCTAGTATATTAAATAAAAACATAGTATTCCAAATTATTTTATATTGTCATTATATGAAGATAAATAGAAAATTGTATATGCTTAGTCCGTTTTGCAGTTATTAAGTTAAATATAATACAATAAAAATGTTTTACTTTATTTTTTACCTATGTATTACTAAAACACTAAAGTTTGTAGAACGAATGTTTTATAAATTGAACAAAATTATTCTGAATCTGGCTGTGAAATTCAAATGATAGGTAATGAAAACCTTTATTGTTCGTTAAGTTATTAACGTGACGTAAAATTCCATTTTGCTGGCTGCAAATTATTCTGTCGAAAAATCAAGTGAAATTAATCAGTATTTCTGTCAAGTTCAACATCGATATTTTAAAAGTTTTAAGCAATGAAGCGCTTAAAGTAAGCACGTTGGATATACTATTCAAGAAACCAAAAGTCTCATCTGAAGAAGGTAATAAATTATCTTGATTCGAGGCAGATAATCAAACGCTAGGTAATTTTTCTTTTCTATAAAATTTTTAACGAATATTGAACGCATATTCAACGAATGTGGAACGCACGAATGTTGAACATCGTTAAAGAGGGAGAAGCATACATTTTTAATAATAACAAAACATTTTATAAAAAATTAAACATACGGTCTTTAACGTTAAACCAATTTCCCAAAATCGAATAATGCCACGTCATTTATAAATTTAAATTTATTAGTTATTAAACATTAACAAGAAACTAAGACATTTCTACATATTATTTTATTTTTATCCGATTTCATCCTTTGTCCGATTAAAAAAAGTCCAAACATTTTTTCCCACAAAATTATTGAATTTAAAAGATGGCAGTATTGACGCTGAGCCTGCCACTTTATAGGTATGGGTTTCTAGGGACTTAACTCTAATACGTCTACGTGGGCAAATACACCATGGCCCAGTCTTACCTTATATATTTGTCAATCAAAGCAAATTCTCAATCACAAATGTCAATTTGTCAACTCACCACGAAGATTTGAATAGGTAAGTTTCATGACATACATATATACTTGTGTTCTACCGGTAAAGTTTAGCAGAGTGGTTAAGCATGACGTCACGACCAGTAGGAAATTTCTTAACTGAGTTACATAAAAGCTCGTTTGATCTTGTCACGATATTTTGGTCAAGACAGAGTTTCAAGTTACGGAATTGGTCTGGGCCACTTTATCGAATCGAAATCTAATACATGAATGAAGTGAATGAATTTTATCGCGGTGGTAAGTATCTAGTCTTTGGCGTTGAATGCCGTAACTACTAACTAGAGATTCTTGACGCGTAATGATGCAAATATATTGAGTTTAATTCAATATGGCTCTAAGAATATGTAAAATCTTTGTGAGTGCAATTATTTTTTTTTAAAAAAAAAAAGAATATAAAATAATAAATGGGTCATCAAATCCGATGTGGTGGGAAGGATGTGATGGCTTGCTATGTGATTGAGGTTAGTTGTGTTGCTGTTGGTGTTTAGTGACCCCTGCTGAGACGTCTCGTATTGGCGAAGTACAGCGGTTGCTTACTTTTGGTTGATGTTAAACCCAGGTGAGCTAACCGAGGTGTGAGCAGGTGAGGAAGAACAGGTAGGATACTAGCAGCACGAGTAGGAAACGCGTCTGCAGGCCCAAAACAAAAAAATATTGAGGATTTTCCCAGAAATGCAGGAAGAATGAGGGGGGTTGCATTGGATTTCGCACACTCACGAATTCACTGCTCTTTTATTCACAAGCAAATAACTGCACTGTTTAATACTTGCGTCTGGAGGTCGTGTCCTTGTTGATATTTCTTCGACTCTAAGCAGAAACTCTTGCACCGGTCTTGTGACGCAGTGAAGTAGTATGTCCCTATTATGTACGTATTATGTATGCGATGGTATGCGATGTCGCATCGCTTCAACTACATTTTATCCATATAACGTATTGCATATATTTTAATTGAACCATGTAGTTTGCTACCATCTATTAAGAATTTTCAAACGACGTAGTTCCACTGAAATGTATGTAATAAGTTATACGAAAAAAAATTAGTTGAATCTAGTCAACTTAAGTTGAGTTGTAATACATAATAGGGGCCGTAATTTATGTTTTACTTATGTATTGAACTCGTGAGATAAGCTATGATGTGATTGCTTAGGGAGGTTTGTGATGGAAAGGATATTGTAGCACGAGTAGAACCTCGTCTGCAGGCCCAAAACAAAAATATGATTTAAAAAAGGACCCAGAAATATAGGAGCCCCATGGCGGATGAGGATTAGGGCTGGATTTCCACGCACACACACAGAAACACTTCATTTGTTCTTTTATAATTTTGTTTAACTTTGGCATAAATTACTCTTCACCGGGTCGCACTCTTCTCTGAGTCTATGTCCTTGCACTGTATGATGTCACTTGTAAAATCGTTGAGGTCCTCGTTGTTCTTGGGATCATTTGATGTCCTTGCACTTAGTCCCTCGATGGCAGTTGGCAGCAATTGATCCTGGTGTGTTATCACCTTGTTGGCCTCTTAGCGCTGCTTAATTATTAACTTATACTGCAAATACTACTCCGCTGTCGTTAATGTTTATAAAAAAATAAACAAATTGGCCATATCAGCCCTAGAAAGGACTTTGACCGAGCTATCTATTCATAAATTGTGGTGTGCGTGTTAGTAAATGTTTGAACACAAATTATCGAGAACTGGACCTACGATTTTAATGCCGACTCCGAACGGCTTATGTTCTCAAAATTCTTCACATGGCAGTTTTTACTCTCTGAGGTTGGCTATTGTCTGCAGAGAGGTGAAGACCGAACACAAAAATTAGTTCAATTGAAAAACATTCTGTATGAGCTAGAACTGAACCCGGGCTATCACGGTTCTTTAGCTTAGCGCCCATGCACTCTACTATCTAGGCTACGGCCGCCGTCGTTGATGTTTACTGGAACTTTCATTAGCACTGTATAAATTGACTTCTTGCCCAAGACTCATTCTCTAAGTCTGCGTTTGGCCTTTTATAGTGCCCAGCAGGATGTTTCTAGCTGGTCTGCTTCACATAATCGTCTGACCGAACGCGCTAGTGTATAATTAAGTCTTGTTGCGTTCTCTAGCAACATGCTGAATTCGTTGCTCTGTGTTTCATATCGTCGCGAAATAATTATGTGATTTTTGTCAATTTTCTTTTGTTGCATATTTTATTAACACTATCTATCGCCCATATTTCTGCATTTGCCGTTTTTTAGATCTCTTTTGGTTTAGAAGTGATCAAAACTACTATGTACTCGCAGTAGTATAAATGCTCTAAAAAAATCAGTTTTTTGCTCTCCTGAAAAGTTGCTGAAAAACAAATAACCATTTTTGTATGCGCAAACATGTGTACTGCTTACGTGTAGCCACCTCTGCTACCGTTAACATGTTGGTTAACGTTGTTTCAACATGTTGCAACGTCTCTCGTGCTGTTGTTCAGTTTTTCGTTGTCGTGTAATTTGTAATGTTTTTGTTTGTTTTGTTTGTTTTTAAATGAACAACTAAAAAAAAAAAAAGAAAGACCTGCCTCGAGTTTTTTGCCGGCGCTTAAAAACGCCACTGGCTCTAAATATTTTCTTTTTTTTTTTAATTTCTCAGCCGGCATAAAATGCACTAAGGCTTGAAATAATATTTGTTTATTTAGCCGGCATAAAAATGCACTTAGGCTTTAAATAAAAAGATGCAGCTGATTTGAAGCTTGCAGAATTAATGATCTTTATTTTCAATTTTCGATGCTTATAAAGCCAAACAACGGTATTTTCTTAAAATCTAAAAAGTGCATAAATTTTAACATAACAAGTGCGTGAGTGAATAATAAATATAAACTTAATGTGTAAGTGCGTAATACAAAATAAATATAACAAAATATATAAACATTAAAAATGCGCGAGTGAAATACATAGAACATTAGCTTAGTGCGAAAGTGCGTCATGTAAATCAAATATATAACCACGGGTCATTGTGCGTGGTGAATATAAACATACATAAATACAGTGCAACCAAATAGTTTGTGTACGTTTGGTTGCTTAAACTTGGTGCGCACTACAAATTGAACACGTCTAATTTTGTATCGAGCTGTACGTTGTCGTGAAATTGATCTACGCTCATGTAAGCTCATTTTCTAAAACATGTTGATACGTTTCCTGGGTGCTCATTATTCAGTTATGCAGTGTGTTATTGAGTGCCTCCCCTGGTACATCGTTTTCGTTGTGGTGAAATTGAGCGCTTCTCATGTTAGATCGTTTTCCCCGACATGTGGGTACGTTTCTCGGGTGTTCATTATTCAGCTAAGCGGTGTGTGAAATCGAGCGCCTCTCCTGGTTCATCGTTTTCGTTGTCCTGAAATTGAGCGCTGCTGATGTTGCATCGTTTTGCACGTCGTCGTGGAACTAAGCGCCGCTCATGTTGAATCGTTTTTCAACATTGTAACAAACTCGATCATTCACCTCTTCGCGTCATCATATCCACTATTCGGACAATGAGGTGCTTTTCTGACTCAGCTGGGGTACATACCTAGCTATGTTTCAGCTTAGCTCGGGAAAAATGGTCGATATGCGTAAAAAGGAAACGGAAAAAGAATTATACCCTTAAATTTGAACTAGTTCAAATCATGATGGGCCAGAAAAAGGAAACAGATGGGAGAGAAAAGAAATATATACGCGAACCGAAACTGTTGCCCATATGCATCGCACAACATGAGGGAGGAAGGCGTTAATTTCCCTCAATGCCTTCTGTTAATGAAGGTCTGTTAATGAAGGAGAAGATTTTTTCATTAACCTTAAAATGTACCTTAGTGCAGCAGCTTCTACATGATCTTAACTTTCATCATCCAAAGAATTTAAAACAAATATATTATTATGCTACCCACATCAAGGGATTTCTATATATATTTACAAAATTTAGAAATTATTATATAAAAGTTTTACAATTAACTTTTATATAAACTTTTTAATTTTTTAATACAGTGTATAACGAATTTTTCCCATCTATTACAAGTCAGGTATCAAAATTTTCATCGTAATAAAAAAAGTAAGAATTAATTTTTTTCAGGGTACTGAAAAAGCTAAGTATTAACTTTTTTTTTGTTTTTTTTTTTTTTATATATTATCACGAAGGTATGTATTCATTTATTTTTTTTCCCCGTGACCTGAAAAAGTTAAGTATTAACTTAGCTTTTTTTTATATGTAATCTAAAGGTAAGTATTCATTGAGTTTTTTCAGTGTACTAAAAAAGTTAGATATTAACTATGTTTGTTTTTTGTTTGTATGTAATCTAAAGGTAAGTATTCATTGAGTTTTTTTTAGTGTACTTAAAAAGTTAGATATTAACTTTGTTTTTTTTAATGATTCTTTATATTATATAGTCTTTGTTCATCTTTCTGTAATATTCTTTATATTATTTACAAGTCAATTTGCTAAAGTACCTAAATAATTAAAATAACACGAAACACACACCTCAAAAGGAGACTTGAAATCCTTCTTGTTTCCATATTAATTTCTTACGAGTTATATGAATTGTTATCAGAAACAAAAAAAACGCAATAAGTAAATTGTTGCATAAGTTCAAAATGGTTATTAGTGCACTCACTCACATAATTTTGATACCCATACACTCACACAACTACTGGGGATATACTAATAAATATTTTTTTCTTTCTTTCTCTTCCACCCTAGTATACGGCACTACTCAACTACTTACAGCTTCTATTTAACCTGATTTTAAAAAAGATTTTCTAATATTTTTTCTTTTAGCTCATTTATATATGATTATTATCTCTTTATGCTTAAAGTTCTCCTAAACAAAAAAAAAATGAAAACTTTTTAGCTGCCTACCCCCAAAAGTATCCAATCCAAATTCTACTACCTCGAAATCAAGTGGTAAGCTACTAGTTTAACGCTGTAAAAGATAAAATGTTTGTAGGTTTGTGGGTGTGTTGGTTTGCAAAAATGCGTATTTAAACGTCTACTAGCGTAGCTTTTAGTAGGAAGACTTTGTATGAAAAAAACGCACTTTGCTGAGAAAAAAATTTCTTGTTATGCTATTATATAAAAAAATTATGTTTAAAACTTATTTTATTTTATTTATTTAAAGGCAATGTTCCCATATAAGACTCATAGTCTTTTGAAAGCAGTAACATTAACAAAGATAATAACAACAAGTTATAAACAACAAATTAATTTATGAAACTTAGGGCTTAACCAATAATTCAAATTAAAAAGCAATTAATATCCAAAGAATTTTTATCAAATGTATGAAAAAATAATCAGAAAAATGAAAGAGAGATAAGTATATTTAAGACTCGTCCATGGCTTTAAATATATGACTATGAATAACAACAAAACTATATTAAATAACTAAGAGAGAAAAAAGAAAAGAGAAAGAGATTTAGGAGAATTAGGAGAATATTTTGAAGATTTCATGCTGAAATTCACGTTTATTCGTTATACTTTTAACAGCTAAAGGCAGCGAATTCCATAATCTGATCACGTTCACAAAAAATAAGTCTGCTTCCGTGCTTGCTTCATGCAATTTAAAGTTACTTGAAAGCGTTTCTTCACCCAATTTTCAAGCTCGAAAGAGAAAAAGAACAAGCTAAATTCAACTCTCTATCCAATTATTATTGATTGAATTTTACAAAAAAACTTTTCTTCGAGCACGAATGCCGAGCTACACCAGCTGCTTTATGTGATAGATCACTAGTTTTTGTTTAATATTGTTTTGTGAAGTAAAAATTTTCTAATCATTAAATTATAGTATTATTAGTTTATATATTTTGTAGTTTCCATTAAAACAAATAACTATAAATTTTTTTCTCTTTCGGTTGCAAAAAAACAAAAAAAAACAGAAATATTTCTGTTTACAGAGAAAAAAATAACAGAAACAGGAAGCAGAAATATTAAAAAGTTAAACTTCTCAGTATTATAAAATTGAAATAAAAAACCTATTTCCCCGGTTGATTGGGGTTGTGGATCGCTAGTGATGTTAGTGTTGTTACTGCTGGGTTGTGGTTGTTGTTGATGTTGGATGTTGTTGGGGTTGCTGCTACTGATGATGCCGGAATGTTGTTGTCGCCGCTGCTTTTATGGTGCTGCGAATAGCTGGGTGTTTGTTAAGCGCGTTGGAAGCGAATTTCATCTGGGGGGCAGTACAAATGGTGGTGCAAAAAAAGTTCACCAAAATTTCTTCAAAGAAACATGAATGTGAATAAACAAATTTTTTATTTTAGTTTAAAATAAAAAATAAAAAAATATATAAAAAATATGAATATTTCATTCTTTTTAAAAGTTCTTCCAATTTCAATATTAGAGATCATTCTTTAAAGGATCTTTCATATGGTAATATGAAAATATAAGAAATAATGGTTGCTTTTATAAAGCAAGACTAGGTATATCTTTACATGGTTTAAATACAATAAAGTACAAAAAATTATATCAATTTAAATTATTCCAAAATGTTTCTTTCTGTCCTTGCGAGAAACAAACTCTTTCACCACCTCCATCGAATTCAATTCTTCGGTTTTATCTTTGTGAATGTGTATAAGTGCCGCATGAGTGAGTCGTTTCTGTGTCATAGTTGCTCGAAGATACGTTTTAAGTCGTCTTAGTGCACTAAAAAAACGCTCAGATGAAGCTGCTGATGCAGGCACAGTCAAAAGCAAAGCAATAAGTTTTTCAACTTCATTTAATAGTTTTCTTACAGTATCCGAATTTTTGCAAATTGGGATACAATGCCACTACAATTTGAAGGTGTTTGGCCAGACAATTGCTTCAGCAATTTAAGCTGCGCGTGGAGGTCGCTCACATCAAAGTCATCTGCATAAAGATCTAGTTTTGTTTTTAGATTTTGTTCAGAAGGCACTTTTCCGTTGAAGGCTTCGATTACAATATAACAGTATTAAGCTGCATACTTAAGGGTGCTTTAAAACTGAAGTGGTGGGTTTGCAGTAGAAACTCTACATTTTGTTCTATCTTTTTGCAAACACAGAGAAAGAAAATGGTTATCCGCAAGCGTGCTTATGAAGAAGAGAGAAAGAAGAGGAAAATATAAGATACAAATATATTATCGTTGTAAAAAAAACTGACATTTTGAATAACTTTTGAAGTTTTCTTTTTAAATTGTTTATCTAGCTAAAAAAGTGGGGTCAACTGCCCCCCTTCGCCCCCCCGCTTTCGACGCCAATGGTGTTTGTTGTTGCTGCTGGGGCCCGTTGAGGTTGCTGATGCTGTTCGAAAGCAGCGCGATCTGGGGGTGCTAGCGGTGACGTGACGTAGCGAGGTCGAGTTCCAACCAAAACAACAAGCGCCGCCCGAAGCGGTGGTGTTAATTGTGTGGGCGTTGCTGTTGGTGGTGGTTAAAAACAGCTTCCGCTTTTTGACAGCTGTTGATCAAACGAAACCAAATCACACCATATTTATCGAAATGCGCACTGCAACTGAACAGGAACCGCTCCAAGTGTTCTATCGTGAAGGGAAGTTCGATCTGACTGTCAGCTGTAGACACAGGTCTACAGCAAGAATGTTGGCTTCAATGGAGTAGAAAATCCTTGACAGCACCTTGTTGTATCCTCTGCTGAGGATACTTGCAGATTCTTCAGTCGCTGAGTGACAAACTACCGTCTACCTAGCTACTCTACCTAACCACCGTTTACTTAAACGGCACGGTGGTTCGTGCCAATCAATAGGCAGCCGTGAGGTTGCCGAAATCACCTTCATTATACTCACCGTAGTTGTCCATGTTGATGCAGCTTCGAGAGATTGATGAGTCCTCGTCCTTCTCTGGGTCCTTCAATTTATTTAAGCAAGATAAAGAACGCTTTTGTTTGGAGTTCACCTGTTTGTCACACTAGTGACTGCATACTTTTTATTTTCACAATCAAATCACAACTCTCTCTTGTATTAAAAATACTTATACTTAACACGTTGGTTTGAATGATAATTAGTTGTACTCGGCATTTGTGCAAGATTGCCTTCCGCATCTTGCACAATAATTTGTCTTCTTTTTTATCGTAATTATAAAGTTCTTAATCAAGCTCACAATTATTTTCTCATATAAAATATACAGACATTCTTAAAGTAAACATTATTATTCACTCTTAGTTTCTACACCTATATTTATTTACCAGTGTGAAGTGTAGATAAACAAACGTACAAACATGGTCATTGTGGGAAAATTGGGTCATATTTCCCGAAACACTGAATCCAACAATAAAATATTATTTAAAATATTCTAACTCTGTTTTAATTGCATGACGACAAAAAGTATGCATGCTAATTACAACAATAAAATACAATTTAAATTATATTACTTCTATGTTGGTTGACTCGTGCCGAAAATATTTTGTCAGCATTTTTGGCACTAGCCACACAGAAATAAATTGTTTTGAATGACTCTTGCTGTTTTACATGAAAGCTGATCGCCCAACTGGAGCCATTGTTTGTTTCATTCTTATTATGTTTTAAATATTCTGGCCTTGGCATTTAATTAAATAATATAAAGTGCTGCCATGCAATGAACGCTAATCGTCCGAATTGGTTTTGCGGTAGATCAGTTTTCATTGTCATCACTTGGCCATTAACAATAGAATATTTGCTGGGGATACGGAGTTGTGATTTGAGTCACAACAACCTACAATAAAACCAATGTAAGGAGCGCTAGTTAAATCATCGTCTTTAATATTCTTGATTTTCACTTTTAAATCAGCAAGAATTTTGGCTTAAAATTCTTTTCCAAGTGCAGTAGAAAATTCATAAGCGTCTCGCACAGTCCAAAGACAAAGCAAAGAATTCCATTAACGTCTCTGCCTCTTGTTCTTTCTCGATATTTCTCTTCATTTTCGTTGCTGACTACCTGTCAGTGGGACAGTGTTTCCAGATCCAGAAAAGACCACCATGCAAGACAATATTAGGGTCATTCACGATGTTGTGCATTTGCAATGGTGGTGTGTATTTATGGATAAATCGGATTATTTTATGAGTTTTGGAGAAATATGAAAGCAATATGCACAGTTTCCACCATGCGCTTAAAAAAACAATACATAACTTTATAGTAGGGTCGTTCACGATGTGTGGTAAACAGGGTATACTTTGTACCCACATTCACACAATAACGCCACATCGTGAATGGCCCTATAAAAACTGAAGGACAAAACCTCACACCGGTTCGCGGTTGTGCAATTACACAATAAATTTAGCCGCTGCAGAGTTGAGATCCCAGCTCATCAATCAAAAAAAGATGTTTTACTGGTTGAGCCTATGAGAGAACTCTTCTGGTTGAGTAGTTCGTACTGTTTCCTCTGACAGCTCGAATTTGACTTCAAATTCAAACTTTAGCATAGAAACAACTTTCGCCTTAGCTGTCAAAATTGAGGATGCGTTCTGGCAGTGACATTTTTATTAAGGTTGGTTCAAAATTTAACACTCTTTCTATACGTCAATCGAACATTTGACACTTGAGATTTCCCCCCTCCCCCACAGATGCTTGACAAAAGCCCACTGCAGACAAGTGTCTGAACATCAGAATAGTATAAATTTTGTCGGCCTTTGTAGCCTAGTGAAGAGTGCACTAGACTATTAACACAGAGGTCCCTGGTTCGAATCCGGGTTTGGGTATGGTTCTTTTCACTTTCTTTGTTTTTTCCTACATTTAAGAATTATGGAAAACTAAAAATCCACAACTAAATTGTGGAAAATGTGAAATCAAAGGACACGAACAACTAAGGACTAGAAATTCTTGCCGAGGTTAAGGCATAACACTAGCCTCGGTTAAAAGCAATTAAAATTGTCTTTCACGGTTGTCTCGCCTAAACAATAATTTACGTACGGTTCCAATCAATTCCTTTAAATAAATCTATCCCTTTCCTATCAGGTCAAAGACCAAAACTTGTTTGTATAAGGCGCATGCCTTGGTTCTTTGATCTTTATAAAAAAAATTGTACGTTTCCCTTTTTTTTAATTTTACAATAGGTGGCAGGAACGAAAATCGACAGCAGTAGATTGCGAAAATTATGGTGTACAGAACGAGAAGCAGCAACACTTAGATACAAGCAATTTTACCCAAACTGAACCAAACTCTAAGCCTTCGAAAAAAAATTCCAAACTAACCGCTACCAAATATCTTTCGCATGATATCTGCTTTGCGTTTTCCCCTCTAAATCAGTAAGCACTTAATAGACGTTGCCGAGCTTTTCTTTAACCATAGCTTTAACTCCGATTGGAGCCAATTTGGCGCTAAAATGTTTAAGTAATTTGCTTTAGCAAAAGTTTCGTGTGGTCACTCCTTGACCAATTTCAAAATGTGAAATTCAAAACTGCAAGTTATAAGAATGGGCATTGTTTTCATAGGCCTCTTTCAATTTTTTATTAATTTAACTTCGTATTATCGAAAACTCGTCTTGTCGTTCTAACCTTTCTGAACCCTCTGAAAGCAAGTTTAGATTTTTCAGGATTTTGTAATCTTTACCGTGAGTCATCATCATATGCTGGCCAAAGACAACATAATATGGTGCTTATCCAATTGTCTGATAGACACTTTTGTGCAACGAGCAGTGAATTCTGCTTATATACACATCCCACAAGCGTTGATCTTTTCGTATATATGAGCGTAAAGTTTCGTTGATCGAACGATTGCCTCGCTCCAATGCATTGAATTGGGGAGCGTAACTGGCGGTGCACACATGATTAATGCCATATTTAGACAGAAAAAGTTCAAAGTCTTTACTCTTGAACTGGCTGCCGTTATCGGACACAAATGTCTCGCGAACACCAAATGTGTGAAACACATTTTTTTCAGAAAATCAATAATTAGTTTCGAGGTAAATTTCTTCAGCTGTTTAAGAAAAGTGAATATCGAAAAGGGATCTAAGGCTATCAACATTCCAATATTAACTCTCTTGGATCGAGGGAATGGTCCAATTAGATCAACATAGATTCTTTGAAATGGACGTTCAAATTCTGTCATATGAGCCATAGGTGGACGAAGGATATGTGTAGGTGACTTCGAAGTCTTACAAAACTCACAATTCAATACGTAATTTCTGACGTGTGTAACCATACCTGGCCAGTAAAAGTAACGATGAATGCATTCAAGCCAAGACCATGAGCAGAAGATGGAGTATCGTGAAAGGAGTAGATTACACTTTCTCGCAACTCGGCTGGAACTTTTCTCTAAGCGTTCGGTATTCGTCTGAATTGAAATGTAACGACTCCAGGTCAATTGCAGGCAAAGTTTCTATTTCAAGTTCAGCCACGACAGATTCAAGGTCAACAGGTTGGAACGAACGAGACAACGCATCCGCGACAACAGTCTCGCTACCTTTCCTGTGCTCAATCGTAAAATTAAACCATTGGATTTTCAGTGTCCATCGAGCTAGTTTTCCGCTTAGGTCCTTCTGACGCATCAGCCATTTCAGACTAGCGTGGTTGGTCACAACCTTGAACTCGTGTCCTTCAATATAGGCACGAAATTTTTTTATCGCTAGCATGACGGCTAGACATTCCAACTCAGTGGCAGTGTAGTTTCTTTGCGCTTTGTCAAGTTTGTGAGACATAAAAGCATTCTCATCAACTTGAGCTAAAAGACAACCAACACCGCAATGGCTGGCATCGCTCTGTACAATAAATGGCCTAGTGTAGTCACGATGTACGAGAAAAGGAGCAGTAGTCAATTTCGCTTTGATGGTGTCAAATGCTTCTTGTGCCTTTGAAAAGTTTTCTTTTTCGATAGCAGTTCTCTAAAATGAAATGTTACAGCTGCGTACTCGGACACAAATCGCTGGTACCATCCCGTCATTCCTAGAAGTTGGAAAACTTGACGATACTCCGTTATTGCTTTTACTTTATCGGGGTCAACAGTAAGCAAATCATTTCCCACTACAAAACTAAGATACTTGACTTTGTTCAGGCCAAACTGACTTTTATTGACATTAATTGTCAACCCGACTTTCCTAAGGCAAGGAGCAACTTCAGACAAGTGCACAATGTGTTCTTCCAGTAACTGCGATACGACCAACAGGTCGTCCAAATACAAAAAGACGCGAGTTTTGAGATTGTAAGGAATCACTTTGTCCATCAATAGACACGTTGTTTGCAGTGCATTGCGTAAGCCAAAAAACATGCGCGTGAACTGATACAATGGTCGATTGGGTATCGTGAACGCTGTTTTTGAACAAGATTTTCTGGATAATTTGATTCGCCAAAAGGCATCTTTAAGGTCGATCCTTGAAATGATATGCACGGGAGGCAATCGAGAAAGCAAAACGTCAATGATTGGAATAGGATAGGCATTCTTAACCGTCACCTCATTGAGTTTTCTCGAGTCAATACAAAAACGAACATTTCCAGGCTTAACAATCAAAACTCCAGGAGAAGACCATGGCGAGCTATCGGCTGTTGTTGTTGACCGTCCGCTGTTCGAACATTACCTCTTAATTTAAAAAGTTTTTTTGTAGAGTCTTTCATCAGTACTTGAGCGGGATTTCCACCAATGAAACTCTTCGTAGCGCCACTATCCAAAAGCGAAAGCTAGTTATTTTCTGGATAAGAATATTGGTATAAAGACGAATATCTGTGCCTTGATATACTGTGGCTGAGACATCACACTTGCGTAAGCTTTTGATTCGGTTCCAAAATGCGCGAACATGTACCGACGAACGTGCTGAAGGACGTCTGACAGTCAAAGTTCCAAAATATTCCATCGCGTATTTTGCAATATTCCGCAAGACGAACATGGTACGGTTTGATGGTAGCAGGAATAAGTGGAGAATCAATCGAAATATCAATCAAAGTTTTAGTTGAGGCAGACAAGAAGGATGAATTATCGGATTTCACTAACAGTTTAGATGGAATTACATCCAAAGGCGATTTAATTGGGGTCTGCTCGACTCGCGTAAAAAATCCGGTTTGAAGCTTTCTGATAACTTGATTTGTTGGTGTCAACAGCTCTATAGCCGTTACAGAAAATCCGTCTGGATTTTAGACAATCTTGGTATCTATGCCCAACCTCGTCGCAATTCCAGCATTTTAGCTTACTAAGGTCTAGCGTATTTATCTTTTTTAGAGTCGTCGAGCTCTACCCCGGTCAACAGCGGAACATCGTCAGATGCAATCTCAAATAATTACCTTCGAGCAACTTGTTGCAAAGAAGGAACACTATTATTAGCGCGAAAGTCTTCAAATAATTGTTCGTGTTCTCGTAACTCACAACGTAGTATGGCTATGCTGCGAATGTCCAAGTGAAGCAACTCATGTCGTAAATCTGGTCGTGAATACCTAAACACTGTTTCAACCAACTCAGATTCACACATTGGATGAAGAAGCCTTTCACTCGAGCACAAAATTGCATCAAGAAAATCATAAAAAATTTCTGAATGTTTTTGTTTTCGACGGCGGATATCAAATTGAATGTCAAAGTCGGAGTTGTTGTCTTTGAGTTAACGCCGCAGAGCATCGCAGAGATCAAACCATTCTACCTCCTCTGCAATTCGATAATATCGCCAAAACAACTAGTGTGCTTTACCTTTGAAAAGAGAGTGGACCTGTTCGCAAGGAACAGTGAAATTTCCATTAAGGTGCAGAGACATTAAGGTGTCGGCCTTTGTAGTCTAGTGGAGAGTGCGCTAGACTATCAACCTAGAGGTCCCTGGTTTGAATTCGGGCTCGGGCATGGTTCTTTTCAGTTTTTTTGTTTTTTTCTTAATTTAAGAATTATGGAAAACTAAAAATCCACAAATAAATTGCGAAAAATGTGGAATTAAAGGACAGAAAGAACAAAGGGCTGGAAATGCATGCCGAGGTTAAGGCATAACACTAGTCTCGGTTAAAAGCAACTCAAATTATCTTTCACGGTTGTTTCGCCTAATCAATGATTCAAGTATGGTTCCAATCAATTCCTCTAAATAATCTATCCCTTTCCTTTCAGGTCAATGACCAAACCTTGTTTGTATAAGGCACATGCCTTGGTACTTTGATTTTTTTTTTTTTAAAATAATAAAAAAAGAGAAGTCAGGGTATTAATTCGATAAATAAATTCATCTACTGAAATGTTATCGCGAATTTCGCACAACGTTAGAAAATTCGCTCCTTAGAGCCAGGGTCTCTATCGCTAACGTGAAGAGAAATGTTAGCTCGACGCCAAGCCGATGAAGGAGGTAAAGGTCTCTGAACTTTCTCATGCAGAACTTGTGGCCATGTAGGTTGCCGAAGGTTAGGCGCGTTTACGAGAGGGTTAGCTCCAATGTTCAAGTGTCGTAGCATCGCTTGAAGCTCTGTTGAAATTATAGAGCTTATCTCCATGCAAAGTTCACCTAAAGAGTCGGAAACTATTTTATGCACTTTTGTTTCCGAAACCTGATTTGGTAAGATAGAATTCTCAAGCAATTCGGGCCTAGCCTTATGATGGTCTTGCCTAAAGTTCGCTTACTGTCGCATATTGGGACGATACCGTGGTGCACTACCTCCTCCTCCACGATTTAGCGGTGGAATACTACTAGCAACTTCGAGAAGATTCGACGCCGGAGCTAAGCCTACAACTACGGAAACCAATACCATCCGCCAAACTGGACATGCTTTGTTGGTTTCGAGCCACATTTGCAAACACCGGGCATGGAAACAATGATTGCAAGAAGTCTCAACCACTTCATCCGAAGGTTGAATGGACTCATTGTTGGGAGGATTAACCACATTCAGCAGGTCTTCTGTACTTCGCGCTGCAGACATCGCAAAAAGAAAAAAACAATCAATTAATACTTTATAGTTATAGCATAAATAATTTTCTGCTGTTATAGCAGAGTGGCAGCGACCAATTAGCGTAACGAAAGGAAAGCTTTAATAAATGTTAACACAAAATGAATACTTTGTGTATATATATTTAGCATAAACGTGTTATGTTGTTTTAGATGAGTGCAACACAATGATTTCACAGAACAAGAAAAATTATAAAAAATAACATCAATCACTAATTGATGCACCGAGCATTAACAATTTTGTGCTGTTGTGGAGACGTGAAACCGAAATGTTTTCACGAGAGAAAAAAGCTTGTGAAAAATACCGAAGAAACAAAAATTCCGTTAATAATTTCCAAATAAAGAATTAACCGTTGTATGATGTTGAGAAGGAGCAAAACCAAAAGTTTTCGCGATAAAAAAAAATTAAAAAAATAAAATCAAAAATTTCAATTAATATTACGTAACTATAGCATAAACAAGTTTATACTGTTGTGAAGAAATGAAATACAATGATTTCACGCGAAAAAAAATATAATACAACAAATACAAATGTGTAATGATATAGTTAAAATTCTTTAGAGATTACTTGGTAAGACCAAAGCAGGACTATTCCAGATATAGGGCACAGGTGCATAGAGAGAACGTTCGGTTTACGCAGCCTATACATGATCTTACCTTTCATCATCCAAAAGAATTTAACTCAAGTATATTACTATGCTACACATATCAAGGGATTTCTATACCTATTGACAAAATTTGGAAATTATTATATAAAAGGTTTACAATGGTTCAACTTTTTAACTTTTCAATACAGTGTATGACGAATTTGTCGCATCTATTACCAACTAAGTATCAATTTCATACTTATAGTTTAACATTCTTGTGTGACTTAATATAAAATGCTTATTATACAACTTAATATAAATGTTGCAATTCTCTTGAATTGCATTTATTAATTTTTTATTATTTTAATGCGGAAATTTCATAACTTTAATATTTCGCAATCTTTCCGCATTAAAATGCTTTGCTCAGTAAAAATGCTGAATTGTCAATTCATGCTAATTTCCTTATTTAATCTAGGTGGTTTATTTGGAATTGTCAGCATGAATTGGTCAATGACATTTGGCTTAATTATATTTTCTTGCATATATGTAACAACTCCCCCCTTTAAATTTGAATTCTCCTGAATTCGTTTATTTAATTTTACTTTAATGTATATATGTTTTGTAATAAAAATGGCAATAATTGTAATTATTGTAATTGTTAGGAGTATGTTATACCCATATGCAATTTTACTATGTAGTTTTAAATTGAAGATGCTTTTAATATTTACTTTATTGTCCTCAACTATTTCTTCAAATGTAATTTTTTCAGTAAAATTTTGTATGTCTTCATATTTTATACTTATAATGTTGGTTTCAACGTTTTCAATAAAGTTAGAGAATAATAGTCATTAATTTTCATCGAACAATTGTTAAATTGTAGTACATAGTTTCCATTTAAAGTAGTATGATCTTTATTACATGTGTTGTTAATAGTTAAATTGAATGCATTTTTAACAATGACTGATTTTACATCTAATGTTATAATTTCTAATTCTTTGTTTGTTGTTAATTTGCATGTTTTTGTAATTATACAGTGAGTGCTAGGTTTAAATTGTCTTAAATATTTATTTTCTTCAAATTTTAGAGTCCTGTTTTCATAAGTAAATACTTCTTCTATTTCTGCTTCTATTTCTTTTTGTTCTTTATTTGGTAGTGGTACAATTTTTCTTATTTTGGTTTGTATAAATATTTTTGGAATTTTTATGCCCAGTATTAAATACGTATTATTAAAAATTGCTGTTCCTAACTGTAAATATTTTAGTTTATTAAAGTCTATGTCAAATTTAACAATTTCATTATCTGTTAGGATATTCGGATGTATTATCCCATATTTGGCTGACACTACATTATCTTGAATGTGTTCTATTTTATTTTTTATTAATTGAATTTTTGTAATTTGCTCTAAATACATATTTTGTTTGTATTCTTCTTCTATTACTTTGTTTATAGCGTTGAAACCTTTTTCAATTTCTTTTCTATCATTTTTAATAATATCTTTAAATTGTGCCATCGCTGAATTGAAATACTCATTTGTGTGTATTTGTTCGTTTATTGTCTCGTTAGTCTGTAGGAGGTGATTTTGTATAGTCTGCCTATCATAATCGCCCATTGTGCCAAACAGCCATTTCGACACTCTTCCTACCGCATTTATTAGTCCTCGTTTTTGTCTATTTGCTTTTGGTATTAACGTCAATAATTTGTTTCTTGCCTCTAGTAACTCTGCATGTTACTTGTTTTCATAAGTACAATATTGTTCGTCATTTCATTAAGAATGTTTTCTATTTCTTCTATATTTATTATGTGCACCACTATGTCCGTATCTTTGACTATTTCTTGTGTTCGTATTTGAATACCTGCAAATCCTGTCTGCTCAGTCAATTTCGTTGTAGTCAGTGATCCCTTAGTCGGATGTGTCCATATCAACATCATTATTATTATTGCCAGGAATATCTGAAAATTTTAATGGTTTTTTAATATTGCAAGGATGGATGTCTTTTAATTTTCCTTTTTTATATTTTGGCTGTTCTTTATGTCTAACAGCTTTGTAATTCTTAAAAAATCCTTCAGTCCTCTTTTCCTCGTAATTTTGTCTTGTCTCATTAAGTTTAGTTATAACTTTCGTTTTTACAGCTTCTAAATATTTTCTTACTGTTTCCTGATTTATTTTATTATTATGTACTTCATTTGGTGTACATTTTATCGTTGAATGGAATCTATCATTAAAGTTTCTAATCGCTTTTTGTATTAGTTGCTTAACCGGTAATTCTTTGTTCAATTTGTATAATACCCTTAACTTTTCTGCTATTGTATTATGAAACCTCTCAATGTCTGCATTGCCAGTGTGCCTATTGGGTTTAGTTAAATGAAGTTCTACATTCTCATTAGCCAAAAATTCCTTTATTCTTACCGTTTTAAATTCGTTGTCTGCAATTATTTTCTTTGGCTTCCCCAGTTTAGCAAAATGATCTTCCACTTGTTCAATAATTGTAACATGATTCCTATCACTCAATGGATAAGCTACGCCAAATTTAGAGAACTTATCTATTACAGCTAAAAACGTAAATCTTTTTATGACATAAGTGTCCATATGTATGATTTCGTTTTTTTGTGTGGGAGTTTCTGTAATCATTAATTTGGGTTTGATTGGTTTTCTATCATATTTATCCTCTTGACATACTTCACATTGATTGATAACTATCTGAATTAGTTCCATTAATTTTGGATAATATATTTTATTTCTAATTTGATTGAACGTTTCCTGAATACCTGAATGGATGCTTTCTCTTACATGATAAAAAGCAATTTGTTTGGTAGCTTCAACTTCTGTTTCAACGTCTTGTGCTCTCTTGGTACACTTAGTGAATTTGATTTGGTTGTCATTGGAATACATTTCTATGAGTTTTTCTTGAACTATATTATATTTACGTTCGGATATCTCTGAAAATATTCCTATCTTTCCTTTTGTAATATATCTTCTAAAAATTTCTCCCATGTTATCAAAATCACTTTCAGCTATGAAAATAATTCTTTTTCCATGTAATGATTTAAATTCGTCTGTTTTGTTATAAGTTAAAATTATCTGGGTTTTGTACTTGTTCACAAGTTCTTCCTTAAAGTACTGTTGCCATTGTCTCATCATCCTCTATATTATTAACTGAAAAAAATTTGATATGCTGTCATCCTCGCCCTCCATTTTTTTTGAACTAGTGTCTTCACTTTCAATTCTACTTAAGAAATCTGCTACTCTATTTTCTTTGCCTTTTAAATATTCTATGTCAAATTGGTATTCGCCTAACTTTAAGAGCCATCTTTGATGTCTCAGTGACATGTCTTTTCCTCTGTACTTAGCATGTAAAAATTTAATTGGTTGATGATCTGTTAGTATTTTAAATCTTCTGCCGTAAACGTATGGCCTAAAATAATTGACACTCCACATTATTGCTAGAAATTCTTTATCCGTTGCTGTGTAGTTTCTTTCGTGGTTATTTAAAGTTCTTGATGCATAACACACTGGATGTCCTTCTTGCGATAGCACTGCACCAATTGCGTAATTGGATGCATCCGTTGTCAACGTGAACTGCTTTTCAAAGTCCGGATAACGTAAAATTGGATGAGTACTTATTAGTGTTTTTAATTTCTCGAATGCCTCAACGTATGTTGGATCTTTTATATTAATTTTGGTTTCCTTTTTCAAATATTTGGTAATCGGCTGTGCTACTTTCGCATAATCTTTTACAAACTTTCGATAGTACCCTGTGATTTCTAAAAAGCTTTTAATTTGCTTTTCCGTTCTTGGCAATTCTAAATTTTTGATAACTGTAATTTTGTTGGGATTCGGCTTCATGCCGTCTTTCGTTAAAATGTGTCCTAAAAAGTCAGTTTCTTTCTTAAGGAAATTGCACTTATCTACTTGGATTTCTAAGTTTTTGCTTTCGAGGATTTTAAAAATGTCTTTAATTGCTTTGATGTGTTCATTTAACGATGTACTGAAGATTAAAATGTCGTCTAAGTATCATGTTTTATTGATGTAATTTCTTAAAATATCGTTCATGAAACGTTGGAACGTAGCTGGTGCGTTCTTTAATCCAAATGACATCCTAACAAATTCGTAAAGGCCATGTGGAGTAACGAACGCGGTTTTCTCCCTATCTTCTTTTTTTACTAAAATTTGGTGATAGCCTTTCGCCAAATCTAACGTTGTGAAATATTGGGCTCTGCCTAATTTATCTAAAATGGAGTCGATGTTAGGCAAGGGATATTTATCATCTATCGTTACTTCATTTAATTTCCTGTAATCTATTACTAATCGATATTTTTTTTCGCCTGAATTATCTATTTTTTTCGGCACTATTATTAGTGGACTTGAATACCTGGAATGACTTTTTTGAATGATACCCTGTTCCTCCATTTCTTTAATCTGTCTCCTAACTTCTGTTTCGTGTTGAGGGGGATATCGGTATAGTTTAGAATTAATCTGCTGTTGTGTTGTGGTTTTTATTTCGTGTTGAATATCTGTAGTATTAGTTAACATGTCCCCTTCTTTAAATAATAATTTATTAAATTGCATCAGTAGTTAGTAACTTCTCTATACTCTTCTGTGTTTAGATGGTCTAATTTTAGTCTTTCTATATCTAAGTCACTAGTTTCAAGAGCATAAATTTGATTAAAATCGTACGGGTTATTCAGAAAATAGCTCTCTTTTTTGTTAAGTATTACTTCTTTTTTTTCGATATTTATTCGAGCATTTAAATAGTTTAGTATGTCCATGCCTATTATGAAGTCATATGTCCTTCCCTTCAATGGTGTAACTTTCCATCGTACCCTAGCATTGTTTGGTAAGTTGAATTCGTCCGGTGCTTCTGTATGTACTTCGTAGTTTATAGTATCTTTGTTTGTAATTGTACTAAACGTTATTGGGTTTTTTGACTTAATTTTATAAAACTCTTTTATTTCATTATTTACCAGGCTCAGACTAGCTCCTGTATCTATTAGTGCAATGTATTCTTTATTTTTGATCAACATTTTTATTTTGGGTAGACATTCCGAGGCTGCTTCATAAAAAAATGCTATTATTTATTTCTTCATTCCTACAATAGTTTTCTATTGGTCCTTGCTGACTTTGCCTATCACAGCTTAAGCGATTTTGGCTAAACTGTGGATTAGGACGATCTTCCAATCCCGATTCACCATAATTTCTTTTTCTTTCAATGTTATCAATTTTCATAGGTTCGACCAGCCCTTGCCTAAATGGATTCAAGCGATTTTGGCCCGAATTTTGTCTAGAGTTTCCTGGCATTTGATCTCTACCATTATTGAAATAGTTTCTGCTGTTATTATTATTATTATTGTACTTAACCTGCCCAGAATTAAATGGTCTTCTGACTTAACCCGAATAATTTCTGTTGGCATTGTTTTGATAATGATTATTTTGATAATTATTCCATTGTCCCTCCTGTGGTGGATTATTTAACCTTTGATTCATATCCTGGTACCTATTATTCCATTGCTTTGCTATTGGTCTTTCTTCTCTTACTTTAAATTTTCTGTACTCTTTCCTAATACAACTGTCCTCAAATCTCCTACTAGTCATTATTTTTAAGATATTATTTAAATTCCTCTCGTCATATATTTTGTCTAACAGTGTACCCTGTGTCATTTCTTTTAGAGTATTTACTAAAAGGCTGTCTATATTGTTTAAGTCAATGTAATGATCACCTCTGTAATATACTATCAATTCGTCCGATTTGTATTTAATATTTTGTATTTCAATCAACAATTCACTTACATTATTTGCTCGAAGGTTAGCTATTTTTTTATATAGTTGGTGAGGTTCCACATCAGGTCGGTATCGCAATTTGAGTGTTTCTTTTATTAGTTGCCAATTATCTGGTGCTGGTATGTTAATGATGGCGTCCTTTGCTTGTCCCTGTATTGTCCTGTAAAAAATTGTCCGCACTGCTTCCCTTCGAAGTAACTCGTCATTTGTTATTGAGAGCAAATATTCTATATTGCTAAAGAAAGAGTTTATTTAGAGTAACTTCGCCCGTTCCAGTAAATGTTGGTAGATGGTTTATGGTGTTCAGTAAATTTCCTTGACTGTTTGTTTGCGCTGTCCTGTCTCGCAACTCTACGTACGCTGTTCTCAGTTGTTCTAATTGTCTTTCCCGTCTGGCAAGTTCTTCTACCAGTTCTACGGGTGGAATCTGATTCTGATCCCTCGATGGTATTTGATTGTCCTCGTTGGTGAGCATCCTTCTTTGATCGTGTAACTGCTTTCGTTGATTAATCGTGATTACTTTTATATAGGCTGTTAATTTTGTGTGTTGAGTATGCTAGCTTTTTAATTGCTATGCTATACTTGTTACTGCACAAGAGATTTTGGTATTAACTTCGTTTTGGGCTCTTAGAAAGAGTTTTATTTTTCTATCACCTATTTTGTGCTTACTTATTTGTAGTCCGCACTTTAAGATTGTGTTCACTTAAGTTTTACTTTAATCACTTCACAAAAACTTTAGTCACTAATTTTGTACTTACTTATTTGTAGTCTGCACTTTTATTTTGTGTCCACTTAAGTTCTGCTTCAATCGTTTTCACTTATGTTTAGCTTTTGCTTGTATATAAGTTAATTCATTTGGGTTGTTACTCAAGGGTTTGTTTTGTGTTTTTGTTGTACACGACCGAACAAGATTCGTATAACTGGATCCTTTTTATTTCTTAAAGGATCCTGCCGACTGCGCCAATTATATTATCCGTTGGGCCGTTTGCCTTTTTAAAAAAACTTAAACACGATTTTTGACTATTCGTTACAAGCGTCAGAATGGAACTCTCTTTTGATTTAATTTCAATTTCATACTTATAGTTTAACATTCTTGTATGACTTAATTAATTTATTTAGAAAAAATTAATTGTTCTAACTTTGACCTTAAGCTCAATAAACGATTTTAAACTATCAAACAACTAGAATTTGTATTTAAAATCAAGTATGATTAAAACTATCAAACATTTAGAATTGGTATTTAAATCATATAAAGTCAACATAATAAATATAGAGGTCATTTAGGAAAAAACTTTGATTAAATTGTAGAGCTCGACCAAACGGAAACAGCTGAAAACAAAATCAGCAAAATTCTAAAAATAACTTCAGTAAACATGCTTTGTTAGTGCAGACTTCCAGCAGGCTGTTGGACTACATATAATAACATAAGCATAGAGACTAAAGTAAAACAGAAATACAACAACAAATGTGAAATTATGAAATTGAGAAAAAACTGAGAAATTGACACTTCAAATCTCATCGCCCCGGTGGTGCAGTGCATTAGTGCGCGTTTGCACGGGTATCACAAAGATTTCTGATGACGTCCTTAGCCAAACAGAAATTGCAATCAGATCACTAGTGATTTTTTTCCTTTTCATATTAAAAAAACTTTGTTGTTGTTTCTTTGGAAAGATTCGTTAGAACAAATTAATTGTTCTAACTTTGACCTTAAGCTCAATAAACGATTTTAAACTATAAAACAACTAGAATTTGTATTTAAAATCAAGTATGATTAAAATTATCAAACATTTAGAATTTGTATTTAAATTATATAAAGTCAACATAATAAATATAGAGGTCATTTAGGAAAAAACTTTAAAAATCTTAATTTTATTAAAAATGGATATTGATGAGTTAAGTATCATTAAGAATTTTTTAAGATGTTATAAAAATGAAAGAACATTATTATTCGCAAAATAATTAGATTTAAAATCATTCACCGGGTAATGAACTCCAAATAAGCAACTTTTCAATCGCTGCACAGTTGTCTAATGGCAAACTTGAATTAAAAGATTTTAACAAAAAAAGTAAAGTTTAGACAGTTTTTTGTAAATTGAGAAAGTGAATGGAGAAGAAATAAACAATTTTGTTTGCTGCAAATGCTTCAATAAAATTTTAAAATATAACAAAAAATCAACTTCCAACTTTACAAAACAAATGCTATGTATTAAAAACTAAAAATGAAACAACAAAAATAGAAATTGATGATGCTACAAAAAAAGTTACTACAAAAATAACCAAGAAGTTGTCGACCTTTTAATATTGCAAAAGATAAAGGTCTACATGAAATTTTGTTACAGTTTTCTGAAATCGGAGCAAAACAAGGACCTAATGTAGATGTAGAAAAGGCACTCCCGCATCCAACAACAATAGCACGCAACATTAAAGATTTATACAGTCAAAGTTTTAAAAAATAAAAGACGAAGTTCTATCCATACAGGGAAACGGTTATGGATTAACAACTGCTATTTGGACTGATGATTTTTTAAAAAAGAATTATTTTGCGCTTATAGTTAGCAAAACATTTTTAAGAAATGGCATTTTGACTGTTCTTTTGTTGGGACTAGTTTCAATGAGAGGTAAAAGATGCACCAGTAAGTATACAATAAATTATGTTTTTAAATTTAAAATGCATCAATAATTCAATTCTTTCCTAAGTCGAATTTATCGAATTCCTAAACAACTCTTATCAAATCATATAAAATTTGTAAACAATTCTTATAAATTTTATAATTAATATGTGGTTTGCTGGCTTCCAATAAACTAAAAATGATTTTCAACAGTGAATTTATTTTTTTTATTTTTTTGTTATATCTGTGTCGATTTGTCGGCTTAGGAAAAATTGAATTATTGACGCATTTGTATCCCACTCATATGAATCCATATACATACAAAATCTGAAGCTTTTAGCGTTATTATAGCCAAAGTTATAATTCAAAACCCGTATCCTCATTTTAATAAATTAATTCAGTTTTTCGAAGGCGAAAAAGAATCTATTTATGATGAGGGGCTACGCCTTTTGCAATTTTTCCAAAACGAGCAACCAACTCTTCAAGAAGTGCTAGACTCCTCTCCACAAAATACTGCAGAAAAACAAGTGTTTTCGGATTTCTTACCAGAAGAAACCCATTACAACCCGGATGGAGACTTAACATATGAAATTCAATTGCTTAAAAATACAAACGTTGCCTACAGCGACAACTTTAATGCTTTTATCTGGTGGGAGCTCCAAAAACATCAATTCCCTTACCTCTCTAAATTAAGCTGCATGATTTTGTCAACACCTGGAAGTACACTGTAAAAAGGAGATCTTATAACTAGGTGAAAAAACTGTCTTAAATAAGCTGCAACAACTTTAAGACAGCTTTCGCTGAAATTACACAAGCCCTTATGTGCTGCAAACCATCCAATACTGTCTTACTTTAAGGCAGTTAAATTGTAAAACTAGTGAAAAGCAGCTCAACCTATCTGAAATTTTTTACTTTAAGGCAGTTAAACTTTAAAAACAGTAGTAGCTTCGCTGAATTTCAGCACTTATTATTAGAGAAAAGCAGCATAACCTCTCTGAAATTAATTTCTAGTATGCTGAAAGTACACCTTTAGCTGGTGAAATAAAACTAATTTTTTCGACTATGCTTATCAGTCGAAACATTAAAAAGAAATAATAATAATAATAATTAACACCTCCTTAAACATTAATTTATTATTTAATAGCTCCCAAGGCCTTAAAAAAGTGACATTGCACGTTTGAAAAAAAAGAAACAGACTCAATTTTAAACATTTATAAAAAAACTATAAAACAGAAAATATTTAAATTATAATACGTAAATAATACGTTCAAAAACAATATAAATTATAGATTTTTATGACTAATTATTGATTAATGACTTATTAATTAAAAGCTTTATATGACTTTAAAAAGACATTGCACGTTTGAAAAAAAAATAAAAAGACTCAATTTTAAACATTTTTTAAATACTATAAAACAGAAATTTTAAATTATGTTTTTACATATATAATAGATACGTTTGTAAAAAGAGAAATACTCAGTTTTAAACATTTATGGAATCACTATAAAAGAGAAAATATTTCAATTAATTTACGTACAGCTTTGGTCAAAATAACAGTAGTACTCTTATATTCAGACATGTTTGGATAAATAATAATAGTCTACAATTTTCGAATCCGGTAAACCTATTCACATTCCTATATGTACTTTCATCGTTTCAAATCTGTACTCAGTTTCCTCCAATGTAGTAAAATTTTCAAGATACAGGGTGTTTTACGTTTTTGGCACGTGTTTAGTATTATTGATCAAGAATCTAAACTACTCTCCATAAAATAAAAAAAAAAATTTTTGTATTTTAGACAAAATATCAAATTTTTCATCAAGATATCAACTATTATCGTGTCATGTGCTGTAGCGGAGCTAAAATTCTGGGAATATCCTACGAAATGTCAACAAATTTTGTTTCTTTTATTAATTTATTAATGACTTTAAAGTGGCATTGCATTTAAAAAAAAAATAAAAAGACTCAATTCAGTAAATTTAAATTATTTGTTACGTAAATAATCAGCCCTGGCATAAATAATTTTTTTCCGGAATCGGAAAAAGGAGTTTTCATTTTTAAGATGAAGCTCAAGAACATTTTGGAAATTTTTAATGCAAATTTTTTTATCAACAGTCAATACTCATGAGTGTAAAAAAATGTGAAGTCCTTATCTGCTTTCTTAGAAATGAAAACTCCCTTTTCAGATTCCGGGAAAAAAACTTATCATTATAGGGCTGATTATTTACGTAAATTCATTCATTTTAACAAATTCTATGACATTTTTATAATACTAAAAACAATATTTATCAACTTATGTAATTCAATAATTAATTGAAGGGCTTCTTTCAAGAAAGTGATATGGCACATTAAACCTCACGTTATTGCGTTATGAAGGGCTTCAATTAATTTATAGCTTCCAAAGCTTTTAAAACAGATTTGTATCTGTTATTAGAATTAACGCAAAAGAAACGCGTGCATCAGGAGAAGGTGCAACATTAAACACGTAGTATAAAACTACAACTTGAATTAAGCTCTCGATTACAGTATCAGAGAAAATAGGCCTGCCATCTACATATATACAACAACATAAGTTTTGTTTGGCAATACTGCCAATTGCAATTAGTCTTAGCGGGTCCATTTTTTCTGGTACTGTGCTTCCAAAATTTCCAAAACATTGCTGTGCCGTTGCCTTTGCTCCAGAGGCTTCCTTGGACCGAAAAATGCTGGCGAAGTCATTTTGTTTAAAATTTCCGCATTGCTTCATCAAGATTGAAAAAATGTAAAGAAATTAATGAAAAATAAATATGTATTTATGACGTTTGGAAACAAAGTTTCTATATATTTATAATAAAAATGAATCAGACCTATCGGGAATAATTTTTCACGCAATTTTCATCGAAATAGGGAATTTTCATTTTTAAGATAAAGGTCAAGAAAATTTTTAATGGTAATTTGTTCATCTACAGTTTATCAACAAATTTCCATTAAAATGGTTCCTAAGATTTATCTTAAAAATGAAAACTACCTTTTTTGATTCCGCGTGAAAATTTATTGCCAATAGGGCTGAATAAGAAGATTGTTCGCATTTAGACCTTATTTTAAGCAGATTGTTCGCATTTAGACCTTATTTTATGACTTGCTATTAAATTATTTTATATATCTGTGTTAACAAAGAATAAAGACTAAACTCAAATTATCGTAAAAAACCATATTTTTATTGTAGTAAATCCGACCTTTTCCCTGAAATATATGAAACGTTACAAACGGTAATAGGTGCAGAATTAAGTGGTTATCTATTCTGAGCAAAAACTGTTTTTCTGCATTTTATCAAAGATTGGCAATAAAGAAAATGCCATATTGCTTTTTTACGATATTTTGAGTTTAGTCGTTATTCCTTGTCGACACAGACATATAAAAACAAAATAAACGATTTTTACAATTCGTTTACTTTTTAATAATAATACAACACGAGTATGTACACTGAGAATAAAAACAAACATTAAAATTTATTATTAATATATTTAACGCATTTGCGTTTCTACAAAATAAAATTTAAAACAAGCGTGTTTAATTTTTAACTATACACTCTTTTCTCTCTTTTCGTATAATTTTCTATTAATTCTTTGCAATTACAAAAAATTCTTAGCTATCTGAGATTGAATTAAAAAATTATGTGCAGTGGAATAATTGACCAGACAATTAAGACCAAGCTGAAGAAAAACTTTTATGTTGATTTTATATGATTAAAATACAAACTTTAAATGTTTGATAGTTTAAATCATACTTGATTTTAAAAACAAGTTCTAGTTGTTTGATAGTTTAAAATCGTTTATTGAGCTTAAGGTCAAAGTTAGAACAATTAATTTTTCTAACGAATCTTTCCAAAGAAACAACAACCACAACAAAGTTTTTTCAATATGAAAAGAAAAAAACACTAGCTGATTTTATTGCAATTTTGGCCATGCTAAAGGCTTCATCAGAAATCTTTGTGATACCTCGTGCAAGAAAAACTTTTATATTTGATTGTTAGAAAATATTTTTGAATTGGTTCTACAAATATTTAACATAAGATAAAATAAAAACTATGTAATTATTTTAATATTGAAAATGTTTTAACATATCAAGTATCCGCAAACTTCATCGGATGCAGTAAAAATTTAGTATTCAAGGAGTCCTAGGGTCGATGATCATGAATTTGACTTCACAAAGTCGTTTCAAATTTTTTTTTTTAAATAAATGTTTTTTAAACTGTTAATGTTTACTGTAAATGGGAAACTGGGGGCGATGGAACAATGTAACATGTCTGACTGTCTCAACCTGGCGAGGCCAGCGTAATCTTTGTGAAATCGCCTCAAGTCGACTCAAACCTCCACGTGGTGTTTCCTGGGCAACGTCAAAACTGACAACCGTTAGTTGGGCGGCTAATCTGAGCGGCGGGCCTCCCTAGGCTTAAAATAGGTTGTGCGTCAGGTTTGAAGCCCAACCGTAAAAACAGATTTCAATGAAAACTAATAAGAACAGAAGAAAAATGATCCCCAAATCTGATGACGACTTCCGCAAACGAAAAACTGATAATGATTTAAGGATATGCACCTGGAATGTCAGAACCCTTAATTGGGAAGGTGCCTCTATCCAACTGACTGATGTCTTGGAAAGATACAAAGCTGATATCACTGCTATCCAAGAAATGCGATGGAAGGGACAGGGTTGCATTCGGCATGCACCCTGTGATATCTACTACAGCGGCCATGCGGAGAAGCACGAGTTTGGATGCGGATTTGTAGTTGGCAAGAGACTACGGCCCCACGTCCTGCGATTCACACCTGTGAACGAACGACTTGCCATAATCCGCATCAAGGTTAGATTTTTCAATATAAGCCTAATATGTGCGCACGCTCCGACAGAAGACACGGACGAGGAGATCAAGGAAATTTTCTACGAGCGCCTTGAAAATGCTTACGAGCGCTGCCCCCATCACGACGTAAAAATCGTGCTTGGTGACTTCAACGCTAAGGTGGGCAAGGAAAATATTTTTGGTCCAACAGTCGGAAAGTTCAGCCTCCACGACAACACCTCCGATAACGGAATGAGGCTGATTGACTTCGCCGCAGCACGAAACATGGTCGTAAGTAGCACTAGATTCAAGCATCTCAATATTCATAAAGCCACCTGGATGTCCCCTGATCAAAAAACAAAAAAATCAAATTGATCACGTTTTGATCGACGGAAGCCACTCTTCCAGTGTATTGGATGTACGCACGATCCGTGGTGCAAACATTGACTCGGATCACTATCTTGTTGCAGCCAAGATCCGTACACGTCTGTGCGCAGCTAAGAATACACGCAACCCTACACAGAGAAAGCTAGACGTCGACAAGCTGCAATCGAAACAGACAGCCAATGCTTTCGCCACTCGACTCTCACTCCTGCTTCAAAGCACTCCTCCAATCGATTATATATGCGCGCAGTGGACACACATTTCCAACTCCATGCGTGCGGCTGCTGAAGAGGTGATTGGCTACCAACGCCCTCGCCGAAACCAGTGGTACGACCAGGAGTGTCGCGACGCCACTGCAGAGAAAGACGCCGCCTACAAAGCCACCCTGCAGTCGGTTGTAACGCGCGCTGCTAAGGAGCGATACAAAGAAAAGAGGAGGGAAGAGAGACATATTTTCAGGCGGAAAAAAAGAGAGGCAGGAAAGCGCGAGCAAGAGAATATTGAGATGTTTGGTGACAGGAATGAGAGCCGAAAATTTTTTGAAAAAATAAGACGCATTGCCGATGGTTTTAAAACTGGGGCCTCTTCCTGCAAGGATGAAAACGGGAATCTAGTGACAGATGTCCAGAGTACACTGACGTTATAGAGGGAACACTTCTCTAAGCTTCTAAATGGCGACGCTGACAACAATCCCGCCAATAGAGATGATATTCCGGAAACCCCAATTTTGGATGACAGCGTTGAGGTTCCGCTGCCCGACTATGATGAAGTTCTGACAGCTATAGCTTGGCTTAAAAATAACAAAGCCACGGGAGCTGATGGCTTACCTGCTGAGCTGTTTAAGAACGGAGGCGAAGTTCTACTTAAATGCATTCACGAGCTTCTATGCAGAATATGGTCGGAAGAATTCATTCCGAACGATTGGAATCTCAGTGTGCTTTGCCCAATCCACAAGAAAGGCGATCCCACTATCTGTGCCAATTACCGTGGGATAAGGCTTCTTAATATCGCATATAAGGTCCTGTCGAGCATTTTATGTGAAAGATTGAAGCCCATTGTAAACGAACTGATCGGACCTTATCAGTGTGGCTTCAGACCTGGAAAGTCCACCATCGACCCGATTTTCACGCTACGACAAATCTTGGAGAAGACTCAAGAAAAACAAGTCGACACCCACCATCTTTTTGTCGACTACAAAGCCGCCTTCGACAGCCCAATAAGGAAGCACCTGTACTCCACCATTTCTGCATTTGGTATCTCTGCAAAACTAAAACGACTTAGCATTTTTTAGTGAAGTCTAGAACCAGAAGGTCCAACTCTTCTTTGTTAGCAACGGGGGAAGAAGTGACTGAATTCAGTGATGTTTTAATTAGTTTATTATATTATCTCCATTTTGTCTTACGGAGATTTCTTATTTTTAGAGGCATGGATTGATTGGTTATTTTCCAGCCGAATTTTATATACCTATGGTCCGAGAACGAATGTTCTTTTAAGACCTTCCAAGAATGAATTTCTTCCGAGAAGTTTTCTGATACTAGGGTGATATTCAGAACTTCTTCTCGATTTTTGATAATAAAAGTTGGCTCATTGCCCTTGTTCATTATATTTAATTTAGTGTTTAGTAGGAAGTTAAAAAGTGACTCACTTCTGTCGTTGTTGTTAGTGCTGTTCCATTGTGAGTGGTGTGCATTTGTATCTCCACCCAGAATGATGTGCGTGGCTGGATGAGTTCCCTGTAGGAGTTCCCGTAAAGATTGCGTGGGTATGGGCTCATCATAGGGAAAGTAAAAGGAAGCAATCCTTAGCTTCTTGGGCCCCAGCTCCAGGCTGACCACAGAGAGGTCTCCGTGACTAAACTGAGGGATAATAAAGCAATTCAAGTTAACTTTCGCTAAAATACAAGTTCGAGTTTTACCTTTGTTAGATACATAGTAAATTTTATAGTTTGGTGTATTCAGGCCAAGGATTTTGTTGTTGTTCATCCAAGGTTCCTGAATCAGCACCAAGTCGACATCGCCCGTTGCCAGGTGACGCTGGAGAGCAGCCGAAGCTGCTTTGCAGTGATGCAAGTTAATTTGGAGTACCCGGAACATCCTTAGGTACTCCAACAATCGTGGTGTCAGCCACTTCGTCGCTGAAGGGCTCCGCTGACGGAGCCTGCTCCTTAAGGAGATTTGTCATCGCCGTCGCTAGTTCGGACGCGGATGATAACTCATCCTCGCTTGCAATCAACTCGTCGATGTCGCTAGGATTCTCAATCGTGGCACTACAGACCGCACGATTTACGAGAGACACCGTGTCCGTTTTATAGATTCTTGGGTGAATCTTGCTAAACCCATAGTTTAGGGTACATTTATCTTTGTTCAGTTGATCAATGCATTCGTTGTTGAGGATCAACAAAACCTCCATCTTGGATTTCTTGGGATCGGTTTTGGCATCCTCAGCTTTAGACTCCAACTTCACCACCTTCCAGTTTTTAGTGGATATGGCTGGGTTGAAGACCTTCAGCATTTCCAGAATTTCCTCAGGTTCAGATGGGGTGACTGGAACCCGGACTCTGGCTCTTGTTCTTGACGGAATTTCGTCCACACGTCCTGTAGCTATTGATAAAATTTTGTGCGTGTTCTTCTAGTATGTTGTCTTGTTCTTCCAGCATAAATTCCGAGCTGGACAGGATCGCCATGTAGTGTTGGTCCTTGTAGCGTCAAATAGGCCCTGCCTAATTTAGGTTTCCGGCGCTTAAAAACGCCACGGGCAAGAAAAGATGAACTTTAAATTTGAAAGCCGGCACTTAAGAGTGCCAGGAACTTTAAAATAAAAAGGCAGCTTATTATGTTAAGCTTGAATCTCGTTAAAGACTGTTTATTTTGGGAAGCAGTTCCTTCTTTTATATCATCCTTAAATCTATGAACATATTAGAATTATAATTAGTCTAAGTAGAGGCATGTAATAAATTAATTAGTGTAAGTAGTGTAGCATTATTTTTAGTACTTAACTAACATTAGTTTTTAATTTGTATTAGTTGCTTTAAATTAGAATTGAGTGGTTTGTTGTAACGTTAATTTTTAGTGTTGGTAAACGTTAAATTAAGTGTCGTTAATTAACTAGCGTAAACAGTATAGCAATATTTTTGTAACATTAATTTTTAATTACAATTGTTGTTTTAGCTTGAATGAGTAGCTTTTAATAACGTTAATTTTTAGTGTTGATAAACGTAAGTTTAATTTAAAATGAACGTTGATAGTTTGAATTTTAGTTATATTTTATATATACTCACTACAGGTTGCTCGTCACGCATGATTATCCTGTGCGTATTAACGTTTGATACTCCCGAAAACCCGTCGAACCTCTTCAGCTCTTCTTCGAGGAATTTGTCGATCATCTCTTGTTGGCGCTGGGCAGGTGGCAAATTTTTGGAGGCGTCCTGCGCGATTATGGCCGCTGATGGTTTTGCTGGATATCTCGGTGGCTCTGCTGGTGGCGTTGCACCTACTATGGTGGTAGAGTTTTGTAACTGGTGATGAGAGTGTGGTTCTGGAGCTCCAATGTGAGGCGTCCGGTAGTGTCTGGGAAAAGGTAGCGCTTTAAATTGGTACGGTTGGTTGCGGGTTGCTAATCGTGCACGAGATGGCGTCTCGTTGAGCATTATGGTACCAATAGAGGTGTCAGTTGCTGCTGGTGTAGATGTGGCATCTCTAAGCTTGAGAGTATATCCACCTACGTTTATGGTAGCTTCCATCTTCTGGAGAAAGTCGAGGCCCAGTATACAGTCATTCATCGCATCTGGTAGGACCAATAGAGCTATGCTGCAGGTGTGCGTTCCGAGCTGGATGGTAGCCTTCATCTCTTCGTTTAGGACCCTTTGAGGTTATTTGGTGTACCTAATTCGTTCACAACAAGCTCGCTGATGAAACTGCGGATGGTGCCGGTGTCGATAACTGCTTCGAACAGCTCATTCTCCAAGACTATAGTGGCTGTGATGCGGTTGTTGATGATGTTTAATGGTGCTGTTGGGTAGGGGAAGAGGAATTCATTGGCCGCGCTTGTCCCCGTTGCCGGCGTGGCCTGCGCTGGTTTCCCGAGTGGTTGTAACAGCAGTCAATAGTGCGACGATCGCGCTGGCCGCACTGCTAACAGAAATAAACTCTCTCGTTGGTGCACTGGTTTGATGTATGCCCATCTTGTGCGCATCGTCGGCATGCTTGTGCACTGACTATAGGTCCAGGTCCTAAGATAGCCAGTTGCTGTCGCTCTTCGTGATGTTGGGGTGCATTAGGTTGTGGGTTGCGTAGGTTGTGGTTGATTTCGAGGCATTCGTAATCCTCGGTTAACGCTGTGAGGTCGGCTAGCGTGTCAAAGTGCTTTCGACGTATATACAGCTGGTATTCAGTACGCATGTTACGATATAGGTGCTCCAGCTGCTGTGACTTTGTGTAGCCCGCATGGCGCATCATGTTTTGTAGGCCTAAGAGATATTCCTTGAAGCTCTCTCTTGGCTGTTGAGTTCGCCACCTGATGTCGTCTTCTAAACACTCTGTGTATCGTGGCGGCAGGAAGAACCGTAAAAATTCCATTTTGAAGGATGTCCAGTCGCTCCACTGTTGGTTGTTATTTCTAAACCAAAGCGATGCCTTACCTCTCAAAAGCTCTGGCATAGTACGTGGCAGAAAGTTTGTTGAGATGTCATACGCATCTGACAGTTCTTCAAGTCTTTCGGTGAAGCAGATCGGATCCTGGTCCCCTTCGTATTTAAGGGCCCATCTCCGAAATTGTTCGACGGGGGTGGCGCATGTGATAAATGTAGATTTGGTGGGCCTGGAATGCGGCACTTCGTTATGACTGGTGACGGATGGTGTCGGTGGTTGTATTGTATCGATAAGAGGTGCTTTCAAGCGCAATGTTTCGCTTGTGGGTGCTTTGCCTTGTAGAGGGTTTGGTGACACGCTTCGCGTGTGTTTTGCTTCTAGGTCTAGAAGCCTTGTAATCGTTTCCTCTGGGTACTCACCGTCGTTGATGAACGTTGCGAGTCGTTTTCGTAGCTCTTCAACCGTGCCTGCGTCGTCAAGACCGAACTCCGTTAAGTAGCTGAGGAGGTCGTCTCTCCGCAGTCCGTGGACCCATGTCGTCCGAATGGTGGTCATCTCTTATTGCTTAAGATGATTGATTTAGCCGGGGTGGCTATCTGCTCCTCGTTGAGGCAATGATTTTGCTGCCGATGATTTCTGATGATTTGGGATTAGTATTTTTTCCCTTTTATTTGTTTTTTTTTAATTATTTTTTTTCTTGTTTTTTTATATACTTATTTTTATTTAAATTATTCTTATTTTTTTTTTTGTTAAGGTTTGCTTTGCAAAAAGCGTTTGATATTTTCCGTTGCTGCTTGCTGTGAAAGCGTTTGCAGCCTGATGATTACGGGTTTGATTAATGCTTTGCCTTGGAAGCGTTTAATGATGTAGTTGCTGCTTGCTGTGGAAGCGTTTGCAGCTTACATTAATGCTTTGCCTTGGAAGCGTTTGATGATTTAGTTTCTGCTTGCTGTGGGGGCGTTTGCAGCTTTCATTAATTTAGTTTTATTTTTAGGTTTGTATTATTTATAATTTTGTTTGTAGAACGCTGCGTAGTGTTTGCAGGGTCCCTGCTCGGGCGCCACTTGTAACGAACCTCCTGGGGGCCTTACAACATTTTTCCAGCTGGGTTATCCTCAGCGGATGTCCAGGGTTCGATGACAAGAATTAGAGGAGGTTTTGTTGGAATTAAATGTTTCTTTATTTGATTTAATTCGATAATTGCAATTTTTACATTAACAATTCGGCATAGTGTAGTTTTGATAGGTGTACTCTGGGTAGTTAAAGTTACGGTTACGCATGTGTATGTGTGAGTGCGTATGCTCGTATCTTTAGCTTGTAGGTAGAGTGGTTGGTCTTAAGCTGTAGCTGGTCATAGTGGTACAGTTGCTTCGTTTACCGTTAGTCGGCTTAGTTATATGGCGACAACACGTGATGCTTTGGTGATCATACGCTTGGTATTTTACCGTTCCAGGTTTGTGGCGTGATGGCTTGTACCGGTTGACGCTCTCGCATGTGTGTGTGTGTGTGTTCAAAACATTGGCTTACAGGATAGGAAAGGGGAGGAGAAGAACAGATTTCCTCATGGCCAAAGGGAAACCTAACGCAGTCAGAGGCTTTTTCGTAAAGACCAGCGTCAGCCTTCGCCCGTGGAGATGTGGTTATCTGGTGACCGTTCGAGCGGTTGTGAGGTATAACGCCTCCAGAGATGACTCGTATAGACCAACGTTACTTCTCAAGCGGAGAGGAGGGTAAATGCCTTTTCGTGTAATGCGAAAAGAGGATTTGTAGGATTTAGGATTTTAGCGTAGGATAGGATTTACGGGTTTAGGTTTGGCTCGCCGATGTGTTTTAGCGACTTGATTTCTCAGCTTGCAATTTAGCTATTGCGTTTTAGAACAATGTTTCAAAATGGTGACTTTCGTTCGCCTGTCTCGCTACTTATCGTGGTATGGGTGTACGTCGCTGTGTTTTAGCGTCGAATATGTAATGGCGAATCTCTGCAGTTTCGCTGGCTTTCCTTATGGTGGACTCTTCGAGATGTTGCTTTCAAGGATCGTGTGTCCTGGTTGAATGCTATCCCATAGAGTTGTCCTGCTGCAGTGGTAACAGGAACCAGTAGCAGATGTACTATGCTTCGTTGATTAGCTCGTTGGGAGCTGTGAGTCGACCGGCTAGTCGAGTTGAGAGTTGGTGACAGACCTGAACAGCTCCGATTGACGGCAAGAGAATGACTGAACTGCTCCGGTTGACGGTAGGAAAACGACTGTCTACTTTTGCTTTCAGCATGAGCGATTCATGCTCGGTTTCGTGAAAGCTGGTGTACGTGACTTTTGATTTGAGTGAAAGCTTTGTGATCGAAAGCTTTTATTTATGTGTTATCGTTATGTTAAGTTATGTTAGACTCGTTGAGTGAAAGTCTAAAACGTGTATTACGTGTATGTGTGTATGTGTAGAATCGAAAGCTTTTAGTTATAAGTCGCGATTATTGTAAACTATTAGTTGTACTCGTTTGAGTAAGTTTCTGTCTTGTTATGTCTGTTTGCTTTAAGTACCCAGAGTTATTTTGATTAGTATGAATATACTAAAGTTAATTTGGTACTAATGACATATGTTGCAAGAAACTTAGTTTATAAAATATGTACATATCATTAATATGCTTAAGTAGTTGTTACAGCGTGCTTGGTGTAACTTTAATTGATTACTTAATTAAATATTCAAGTACGTTGTTGTACTGTAAGATGTAATACTTTAGTTTGATGTCTTATATTTAGTTGTAAAGTATTAAATTAGTTATCTAAGTTCTTATTTACGTTAGTTTGTGGCAGGCGGCTGCCTTAGAGTGGGCTGTAGGCCAGGGTATGGTATCATATGTGGATATGATGTATATTTGAATATTTAATTAAAATATGTTATCTGTTTGAAATGTAAACTTAATATATGGTTAATGCCATATGCTTATATATGGGCTTAAGTAAATAGGTGCGAAATGCTATAACGATTTAGGTGGTATGCAATAGGTATAACTATAATAATAAAAGGTATTCTAATACTACGTATTTTATATTAGGTTGATTAGGTAATTAATAATTAAATTAAAAATACTAAATTTAAATAATGAATAAGGATAATACTTGTCAGTCCGGTGGTGTGGTGTCCTGGCTGGGAATGTCGTCTCTAGTATAGGCTGGTTGTGTTATCGAATGATAGCGTGTATGATAGCGTGTATGATGCATCCATTTATGAGGGATGGCATGTTTGAGGCATCGATTCGTGAGTGATAGTATATTTGGTATGTAGATCTGGGAGTGACAGTGTGCCTGATGCGTAGGTCCGTGAAGGATGGCGTGTTTGATGCGTAGAACTGTAAGTGATCGCGTGCTTGATGCATAGATCGGTGAGTGGATGGTGTGTTTAGTATGTAGAATTGTGAGGGACATTTTGGCCTGCAAAATGTGTCCCTAAAAATCACTAGCTGATTTTATTGCAATTTCGGCCGTGCATAAGGCTTCATCAGAAATCTTTGTGATACCTCGTGCAAGAAAAATTTTTATATTTGATTGTTAGAAAATATTTTTGAATTGGTTCTACAAATGTTTAACATAAGATAAAATAAAAACTATGTAATTATTTTAATATTGAAAATGTTTTAACATATCAAGTATCCGCAAACTTCATCGGATGCAGTAAAAATTTAGTATTCAAGGAGTCCTAGGGTCGCTGATCACGAATCTGACTTCACGAAGTCGTTTCAATTATTTTTTTTAAAATAAATGTTTTTTAAACTGTTTACTGTAAAAGTATATTTAAAAACATTGTTTTGAAAACAAAAACTTTTGTTTAAAATTTGCCTTTACAAAAACCCGGAGTTTAAGCTTTAGTCAAATTAAACTTTGCTTAATTCACCAAAATTGGACGATTAAAATCGTTTCAACTAGATATTTTAGCATTCGTTGAAGTTGAATTCACTTAAATTATCATATGTGTTTATTTTTTGCCTAAACCGATTTTAAACGACCAATTTTGGTGAATTAATCTCGGTTTAATGTGACCAAACTTTAGTATCGTACTGAAAAACTGGCCCTTAGAGTATTTATAATACTTTAACATTTTTCTTTCAAATCTGATCTTATTAACTTTTTTTTTTAAAAAAACACATTGAGATTAAAAAAATGGGGTTTCGCTGCCTTTTGTTGTAAAAAAATTTCAACATTTTTGACAGAGAGTTCACCCATCTTATTTTTAAGTCTCTTTTCGTTAAATCCACGTTTTCTTGTTGGCAGAACTCCCAAAATACCTAAAAGAAAATGTTTAAATAAAAATTTGCGAATAATTGCGTGGAAAATTGGGAACATTTTGTTATGGTTAAGAGGGTTTTTATATATAAATTTTCGAGTAACACCGGGTATATCATCCGGAATCTAATGACAGTTCATATGTGAAAAAAATACCATATTATTCTGTTCTAGGCAGGAAAATCTCTTTAAATGCATAGCACAAGACTCCTTTTTGGCTCTTGCTGTACGTTCAACACGGTACGTGTTTAATATTGAGTTCATTATGATTAAAGAGGGATTTTGTGAAATCATCTCATTTTTCAATTCAGCTATACCCAATTCTATTTTTTTTTTTTTTTTTTTGAGAAATTATGGATGGACTAGAATTTCTTTCATTAATGCAACAACTCGTGCCTAAAAATGGGAATGAATATATATGTATATATTTCAAAACGAGCCTAATTTCATTAGGCGATACGAATGAAATGCAACCATAGTGCCAACTTAGTAGAAATATAATTGTTATGGTATTTTTTTTTAATGCTGTGGTAAATGGATTTCTTAATTCAGCGCGTTATTTTACAGTTCATGTAGGATTTCTTTTACAAGATCTTAAAAAAATATTTCACTTATATTTTACTATCTAAATTATTTTTTAATTGTTTTTTTGTAAAATTGCTTTATTTTAGAATATTGGCTGGGCATTTATGTAATGCATTAGTGTGTTTTATTTGAATTGGTGCTAAGTTTAAATACGAAAACTGCGCAACTGTTGATATTGTTAAAATTGCGCAGTTTTGGTTAATAAGTTTCGGGCGAATTCAAAATAAAACACACTGCTACATTGAATTAATGCATTAAGGAACTAAGCCATTATTTGACAGTAAAGTAAGTTTACACTCCATTCACAATAATAAACTACTCATCTATATCCATCATATATATATTTATATTAAGTAAATTTTTGAAGTTTTGTGGTATTTTTTATAATAATTTTTAATTTCTGTGGTATTTTTTAATTAAAAATTAACATGGGAATTTGTGTAGCACTATTAAAATTAAAATGTGGGAAATAGGTTATTTTGTTGTTATTTTGGTTGGCAACTATGAATACAACTCTCTAATATGTTTACTTACAATTCCTTTGTTAAAATAACATTGAATTTCAAGATATTTTTCCACAACTAACGTCGCCACCTCGATATAGTCTCTATCGTTTGAGAGTCGGTAAGATTTCATTGTCGTTACAACCCATCTTAAAATGAACTGGCGTTGAGATGCTGATAGTTTATTTTTGGCTGCTAAATCTCCTTTTGCGGCGTCCGGTAGATCCATTGGAACGCAAAGCCGATACTGTTCTTGCTATCAAATAAACAAATCTTTTAAAGCCTTCTTATCAGAAATAGTCTGTTAACCTATACCTTTGAAAGTTTTGAAAGACTGTTTGTAATAGGGTTGTTTTCTTTATCGTTTACTTCAGAATTATCGGTATAAGGCCAGAAGTTGATGCTGTTCGGTTAACTTCAGAATGATCCGTATAAGGCGTAAGAATTGAGGCTTGAGATTCCATTTGCGGTAAATCTGATAAATTAATAACGTCGACGAATTCAGAGTCACATTCGTAAATTACATCAGTAAAAGTAATTGCATTGCCTTTTGAGCTTTGTTTTTTTAAATTTAATTCAATTTCATTGGTATCTGTATGAAATATGTCAGTAAAAAATATATAATATATTAAAAACTATTTATTTCTATACCATCGATCTTCTGATGTTTAGTTGGATAACAACCACAATGCTGACAACACATTCCATTTTCTTGGTCGAAGACGTTCTCTTCGCATGTTGGATCTTTACAAGCTCCTCTTCGTATGCCTTTTGCGTCGATTGACGAAGTCATAATTTTAATAAATGTCTCCTACGCTCCTTTGAATAACAAGAAATAACGTATTATTAATTAAATGACCAAAGAAAACGGAGTTAATAAACAAATCATCAAGGCGTACGGTGGCATATTGGTCTTGAATTACGACTCCTTATGCATTAAAATGTAAATGTTTGGAAATAGTCTGAGTAAGCTTGTATATAAATAAAAAAATCGTTGTTAATACAGGTGATGGCTCTAAGGAAACCAAACCTGGGGAGAGCATTAACGTAATTTAACATCAGAAAACATTCACCAGATTTGTAAGTGATTCCATTCACTTCAACCCAAGGAGTTACTGAAATTATATTTTCATCTTGCGAAACAAGGTGACCATACTCTAAATCCAAGCGAGAGTTTAAAAAAATATTGGTTTTAGAGGTAGGTTTTTTTAATGGTCCACTAAAAAAAATGCTAATTTCATTTGGTGATTAGTAGCGCAAGTTAATGCAGGATTTTTAAAGCATTTCTTTTTTCTCATCAAGTCTTTAGAATACTGATGCTTTGATTCAAAACGAAATGTGTTATATTGATAGATGGGTCCTTTACTTAAAATTAAACTGGGATAATGTAAAAGGAAGTGCTGCCTCGGTAAGAGATGAATTCCCGCATACAATTGCAACAATCTGTCATAGTAATTTTCAATCGAAAAATATAAGTGTTAAACCATTCCAACTGAAACTTGGTAAGCACAAACAATAGACGATATTTCAAGCAAGTCAACAAAATGTACCCAATATTCGTCTCCATAACATATTTTAGGGCCTAGAACAAATGCAATTGTTATGGCTTAGGTCCACATCTGAGCACTGGTTTGATGAAGTTTTGCTCCATTTCTTAAATGGGCCTCCTCAATCCTAGATGGTCTTGTTTCACTGTATCCATAGTCATGTTCCATTAGCAATTCATTAAAATCTACAAGAGTTAAAATTTTAAACCGCCCTACCAAAAAATGCCTCAACAAAAGTTGTAAATGCAGTCCAAATTGCAAATATATGTGATCATGAAGAATATCAGGAGGTGTACCTCCGATAATATGATACCCCTCAAGTTCGTTAAGAGAACATGCTGCATTTAAACCATATTTTTCACCAAGATCTCTAAATACTTTATGATCAAAAGCATTCATAATTTTCAAAACTTGAGCATCATGCTATTCTGGAGTCCTAATTAATGATTCAGTTTCTCGTGTTGCAATACGAAGGTCATCCAAAGTTGTCAAGCAATATCGACATTGATGATTAGCAATAAAACCTGGTTTAAAACCTCCAATTTTGTGAATAGCTAAATTGTCACCAAGAAAATCAATTAACATGCCATAAACTAGTTTGCCATTAACATTTACGCCATTTTCTAGCTTTTTTAAATCTGAAAACATAGGCTCTAAAATCTCTTCCATACTGCATGTTTTCATCACATCAACTTCAACAGCAAGTGCAAGAAAAATTAAATTAAGAGCAGATCTGTGTCTAGGATGAATATTGGCCAGCGTGAAATAAAAATAGGCCATTCCAGTTGGTCGAGAAGAAGCCGTGTCAACTGAGTTAACATCATCATAATATAAAATGATATGCAATGCATCTGGATGATTTTGGAAAAAGATATTAGATTTGAAGCTGGAGCCATCACGATAATCACGTAACATGTCATCATTATATTTTTATTGCTTACTAACAAACTTTGATAATTGATAATGCAAACCCTTATATTTGCGTTGTTGTCACTTGTCAATTTAGAAATAAGTCTATACCGACGATAGCAACATTTTCTTGTCGCTGCGACATTTTTACCAAACTCACCTCCATAAGAAAAGCATGTAAAAGACTTGTTGCCGTCGTGAATGTGTTCAGTGCATCAATTTGACATGTAGTCTGTGTGAACGCTTGTTCATCCGACTTCATACATTTCTCATTTTAAAAAAAAAACGTCGTGGGGTGAACATATAAATAAAACACAAGAAAATGCAAAGTTGAAAATATAAAAATGGCAGGTGGTTTGCACTCTGTTTTTTGAAAGGAGTTGAGTAAACTTTATAAATTTTAAAACATCAAGAAATTTAAAGTTTTTATATGACCTTATTAATTTTATTATTACGTTTATTTTTTAGGATTTAAATATAAATATATATATATATATAAGCGTATTTTGCTTTGTTGTTGTTTTGCATACAAACGCAAATACGCAGGCACGCGTAAATAAAAGTAGCCCTTGGACATGTTTTTTGTACCTGGTATTTTATGCTCTATCTACAGCCGTATAATCATATAAATCACAGGGTTGCATCATTTTTTAATTTGACAGTCACATGGCGAGGTGCTCACAGTTTGAACAATAACAAGTGCTATAAATACGATTTGTTGAATGTACGCTTAAACTGTGAATAGCCTTATAGTATGTATAAAAGCTCAACAAAAATATGCCGTTATTTTGCCGAACTACATGTTGGATAGACTTGTAGAATCGTCTGAAACTCTCTAATGTACAACATATAATAGAACCTTAGAAATAAAATATAAGGAAGCGGTGTAGTTGAAGATAACCCGATAGGAAACTTCGATGGGCGAGTTGTAGAAAGGGATGGCACGATGTACGATTTTACGTCAAATTGCCCCAATACTATCGCAAAAAGGTTTGACTGTGGTCGTAATTACATCGGAAAACTTCCCTGGTTTTTGGTAATCGAAGAGAATCTCACCTATAATAGGCGACCACCGCAGACTTTAAAAAGTTACATTATTGGAACAAAATGGGTAACAAAAGGTATGACACAAAATAAATCAAAAGTGCACACGAAAACTTCCCTGGTTTTTTAATTGGTGAATAAGCCATGTTAAAAATCTTCGGCTTCAGTGTTGGCGTTTGGCTGCAAATGAATCAATTTGAATACTTTTCTCTTTTAAAAATGGATGGATACTTTTATTTAAGCTTCTGTGTAAGGATATTTTTTTAATATGAATTTATGTTTTTGTATGCAAATACATAAAAAAGTTTGTAGTTCTGTAAATTCAACAAAAACGTTAAGACAAATTATGACATTGAGACTTTTTTGGGTAATATTTTCTTATCAAAATATGTATTAAAGCCACCTCTTTACAAATAACTTGTGATAAACCTTTTAAGTCTTTCTCAGCTGAATTTTTCTAATTCAAAACTTACAATAAACGATAAGACTAAAAGATTTTCTTTAGAGTACTTTTTCTAAAAAAGATACTAAAAAACGAACAATTTTGAACTTTTAAATTTTATATGAAAATAGGGCGATAGCTACCCATACAGTTTACGTTACATTAAACTTTATAAGCTATTCCATATTTTGTTCCTTTATTATGTAATTATATATTATCTTGTATATTGCTTTTTGTATAAATATTATACTTATAAAATTAATGTGAATAAAAGGCAATAGTAACACGTTATTTACATAAAAGACTGAAATGTATGTTCCTTTTTAAGGCCTGAGGTTGACTAGTTTTTCTAATATTTCAAAAGTATAGGCTTTCGAGAAAATACTTTTAAATTTTTTAAGCATACTGAGGTTATTTCCCCTTCTACAGTCCTTTTGAAAGGTATCGAGCGCACAGTAAAAATATCCATAGTTACTGTTTTAACACTTATTTATCTCAAAACTATTTTTTTCGGCGATGCGTTGTAGAAAAACAAAAGCTATTCAGCCGAAACATCTGAAATATGTAATTCACTGCATCAATTGCTATCGCTATCAAAGTTTTATTTAAAAAATCGTATATGTTACACTTAAAACCGGTTAAAAACTCTGTTTTTAAAACGTAAATTTCAAAAGCACGTCCTTCTGTTATCATTATTTAATAATAATGCTATTCAATAAAATTTGTTAAGTCCTGCTTAACTGCTAAATTGTTAAAGTTTGCAGCTGTTGATATGAATGAACCTGCTAAGACATTTTACAATGAAGTGCTAAACTAATATGTGAAAAAAGGTATTTAAATTTTTATATTACAGTTCGTTAACCCTTTTTCAACATTTGCTACTCAGAACCTTTGAAATGTTTTACATCTCTACCAACCCTGTTGCAAAGTTTTTATTTTTTTATTAAAAAAGAGCAGTTTTTAGACTTTGAAGCTACAAATCAAAAATAATATGGTACTTATTAGAACTCATTCCAAAAACGATTTATTACTTCACTCAATAAGTTTGACGTTTCCAACTTAACAAACGGTATCGGCTAAGCAAAAACACGGAGCTGAACTTGTTAACTTGCTGAATCTTTTCCCATACAAAATTTTGACAGGACTTAACGAATTTTTTAAGTTAAGCAAATTAGCAGGGCTTAAATGATGTAGTGAATGCCATTAATCTTTGTTTTTATTTTGCATACAAATAGAAGAGTGAAAATCTACAATACCGTCCAGGCTCTTATTTTCAAAATTTATCAAAATAAAAAAATTACTTTTTATGTGGAGTGTTACAATATACAATAGTATAATTATTATAAAGTAGGAGCAGCAGTTTTTGCTGCGATAAACTTATGTCAAACAAAAGAAAATCAAAACGAGGGCGTGCTATGGTTTCTATGGAGATATCAAAAATGTTTTGTGTCATAAATAAAATAAATAAATAAATTGCATTTGTAAATAATGTGTGCAAATTAATAATTTCCATAATTAATCTTTGTCGTTGTTGATAGAAACTGAATCTCCACGATACGATGTCAGCGGAGGCGGTGGTGCTTTAAAAAAGGCATTGAAAAAAACTGTTATTGAACGCTCGTTTTGTTTTCTTCTGTTTGACGTTCGTTTATTACAGCTCGTGAGAAAATAGGTTGTTGTCAAGGCTACGTGAAACATTTTTGTATCATGCAATATATCTTCAAAGCTTAAATATCGTTTTTTTATTTTATCGGTTTATATCGTTTTTTATTTTAAAAAAATTCTATTGTAAAAATGCATCAAATTTTCGAGCGTTATCGTTAGACGTTTTTATTAATTTTTATATGTACATGTTTTTTCTTGCAAAATTGTTACTAAAGCTTCAAAAATTGGGTTTCATTGTTTCAAAAAATTTAAATTTTGTTTTTGTGTTAAAAAATGAATATATTATTGATTTTTTTCGAATTTGATACGTGGATGCTCTTTTTTCTAATGTGAATACATTTGGGACCTTTTCAAGGGTCCCTTTTTAACTTCGTCGCGGCAACACTGTTCGACTTCACTGTTTGCATAAATTCACCACTAAGAAAAATGTAAGCATTTATTTATTTATTTGTTTATTTATTTATTTGTTTGTTATTAGATGTGTGCTTTGTAGGATGCTAAAATAATAATGCCTACTTTTATGGTCTTTGGAACTCCAAACGCTTTGTGCACTTCGATACACTGCTGCTGAACAAAGGAAAACAAGCTGTTTACGTGAAACACGTAAACACCGTGTATATTAAACACGTCCGCTCGATCTACTCGCTACAAGTCGCACGAGCGCTGACAGTTGTCGTTCGGCAACAGCAAGGTTGCGCCAGCGTCTTATATTTTTTATTCTTTCAGAATACGTAAAAAGTAAGAAGATCATCGTGAAAACCCATCAACGGCAACAACCCACCCATCCAGAAGAAAAAGACATTACCACGGCAAAGTCAACAAGGAAAACTACAATCAACGGATCAACAACCAGTAAATACAAACACCCAACAACACGTCAAAACACACTTATTTATTTAAATCAAGTGTTTTACTAAAAGGTATAAATAAAACATAAATTGTTCCTAAACCACTCTAACCCATTTGTTTCTCTTTTTCCGCCAATTGCACCCACGGTCGTTCGCTACCCGAACATTTGGTCCACACGAGCCGGATAGCGAAACCAGCACCCAAAAATTGGCCAGGAAAATTTTGCGACTCCAACGTCCACAACAAAGAGACCCGCACAACAAGTAAACAAAACACCGCACCAGCAAAGAAAAACAAAAGCGAGCAACAAACACTCTTGGAACACACGAAACTCCACCCAACCCTACCCAATTAAAGAAAATAGTGAGTAAACCAATATTCATCTTTATTCAGTGCCATAATTTCATTATAAATAAATTAACAAAAAATATTTGTGCACAAAAAGTCAAAAGTCTAAACTACACACAAACGCCGAAGAAAAAACTGCACGAACAAATTTTCGTCACAACAAAACACACCGGCAAACAGTTTCATTTATTTTAATAATTTAAGACATTAAAATACAAAAAAGTTCGCAAATATTACAAATATTTCACTAAACACTTTTAAAATCACATATTGTGGATAACAAATTAAAAATAAAATTATATTAATTTTGCTCTGCAAGCTTGCACTGAGTTAAAGATTTCGCAGCTGATTTAGTTGTTGCTAACTTCTTTGCTCGTTACCCACCCACTCTTGCGTTTATGTGTATATACATACGTACATACACACTCTTTAAACAATAGAAAAGGTTTCTCATTTGGTGTTGCCACATCGAGAAAAACTTTTGTGATACCCTATCGAAAAAAAAAATTTACCCGGGATTTTTAAAATTTACCCGATATTGTTAAAAATTTATTTTATTTGAAAAAAATTTTTAACCCATTGTGATTCCTTAACCCATTAAGGACCCTTAACCCTTTTTTAACAATTTTTTTTCAATATTTCTGGAATTTTTCGGCGATTTCAATATAAATTAAATTTTAAACTCAAAATTTGCAAAATTTTTGCTTGCTAACCCATTAGCACCCTAAATACAAATTAATTAAAATCTTATTTTATCTCAATAAAAGTAATTGGTGAGACCCTTAACCCAAATATTACTCTAAATTTGAGATTTTTTTAAAAAAAAAAGTTTTTTTTGAACCCATAAAATTTTTAACCCTCTACCACCCTTAACCCTTAAATCGCAAATTCTTAAAATGTCGCTGACCATATATGTTAATTTTTCAAATGACATTATGGAGTTGGAAGAGTGGCATACTAATACCCAACTCGCAGATCAGACTTCTCATGTGCTGGAAGTGCAAAAAAAGCAGCTGCAATATTTGTTCGACAAATTTCAGGCAGGATACGAAACTGTGCGGGAAAAGCCTGAAGACCCACAAACGCCTTTGAACAAGGAAAAATTCAAGGCAAGGTACCGGAAGACGTACCAAGCATATGTTAACTGTTATGCCTCAATAACAGAGCATATTGAAATCATGAAGGCTATAGAAGAAAAACCCAAAACTTCACCCTCGAAATCGACCCCAGCTTCTGAAAATTACCCATCAATAAATCTTCCACCCTGCGACATTGACATTTTCAATGGGGATTATGCCACATGGTCAACGTTTAGGGACCTGTTTACGGCCCTATACATAAACAATACCCGATTAAGCAACGTTGAAAAACTTTTCCATTTGCTGCAAAAAACCCGCGGCGATGATAAGGACATAATAAAAAATGCCCCATTGACAAATGAAGGATTTTTTATGGCGTGGAGTAATCTCGTCGACCAGTACGAAAATAAAAGAATGCAAATAAACGCGCAACTCAAAACCCTCCTTAATTTGCCACAAGTTCTTATAGAGTCAGGAAGCTCTATCAAGACACTCCAAAGGACAATAAATAATTGTCTTTGGACCCTAGAGATAGATACGGATAGTTGGGATCCTATCTTAGTGTACATTTGCTCTACCAGACTACCCAAGAGTATCTTAGAGGACTTTGAAAATTCTCTAATCGATAACTCCATAATTCCTGAATGGAAAAGTCTGGACAAATTTCTGGCCCACAAGTTTAAAACACTCGAATCGGTTGGCGACATTAAAGGTTTTGTCTACACAAAACCTAGTCAACCAAACCCTTCCAGTAGCTCTGGACCCAGATGGGCAGAAAAGCGCATTAATTCGTACCACACAAATTTATCAAAAAATCCTGACACACAAAAATTCAAACCCATGACCCGAATATGAAGCTGATGGAGCTATCTGCAGGCTTTGCAATAGCGAGCACACTCTTCGGGAGTGCCCAAGCTTCATCTCCATGAAAGTGGATGATCGCCTAGCCACAGTTCAGCAAGCTGGATGCTGCTTTAACTGCCTAGCAGTCTCCCATGGAATAAATGACTGTAGGAGCGGATATAACTGTCGATACTGTAATAACAGGCACAATTCCTTATTGCACAGAAGTATCACAGAACCAGAACCCACCCCAAGCACGAGTGCTCAAGCCAAGGAAACAGCTGAGCGAAAAAGCTCTACAAGTCAGGCATTTTCAACACACATACAGTCCACTAACTCTACACTCACTAACCCAACAAATGAGCTCGAAGAATCTAAGGCAATTTCTTCACACTTTGCGGCCAGCAGAAAGAAGACTCTACTAGGAACGGCAATGGTCAGCATAGAACACCAAGGAGCCACACACACAGCAAGAGCTCTCATTGACTCTGGATCTGAGGCGACATTTATAACAGAGCGCCTGAGAAAACGAATTGGTCTTGCAACCCGATCAATAGGTGCGCAGATAACGGGTCTGAACCAGACAGTGTCTGCAAACCCGACAAAGTGCTGTGAGCTGACATTGCGATCCTCAATCAATCCAACCCTTAAAATTGAGGCCCAGGCCCTGGTGATGAAGACTCTCACATGTGATTTACCCACACACTCGATTGATTCGAGCATATGTGAGACCCTGTCTGGCCACAAATTGGCAGACCCCCAATTTTATATGTCTCGACCCGTGGATGTGATCATCGGCTGTGATGTCTATCCACTCATTATTCACCGTGGTGTTCAGCGCAATATAGGCGGTTGCTTACTAGCGCAAGAATCCGAATTTGGATGGATTCTTTCTGGACCGGTTCTTGAGTCAAAACCCAACAAAATTGTGTCGTTACACAACACAATTAAAAGTAACGACTCTGTTAAAAAAAAAACCGAAGGAAGAACCCAACCCTAACAAAAAGAACTCACATTGTAAAGAACGTAAGATCTCGAGACATATTGCTATGACAGAATATCCAAAAGCAGAAGACTGGTCCAATAACCCATTTGGCATCACCCAAGACTTTAAACCCAAAAAGTCATCTGCCATAGCACCCAAAGAAATCAAACCCAAATTTTCTTCACTGCCACGAGCTCCTCGAGTCATCGCCAATAACTCACCCACCCGTCGTTCTCACACGATAGATGAGAACTTCAATCAACCGACCAAGGAGAAAAAGGCGAAACGAGATAGGCTTAATCCACTTAGCAAGAAAAAACGATCTTCCGATAAATACACCCCGCTATTTACTCGGAATCCAATCTCGTCAAAAACAGCGATCCTAACCCAAGATCACTTTTTGGACTCGAGTAAAATTATTTAAGCCGAACCCGATATGAGAAACTCCACCCATAATAAAAGAAAATTTTACTCATTAAAAACGTAGTGGTTCTACCCTCCACTCAACTCTACTCTACCCTACCCTACTCTACCCTACTGTACTCTACCCTACTCTACCATACTCTACCCTACCCTACCCTAATCGAAATAACAACTGAGCAAATTACACTCGTATGTTATAAGATATGCACTGAATATTAAAAATGAATATTTGTATTTTACTCACTTAAAATATCTGTTTAGAACCCTACTAATCTTTTTTAGTTTGCAGACACTGCAAGGCGGGCGGAATGTTTACGTGAAACACGTAAACACCGTGTATATTAAACACGTCCGCTCGATCTACTCGCTACAAGTCGCACGAGCGCTGACAGTTGTCGTTCGGCAACAGCAAGGTTGCGCCAGCGTCTTATATTTTTTATTCTTTCAGAATACGTAAAAAGTAAGAAGATCATCGTTAAAACCCATCAACGGCAACAACCCACCCATCCAGAAGAAAAAGACATTACCACGGCAAAGTCAACAAGGAAAACTACAATCAACGGATCATTGAATACGTAAAATGTTATATCTTCAAAAATAATGCATGGATTTTTATGATAAATGACTCGTTGAACAAGTAACATCATTAGCTTTCTTTTGATACCCATAATGATTAGTATAGTAGGGAAATAATATAAAAAATCACATGTTTTTGAGGCCAATTTTTACATGTTTGGACACTATAACTTCTAAGCCACTTGCGAGCGGCCTAAAATTTTTCCGGATTTTGATTTTAACACATGATTAAAAAAAATAATTTTTAAAATTCGAGTTTTCACTATTCTTCAATTATCCGGCAATCCAAATGAGTACCGTGGACCCATAACCATTTTTGCCAGTGGCAATCTGTTTGCTATACCTTTCCTTGCCATACATGGATCTGTTGACGGATCCGTCTGTACTTACCTGTCATTGACACCTCGAATGTGCTTTTTCAGCAAAAGATTCAGCTTGCTGATGTTCTAGTGTATATAGAAAATGCCAACTTTGATGCGCATGACGAACAGCTGCGACGTCAAATAGCCTTGAGTACTGAAGACTTGCGTTTCATAGACTATTTAATGAAGCATGTACAAACGCCTAAAGAGGATGCTGAGGGCAGCGAGCAGTGGATCAGTTCCAGGGTTACATGTTGGCTTTGTTGCGCACTGCTGTTGCTAACGGTGAGTGTGTTGGTAGATGTAATTTTTGACCATTGCTAACATTTTTAATTTGATTTGTTGATATAATGTAGATGCAGTATCAAAGGATTACGACCGCTTTAATGCACTGTTTATGAAAGCTTTCAAAAAAATCCAAGGCTTTCAGGAATGGTTTGATGTGCGTGTGAGTGATATTTTGTGAGTACTGACAGCTGATCTCAATTTGAATATACAAAATGGCAACAAAAAAGATGAATGGCAAGCAAACTTTAGGAATGGTGACAAAATTTGAACGAAATTTTAAATTTTTTAAGTATAATATTTATTTATTTATTATAGAAAACAAGAGCGCTAGCTGCCGGGGCTTTCGGCTCGTTAAGTATAATAAATGCCTATATAATACAAAGTTTAGTTAGTTCTTTTTTAATTTTCAATTTATTCGGTCATGAATTAAACTTTAAATTGTTTTCTAGTTCAATAAAATAAAATAAAAAAATTAAAGCCATTTGTACTTATTTGAAGAAAAAAATCTGTATCGTAACGCATCATATTAGGTCTGTTCCCGCACTCGATTCAAGTAGCTTAAAAGTGTTATTTTACAAATTTTTAAAGCTCGAGAGAGAAGAATAGCAATAAATTAAACTTGTAATGAGCTATTTTTGACTGGGTCGTACAGTAGATGCGTGCACTTCAAGTATACGACCGTCGTGTTTGGGATGGACGAAACATTTGTATTGACAAGCATTGGCCCATTATCATAGTCAAATTAAAGTCGACTTTAAATTTAGTATAAGCATTTTTGACAGTTTTTCAATATAATATGTTGTCAAAAAGCTTGCACTAAATTTAATAGGCCATTGACTTTATTGTTGTCAATTTTTTCAAAACGTCTAAGCATGGCAGAATAACCAGGTAGATGCAATTCGGAGAGCGAAAAACAAGAGAGCAAAACATTGGCGTAGCTTTAATGTCAATATTGACAATTTATGATAATTCGTTCAGCCATAGGGATGTATATTTTACTTGTAACCGTAAAAATCAATTTAGTACCCAGAATTTATATATGAACATGTAAAAAAACTAAACAAAAATTCTTAATCTTAATCTTAAAAATTTCATAAAATGAGCCGTGTTTTAAAATATAATACAGAATTAATTGTAGTTTGGCCTTAAATGAAGCAAATGAAAGTTTGCTTTTAATATAATTTTCATTCGACTACTTATTTCGATTGTGTAGTATCCAATTTATTTGTGTAGCTGATTTAAACGGCTGATTTAAACTGTCAAAATATATTTTGACAAGTGAAATTGCTGTAGGAAAACATAAAATTTATTTAATGAAATCGACGATTGTTTGCTAATTTTATCGTGCTGGAACGGAAGCTAACAATGAACTGTTTTGAATTATCGCGACGGGAGGAAGTTATAGGCAGTACAGAAAATTCATTGTCAAAACTGAATAAATAAGTAAGTAAAAATTGATAATATTTTTAAAACAGCTCAATTTGACGTTATAATTACGCCTTTGTTATTGTTTTGTTGTCGGAGAGAGCGTATTTCTAGTGCATCTACCTGGTTATTCTGCCATGCGTCTAAGTTTACTACAGTTTATAAGTTGAAATTTGAAATTAAATTCGCAGTTTATAACTTAGTTTTTAAACTGCCGTATAGGTACAGCTGCGAAAGAAATAATAGCAGTACACTTATTTTCAGACATGTTTGGATTAATAATACTAGTCTACAAATTCCGTATCAGATATATTTTGTCTTAGCGCCAGTCGTCCAAATTTAAAATGTGTTTAAATTCTAACTTTGGACGATTACAGCTCTGGTAAAACAAAAGATACAAAAATTGTTAATATTTCGTTGGATAAACTGAAAATTTTAGCTCCGCTACAGCACATGACACGATAGTTGTTAATATATTGATTGAAAAACTTATATTTTTTAAAATACAAAATAATATTTTTTATTTTATGCTGAGTAGTTCAGATTCTAGATCAATAATACTAAATAAAATACTAAGATTAAAAATATTTCTTCTATATACATATACACATATCGCACACCCACGTCAAAAGTGAAAGTATTTAATTATCTTCTTTTTGTATCATTTTACATAAAATATAAAAGAATCATATCTAAGTTATTTTAACGAGGATTTTTGTGTATATCAATGCATTGCTGGAGTTTGTGTACAATACATCAAAAAATAAGATATGTTGTGAGAGTTACTTGCTCTCACCAACAAAAAAACAATACGACGAAAGTTACTTTTTCAGTAAATGAATGAACCGAAAACCCTTAAAAAATTAATAAGTGACAAACATATCGCAAACCCACTTCAGAAGTGCACAACTCAAAATTTCAAAATTTTGACCTTTTTGTGTAAAACTGTTTGTAGTGATCATCTACATCGGCTGTCTTAATTTTGTACACATATTCTTAGTCTTTAATTAAAAAAAATCGTTTTGTCTCTTTTTGTTTTCTATGGAGTCACTTGAAGAAAATAATTGTTTTTTGCTCCTCCTGAATATGTATAAATTTTGAGTTGTGCACTTTTGAAGTGGATGTGCGATATGCTTGTCACTTATTAGTTTTTAAGGATTTTCGGTTCATTCATTCACTGTAAAAGTAACTTTCGTCGAATTGTTTTTTTGTTGGTGAGAGCAAGTAACTCTCACAACATATCTTATTTTTTGATGTATTGTACACAAACTCCAGCAATGCATTGATATACACAAAAATCCTCATTAAAATAACTTAGACATGATTCTTTTGTGTTTTATGTAAAATTATACAAAAATAAGATAGTTAGATAATCACCATTATGAATAATTTTCTAATAAAAGCTCAAAAACATTTTGGAAATTTTTAATGCTGATTTGTTGATAAGCCGTTGATAAACCGTTCTTTGCCACACATATCTTCACATTTTCGCTTAAGCATATCCTTAATTGGCAAGCTCATCAGTTTCGTCTGTGTTCATAGATTCGGGCAGCTGTAAAGTACATAGAACACAATTATATTTCAACTAATAAAAATGCTTCATAAAAATAACCTCTTGTTTGATCATCAGCGTACCTACGCTGTACTGTACCTACATTTGGATACAACTGTCGTTTCTTATTCTCCGCCTCTATGCGTGCAGCCTCTTCTCGTTTTTCCTTTTCCGCAATGGGCAGCAACATAGCTAAGTAGCGTTCATACGGAATTTGCTCTATCTTTTTAAAATTTCCCTTTACGACTTCGGCTGTTTCAAGAATTGGCTAAGAAATAAATCAAAGTTAAACCAACTTATATTTAAATTGTCTTTTTACTATCCTAGCTTCACCAAAGGCTGCTCTCGAGCACGCAGCACAATCTGATGCAACGTATGCAGATTCTGACGCACCAATGGACTTCTGACGTATCGGACTGCAGCAGACAAAATACCTTGCATTTCACGTGGAAAACTCTCAGATCTGCATCATATGATTGGCACGTAGCCGTAACTTTTATCTTCCACACGAGCAACATTATCGCGGAACGCAAAAATCTGGCGCAGCGCGAACATTTGACGATTATCAAATACACGCTTTGACTTACGAAACAGATCCAAATGGGTATCCGGCCCAATAGTAGGTTTAACATAGCGCTTCTTACAGATCTCAGTGCTACGTTGATAGATGGTCGCCAAAACATTTGTTTGATAGGCGCTCATAGATATTCATCAGAAAGTGTAGATTAACTGCAGTCTTCCTTCTTTTTACCAGCACCACAAAGGATATGCGCTGGCAAAGTTTCCAAAGCCAACAACAGCACACACATAAATTTTCTGTTGGCCATTTCTTTATTAATGTTTAATTATTTTATTCTTTAATAATGAAACGATTTAACTGATATACACAAACATTTATAATTTAGGAAACTTCGATTTTTAGCATCTGACATTAAACAACATTGACAGCTATGAGATGAAAAAAGGTGAACTCACGTACACAATACGTGAGCTTCACAAATTGCAAAACCAATCTCAGATCAGCTGATTTTTGACTGCAAAATCGAAGTTTCCTATCTGGTTATCTGTGGTTGAAGTGAATTGAAGTATTTTACAAACACAATGAAGCTGAAACAAACACAAAAACATTCAAAAAGGGCCGCATTCGGTTATGTAGTAAAGAAAGGCGTAAACTATTTTTCGTTTTTTAAATGTATGTTTACTACGTAATTTTTATATAGCACCATTATATAATAAGGGAATTCATAAGGTCTCATAAATGTCATATTTGTCTTATTGTGATAAACGAATACTACAGTTGTAAAAATTTTGTTAGTATTTTTCATACAATCAGAGAATACGATAAATACCATTTTGCACTCTATGTTTATGGAGTATTGTATTCTTTCCAGCGTTGCCAGGTGGCATTATTTATCGGGCTCACACAGTAGGGGTATTCAGTAAAATTTGTTAAGTCCTGCTTTTGTTAAAAATTGTTAAAGTTCGCAGCTGTTGATGTGAACGCATCTGCTAAGACATTTTACAATCAAATGATAAGCCAATATGTCGAAATCAGCAAACTGACTTCTACAGCTAAAACTCTGTGGTTTTAGTTAATAACTGTGGTGTAACCATTACTCAGTAACAAAAAAGGTATTTTAATTTTTATATTACAGTGCGTTAACACTTTTGATACATTTGCTGCTCAGAACCTGTGAAACCCTGTTTTATTTTTTTATTAATAACGGGCAGTAGGAATTTGAAGCTGCAAATCAAAAATAATTTTGCACTTGTTAGAACTCATTCCGAAAACGATTCATCACTACACTCAATAAAATTGACGTTTATGACTTACCAAATGGTATCTGCAAAACAAAAACACGGTGGTGAGCTTGTTAACATGCTAACAAGATGCTCAGTATTTTCCCATACAAAATTTTCGTCGTATATGCGAATGAACGAAATATGACGTCCTTATATGCGAATCTTTGCCTTGGCATCTGGAGCAGTCATGCACATTGCCTCGGCTAATTTGGAGTATGCATTCTCCCGAGCATGGCTGTTTTTATATAGTTGGGAACACACATTCCACAAGCAACTGTGATTCTCGTATTCCTCCAGAAATTGTATGGTTCTGTCTCCACTCCACTCTTTGGCCATTATAATCTAATTTTCTTCATCTTCAATGTTTTTTAATAATTTATCCCATAACAATTACTGAACAGAAATTGAACTGCTTGGAAAATCAGAACAACGATAGAGAGAGGAGACAAAAATAAACAAAACAAAACGTCAAAAATTTTGATCAAGTTACCAAATTGCGCAAGAAAAGTTGGAAGTCAACCAACATTTTTTCGATTGCGCCTTTAAAGAAAGGGAAATTGTGGTGAAAAAAAAAGAAATTGTGTTAAAAGAAAAGGAGCTCTACAGTCAAGAAAAGTTAAAAATGCTTGAACTAGAAATTAAGGAAAGATTGGCAATGGAGGAACTTAAGCGAAAAAAATGATTTAAAAAGAAATAATCATTCCATTTCCGAGTGAAAGTGCAATTGAATCTTAATTGAATTCAATATATTGTATTCTGCATATCACTTTTTTCGTTTTGTATTTTATTAACGTAATTTGTTAATATAATAAATTGTATTAACGAAAAAAGTTATATATAGAACACCAAATATCGAATTCAACTATGATTTATTTTCACTTCCACTCGGAAGTAGAATGCAGAACATACCTGAATAATATCTCATTGCTATTAGCATCACACTCGAAGAAATTTGGACTAATTTTTTTATTATGGCTAATAAGTTATTATGACTAATGTTTTATTTTTGTTTAATATAACTAAGCCTTTTTAATGGCTGCCTTTTAATAAGTGAATTAGTGTACCAATTTTTCAACTCTTACAGTAAATTTTGAAGCTGCAATTTGATGTCAAGTTGGGCTATATTACAATCATTTTTAAAAACGTGATCATCTTTAATTAAATCAAAAATGTGTGCAAACTCTTCCGGACACACGCAACATTTCAGTGAATCTGCTATCATCGAAATTCCTCAAGACGCTTTCCCTCTTCGGTAGATTTCGGCAATCCTAGGTGAACACTCCTATGATTGGACAAAAAGCAGAGCATATTCACTCTGAAATTTTCATTAATTTCACCCTCCACTTCATCCTCACCTGAAATCAATTATTTATTTGTTTATAAATTGCATAAAAATAATAAAACTTTATTCTCGCTTGAAATGTAGAAGATAGGATTCAAAGAGCCAAGAGGGTTCTGTTCCAGTGCAGACGCGTTTGTGGTCTCAAATGGGGGCTAAACCCAGAGGCTATGAAATGGGTTTACACTATGATGGTTAGACCTGTCATCACGTATGCTTCGGTGATTTGGTGGACAAAAGTCAGCCAGAAAACCATTAAGAAGAGACTGGACAGAGTCCAACGGCTGGCGTGTGTTGGAATAACAGGTGCAATACGCACCACTCCAACAAGCGCAATGGAGGTTCTGTTACGTATGCTGCCGTTGGATTTAGAAATAAAAAAAACAGCGGCGCTGTCAGCCCTCAGGATGTTGCGAAATACTACGTGGCATGGGGCAACGGCCCTGCATGGTCATATTCGCATCCTTGATATTGTACAGAGAGATGTCAGGGAGGCGTTTATGCCTATGGACGGAAGGCAGAGAGTAAAAATAACAGAAATATGTTATAAAACTCTTATAACGGATGGAGCCGTTTGTGAAGAAATCGCTGGTAGCGATGTCAGTATATTCACAGACGGCTCTCTGATGAATGGCCGGGACGGGGCAGGCATGTACTCAAAAGAGTTAAGCCTATCCTGTGTACTGAGGTTTGGGAGGTTTTTGTCTATATACCAGGCAGAAATGCTTGGCGTAGTGCATGCGCTGGACCACCTGATAGATGGCCGGATCAGTGGCAAGAAAATTGTCATCGCTCTCGACAATCAGTCTGTGATTAGGTGTATGCAACGGACAGACATCACTTCCAGGTTGGCCATAGAATGTCTTACAAAACTTAATAGGTGCGCCCAGACAAATGAGCTCACACTTATGTGGGTGAGAGGACACTCTGGCATAGAACAGAATGAAGAAGCTGATTCTTTAGCAAGAGCAGGATCAGCAGAAGAATTCTGTGGACCAGAACCTATCGAACGTATCGCCATAGGCGACAATATGGTGGCAGGCCTTATTAAACAATGGACGGACTCGGAACATAGTACAAGGTGGGAAGAAGCTGTTAATTGCAGGCAATCAAAGGCGGCCGTGAAGTGGTCTCATAGTGAGGCAGCAAAAGTTATCCGATACAATCGAAGGACTTTAAGCTGGCTTACTGCACTGGTCACAGGACACGGTCCCTTCATGTACCATCTCGGGAAGATGACTCTGACCGAGGACGATGCGTGTAGGTTATGCCTAGAGGAGCCGGAAACAGCAGCACACATTCTGTGCCAGTGTCCGGCGCTGGCAAGCATAAGATTGACCACTCTGGGACGCCCATTTATTGGCGAAGCCGAGATTGGTCAACTAACCTATAAGGATAAGCTTGAGGTGACAAAGGATGCTTACACAAGGAGCATGCTCACGTACGAGTACTCCAAGCAGTAGTACCCTTTGTCCAATGGGGGACGAAAAGGGACCCACTGTGGTCTGCTTCGGCAAATCCCCAACTTATTATATTATATTATTATTAAAAGAAAGACATTTTTCTCCCTTTTTTATTATTTTATGTAATTATCTACAAATTTTTACACAAATAAAATACCAATAAAGGTAAGACATTTAAAAAAATTATAGCACTAATCAAATAGACTAATCAAATAGTGTTCGACCCAATAAAATATCTGGGGAATTTACCAGAATATCATGGTGAGATCAAAGACCTATAAAACTTCATTAACATAATTGACAGAGTACACCCGACGTTATTGACCTATGACGAGTTATCACAGGGAATAATCTACGAATGTGTTACAAAATTCCTTCGGCGACAGACTTTCTTGCGAAGATCTGTACGACAAATTACGAAGTGTAATGTTTAAAACAAACAGTGTTGATTTCTAGAACGAAATCAAAGGAAAGCTTAGAAGATTATATAACAACACAATATCAGTATTAGGGGGTAGTGAAATGTTAGTGCAGTAAATAACACGCGAACTGCTTTAAAGATATTCAAGGCAAAAGTTAAAGAACTCATGAAGACTATTCTTACATGCTGGAATCCAACTTCACTCAAAGTAGCCATGAATATTCTCTACGAATCTAGTTATGTTCACTTAGGCACAAATTCTAACAGGCAGCAACTTACGGAAGCTAGAGGTAACCAACAGAACAGAAATACTAATAATGGTCAATAAACAAGTCGATATAATAATCAAAATCAGCATTATAAAAAAAAACTATCACAACAATCAGTACGGTAATCGAGTTAATATCCAACGACAGGTAAATCGATCTAACCAGGAACCATATAGGCATAACAACCAAAACGGTAATCGGTTCAACATTCAACCACCAAGAAACGTAAACAACGACCAAAGACTTCACGAACCAATTTATGTTAATCATATTCAAATGATAAATCCTAACGAAAATTAACGAAACACGCAAGAAAACTATGCCACCCAATTCTTCGAACCAGCTGCATTTAATAATCAAATAAATTTTCCTTCACAAGCCTCAACGAATCCTTACCCCATATAACAATACAAACCAAAGTACGTCCTTCAAAGCTTATTCTAGATACCGGAGCAGCGCACTCCATTACTAACCCAGAAGCTTGCCATCCTAAATGGTATTTGCCATCAAACCCAATTAGTATAAAAGCATTGCAAAGTACAATTTCTTCCTTAGAAAAAGTAAGAACACCTTATTTTCTGAACTAGGTAATCCGATTGAAACAGCAGATTTCATAGTTTGCCAATTCCACGACGCATATGATGGAATTATAGGCAATGACATTCTCAGAAAGATTGGATCTGTTATTAATTACAATAACAAAACTCTGGAAACTAACAACAAAATAATTCAAATCCAATTCGGACGAACCTTTAATATTCCTGTAAACCAAAAAGAAGGCCTTATCTGTGTTAAAGAGCAGAAGTCTTTAATAGAAGACCTAAAAATAAAGGAGGGAATTTATAACATACAAAATTATAATATTGAATGTGACATTGAGACATCAGATTGTCTAAGCATACACCAAAATTTTGGATCAATAATTTCTGAAGAAGTTGACCATAGAAACTTCAATGTTATTGAAGAAGGTGGACAAAAGGGACAGATATCAGAACAAATTCGTACAGATCACCTCAACACTGAAGAAAAACGGCTCATACTCCGTGCAGTCAACAAATATTCGGAGATTTTCTATCACAATAAATCAGACCTTACCATTACGAATGAAATTAAACATAAGATACGAACGACCAACAATCATATAGATATCGTTACGTTCATAAAGAAGAGGTTAAGAATCCAATACAGGAACTGCTTGACAATCAGATCATATGACCTATCTATTCTCCTTATTCAGCTCCAGTCTGGATAGTACCTAAGAAGTAGAAGTGCCAGTGGAAAAGCTAAATGGAGACTTGTAATCGATTACCGCAAACTTAATGAGGTAACCATCGATGACAAATATCCTATTAATAATATGGACAAAATTCTCGAAAAAATGGGCAGATGCCAGTATTTCACAACGCTTGAATTGGTTAAAGGATTTCACCAAATTGGAATAGAAGAAGAAGACATTCATAAGACCGCATTCAGTGTCGAAGGCGGACATTATGAATTTATACGCATGCCTTTCGGATTGAAGACAGCCCTGGCAACTTTTCAAAGGTTGATGAATGATCTTTTTATAGATTATATTAATAAAATTTGCTTAATCTACCTGGATGATGTTATCATATACTCTACATCTCTTCAAGAACACATCAACTCTAAAACAAATTTGTCGCAAGACTTAGGCAAGCAAATTTAAAAGTACAACTTGACAAATCCGAATTTTTAAAGGGAGAAACTGAATTCCTTGGACAAATTGTTACTCCAGAAGGTATTAAACCAAACCCAAGTAAAATAGAATGTGTTATGAAGTTTCTTTTACCAAAAACCCCCAAACAAATAAAGCAATTCCTTGGACTTACGGGCTAATATCGTAAATTTATAAAGGACTATTCGTTAATCGCTAAACCAATAACTAAATATTTCAAAAAGGACGCAAAGAACAATATATCTGACACTACGTGTCTAAACACCTTCGAAACGTCGAAAAACTTTTAACAAATGATTCAATTCTCCGTAACCCTGATCTCACAAAAAATTTACATTAACTACAGATGCTAGTAATTATTCCTTGAGAGTAAACTTGTCACAGGAAAACCACCCTATTTATTACGCTTCACGTACTCTTAATGAACATGGTGGTAAAAATTAGTTACAGCACCATAGAAAAAGAACTTTTAGTCATCGTTTCGGTCGAAAATTTACAATCGAAACCGATCATAAGCCCCTGACTTGGCTCTTTTCAATTAAAGAACCAAATTCCAAGGTAGTAAGATGGAGGTTGAAACTTTCTGAATTCGACTACGATATTACATGCAAAAAGGATACCAAAAACAATAATGACCATGCAATATCTAGGATCGAACCAGAAGAGATACTTATAAATGCAATTGAAGCCAGTATTAGAGAAAGTGAATCACCAGTCAATATTTTTAAAATCCAATTTATTTTGAAAAAATAGCAACAGGGTCTTTGAGAACCAAGTGCACTTAAGTTTTTAAAAATAAAAGAAATATTATGTACTGTAAAAATCTAGACACAGACACTGTAAAAATTTTGCTTAAAAATCACTTTTACCTAACTCCATTAAACGCAATCCTTATTGACGAAAAATTATTTCCCACACTAAGAAACATAGCCAAAGATTTGTTTCCAAATATTAAAATCATTCGTTGTTACAAGATGACCGAAGATATAGAAGATAAAGAGAAATGGGCGGTGATAATAGAAAAAGAACACAAGTTCAATAACTATAGAGGAATAGACGTTGTTTTTAACGAAATGAAAGACAAAATACACCACCCTAACCTAAAGGAAAGAATATCCAAATTTATTAACAATTGCGAAATTTGCAACTTGGAAAAATATAATATAAACCCTAATAAAATCCCATATAAAAATACAGAGACTCCACAAAAACCTAATGAAGCAGTTCATATCGACGTCTTTTACAGTCTGAAACAAACCTTATTCTTGACGATCATCGACAAAATTTACACAAGCATACAAAATTAATGGACGAACTTGGGTAGAATTTAAAACAAAAATCTTGCAGCACATAAGTACACATGGCAAAATGCACCAGATTGTAGTAGACAATGAACTATGCTTTAAAGCTATACCAATAAAGGAATTTCTTGAAAAAGAAAACATCGAAATACACTTCATTTCTAACAACCATCACACGTCAAACTCAGACATAGAAAGACTACACAACACAATAAACGAACACATTAGACTGCTTAGACATGACGAACTTAATAACACAGAAACAGTAGAAGAAAAAATTCTTAGAATAATAGGATTTTACAATAATACCATACACAGTACTACCAATAAAAACCTATCAACTTTATAAACGAAAAAATTTCTGAGAACGAATATGTAAAAATTCATAACCTTATACGTACAAAAAAGGATAGATATATTAACAAACTTAACAAATGAAGAACAAACCCAGTGATAAGAGACGGAACGAAATTTATTAAAGAAATAAGAGGCGGGAAAAATCACCTAAAATATAGAAAAACACAAGCCGAAAAAAATAAGTTAAAAAATCTTAAACCCGACTACTAAAAATCACGCTCTAAAAAGTATGAAACAAGAAAATGCTCTCATCTGAAATTTTTATGCATAAGTTAATTAATGTTTTTGTTTATTAAATAAACAACTTGCACATAATATATTTTATTGTTATTTATACATATTCATAGTGATATTCAGAAGATGCCACCTATCCTAAGAAAACAATACATTGTAACAGAGGTAAGCGATCATAAGCTTTAGGGCAAAGTGCATCAAGAGGACGACATATCACCATACATCTAGAGGGCGTCATATAATCATATATGGTATATGAGGTGGCATACGACTACGGATGTCTTCTGAATATCACTATGAATATGTATAAAATACAATAAAATATATTATGTGGAATTCGTTTATTTAATAAACAAAAAACATTGAATAGTTATGCAAAAAAATTTCAGATGAGAACGTTTTCTTGTTTCATACTTTTTAGAGCGTGATTTTTAATAGTCGGGCTTAAGTTCGGAATTTTCGAACTTATTTTTTTATTTAAATAATTTTGGGGATACAATTTTTATTATAATCGAAAGTATTAACTACATATTAATTATTTGATGATCAATTTACAAAAAAAAAAGTTTATTATGGCACTTAAAATTTTTTAGTGCATGACTTTATGTCCTATAGAAGGCGCCACATTCAATTAAATGTGACGTCGCAAAGTCTATAATAAGCGGACTAAAAAAACGCTTCCAACGATACCTGGTTTATCAAATTGTGATAAGTAATTTAGAAGATAGGGTTTAGTTATTTTTCTGTCCTCTAGAGGGCACTTTATTCGATTTAATATGACATCACATAGCCTTTAATCAGCGGACGTGGAAAACGCTTTCAACGATACCTCATTTGTCAAAATATAGTAAATATGTTAGAAGTTAGTGGTTTATTAAATTCAATTTTACGTCACATAGCCTTTAACCACCGGACGAGGAAAACGCTTCCAACGATACCTCATTTGTCAAAATATGATAAGTACTTAAGAAGTTAGTGATTTAGTTTACTTTGTGTCCTCTTGAGGGCGCTGTATTAAATTTTATGTTACGTTACATAACCTATAACCAGCGGACGATCAAAACGTTTCCAACGATACCTCATTTGCTAAATTCTTATTAGTAGTTTAGAAGTTAGTGGTTTAGTTTACTTTCTGTCCTCTAGAGGGCTTATTATATTATATTTAATGTGACGTCATAACTAGCAGACGATCTAAACGCTTCCAACGATACCCTATTTGTCAAAATATGATAAGTACTTTAAAAGTTAGTGGTTTAGTTTACTGTATGTCCTCTAGAGGGCGCTATATCAAATTTTATGTTATGTTACTTAACCTATAACCAGCGGACGATCAAAACGTTTGCAACGATACCTCATTTGTTAAATTCTGATAAGTAGTTTAGAAATTAGGGGTTTAGTTGACTTTCTGTCCTCCAGATGGCGCCATATTAAATTTTATGTGACGCCACATTTATCCAGTGGATGATCAAAACGCTTCAAAAGATATCTCATTTGTCAAATTAAGATAAGTAGTTTAGAAGTTAGGGCTTATTTTACTTTCTGTCCCCTAGAAGGCGCTATATTAAATTTTATGTGACGTCACATAACGTATAACCAGGGCACGGTGTAAATGATTCTTACGATACCTCATTTATCAAATTATGATTAGTAGTTAAGAAGTTAGGGTAGTTTAGAAGTTAGGGGTTATGTTGACTTTTTGTCCTCTAGAGGGCGTTATATTAAACTTTATGTGACGTCACATAACTTTTCTTCATCGGACAATCAAAACGCTTCTAACGATACCTCATTTGCTTATGTCACTAACAAAATATTTTCTCATGACTTTATGTCCGCTAGAAGCCGCTATATTAAATTGAATGTGACGTCACATGGCCATTAACCGGAAGACTATCAAAACACTTCCAATGCCACCTCATTTGTCAAATTATGATAAGTAGTTTAGAAAAGAGAGTGGAACAGATGAACATACATACATACCGGTCAAACACATATACCTCTCCTTTTGCTTTGCCGTAGTCGGGTAAAAAACAGACGAAAACCATGTAATAGACGCAAAGAACGGGTTGAAATATGAAATATTACCAAACACACGTAAGACCGACAAAATGTTTTAAGACGGAGAGAATCCGACTATTAAGAATAGAATTACGAAAAATAAAAGTTTTTCTTAAAATAACAAAACATTTTAACTCATAGGTAATAGATAAAAATAGACCTACTAGCAATAATCTTTATAACTACACTAGCGGCATGGACGAAAGCACAAAAAATGGATTTACAGGATCTAACAGTCAACAATGGTACATTCTAATAAAACTGGGCGAAATAAAACTTATCGATGATTTTGTAAAGGTATTTCACATAATCAACACAACTAAATACGATGAGACCACAGAACGAGTCCAGACCAACATTAAAACACTGAAGGTATCTATCACCAACGCTCAGTCACTAATTAACACTTTAGAAAAAAACTTTATTTTGTTGAGAACAACAATCGAAAACCTTTTCCCACACTTTAGACAGAAACGTGGCTTAATAAATGCTTTAGAAAAAGGAATTAAATTCATTTCAGGTAATATGGAAGATGAAGACATTAAAAACCTTGACAGAATCAGAAAACATTTCATCAAGAAAAATAGATAGTCTAACACGCTTTAATTATTTGCTATCTTCTCAGATAAAGAACGTTACCACCCATATACCCAAATACCCAACAACAAATCATACAAGAACATCTTAATACATTCCTCAATAAAATAACCGACCTAGAAGATGAAATAGTCTTCACGCAACATATCTTTCAAATAAGCAATGACAGAACCTTAGTCAACAATCACATAGAAGATATAGGTAGACTAATTTTTGCAACAAAACTCAACATAATATCAATTAATATTTTAACGCAGACAGAACTCGACTTAATTAACGACTACAATATTTATAAAAACATATAAGTTGCCGTTACATTTCAAAAAGAACTAATCGCGATAACACTCCTATACCTATCTTTTTAAATTACACTTTATCACACATTAAATACGAACCCATACCTAATACCCAAAACAAGAGCCTTTTCTTAAAAAATAATGATATTCTAGTAGATTCCAAAGATAACATCTATGACATCAACACAAAAGACGATATGTGTAAAAATCTAATTTAAATAAAAGATAGTTGTCTTAAAGAAATAGTTAGGCTAAAAGAACCGAATTTTAATATGAAAACATCCAGAGAACTAGGGATTAAAGGTACTAACAAAGGCTTACTAATATTTAAAAACTTTTTTCCACCCACTAGCAACAAATACATGCAACAAATCAATCATTTAAAGCAATGAAACATTTATCTTAAAATTTAAGAATTGTAAAATTGTAACACTAAATAAAACCTATACAAATACAAACATAAATGTTTACAAACACTTAGATCTGCCTGACCTAATAACTAAAATTAAAGAAAATATTACTCTTAAGAACATCAAACTAGAAGAATTATACGGTTACAAAACAAATCAATTCACACTGTAAATTTAAGTATAAGTTTTATTATCATTATAATCATTGTATCTATGGCAATTTCAGTTATATTCATTAAGAAAAATAGAATACTTAATATTTCGTCGGTGCCTCAAACTAAGGGTGGGGAAGTTGCAATAAAGCCTGTAACTAGTGTCCGACAGAACCCGGAATTTTGGCCGAAACCGAAACCGAATATCGGCCATTTTATAATATTCGGCTGAAACCGAAACCGAAACTTTTTATTAATATGAAAATTTAAGTTTTTACAAATAATTTTTTTTCATTAAAAGGAAACAAAAGTACTTTCATACACATAAGAAAAAATTTAATATAAAAAAGTATTATTTGAATATTGAAGTTTATAATAATTAATTAAAGTGTACTATAATAATATATGAGATATTTTATTTTATTTTTTACTACGAAAGCATTGCATATATATACAACGAGTATATATACCAAGAGAAATCTTCATCCAGCCATCCAACTTTGTTCGAGACTATCAACAATGACAACCAACGAGTTTATGTACTCGTTAATGACGCTCAGCAATGAGAGCAGATTACCAATCAAGAAGAAGTAAACATGAAAATAAATATGGCAAGTAACGAAAGAAAAGAAGAAGAAAAGAATATTGTAAGTTTATGAATGAAAACAAAACTTCTATTTGCCACAAATTTTACAGCTTCTTTGTTTGTGTTATTTTTGGGATCTTCTTGTGTTTGCCGAATTTATGTTGTTTCGAGCTGGACATTATTGTTGTGATTTTATTTATTCTAGCTACATTTTGGTTGCAGTTGCAAATAGTAATTTTTTAGATATTTAATTAGCCGAATAGAAAGATGGAATTCTGATTCGGCTAATGAAATAATTATTCTTTAATAAGGAGTTGCAAATATGTTTAAACGAAACTTCTTAAAAAAATTTTACAAAATATACGTACTTTTTTTTGTGTGCATTTAACTGTATTTAAAATTAAATTTGCAAAAATTTATATTCTTAAGCCGTTGATTTCCAACCAATTAAGAAATGCATGATAAAAGTGATCATAAAAAATTTCGTCACAATATTGCATTTGTTCGGAGCCTTGTCTTAAAGTACTTTTGTACATTTAATAAAACGTTAAAACTGTTAATATTAATGAAATATTTTTCAATTTTACTAAAAATCCTAAAACTGTAGAACAAACACTGTAGTTGATGCTTTTTTTATTGTTTGTTCAATAAATTTAAATAAGTTCAAAAAGCCGTATCTACATCAAATGTACGTTTTATATAGTAAAAAGCTTTTTTGTTTATATATTTATGGTATTTAAATGATATATTATTTAAACCATCATATCTTGTACAAGGATATTTTATAAAAATCAATATGCTATGTTTAAAAGATTTGTTTTTGTCACAAAAATAAAGAAGCTAAAATCATTTTACAAAGCATTAATTACAAATACAAAGAGAAAACGCGGTATCTGTCTGTAGACACCGCTTTTTTATCTTCTTTTATGTAGATACTGCGTTTTTTGTTTAAACTATTGCTTAAATTTGTGTAGATGTTTATGTTCATTTCACGTTAAAATATTAAGCAATTGAGCAAAAAATTCTAAATATATTTTATTTTCTTTAAGATAAAAGAAAGATGAATAAGAAAAAACAATAAAAGTAATTTTGATTTTTATGCTAGATGCCACACTCTTCCTTATGACGGCAGTATTAATATCTATATCTATACTATTATAGAAAAATGAAACTTTTAAAAATTGAGTTTTTTTGTGGTTGCCGCTAAACTCAAGAGCCGCTGAACGGATTTATGTGAAATTTTCTTTATTCGAATCATAATTGATTATAAGTGGTTCAAGTATACTTAAAATTTTGATATATTTGATAGCCAAAGAGTTACTGACTGAGAAACTGGTTTTAATCTAGATTTTTGGTAAAATTTGCCGCTTTTTCCCATTTCCTGCCTTAACAGTAAAATATATCTGAAAATGTCGTATGAACATATGAAAGATCTTTCGGATTCAAAAAAAAAAAAAAAATCAACGGTGGCATGCATCTACGATCACTGGTTTTGTCGTAAAATTGACATTTAAATAAAAAATTAAATCATTTTCTGGCAAGCAGTTCGTTTGTTGATTTACTTCGAAGCCATCACTGCTTACAACTTTGGTTTCGTTTAATTACTAATACTTCTAAAACAATTTTAACAACATTAAAACGAGTACTAAAAAATCAATTTTATTTGTATTTTCTTTATTTCTTTATATTCTAATATTACAGAGAAACAAATTTTTAAATGTATTGTTTTATTCTGTTCATCAAAAAAACATATTTGCAACTTCTTATTAAAGAATAATTATTTCATTAGCCGAATCAGAATTCCATCTTTCTATTCGGCTAATTAAATATCTAAAAAATTACTATTTGCAACTGCAACCAAAATGTAGCTAGAATAAATAAAATCACAACAATAATGTCCAGCTCGAAACAACATAAATTCGGCAAACACAAGAAGATCCCAAAAAATAACACAAACGAAGAAGCTGTAAAATTTGTGGCAAATAGAAGTTTGGTTTCATTCATAAACTTACAATATTCTTTTCTTCTTCTTTTCTTTCGTTACTTGCAATATTTATTTTCATGTTTACTTCTTCTTGATTGGTAATCTGCTCTCATTGCTGAGCGTCAATAGCTCGGACCCACGAGCACATAAACTCGTTAGTTGTCATTGTTTTGGTTTTTCTGTCGGTGGATGGCTGATAGTCTGAAACGAAGTTGGATGGCTGGATGAAGAATTCTCTTGGTATATATACTCGTTGTACCTTATATCCTCAGCACACACTCAAAATAGTATGCACCTACAATGTGCCATTTTATAGAACTACAAAACAAAGTATTTTTTTTTAAGGTTTAGTATTATAAAATATAAATATTTCGTTTTCTTTTCCTTTGTTCCACACACACAGAATTCGTTCGGAAGTTTATTTATCAATTTTTGGCTTCAGTACCTATAGAACTTTAATATTAATTGCAATAGAGATGATAAAATCGAAAATGATAGAATCGACCGCATAAAATTAACGAAAATGTTTTGCATTAACACGAGAAATCAAATTATAGACGAATTCATAATTTTTGTTTTGTACAATGCGTTGTAAATATTTTTATATTTGGATTAAATGACTTATGCAAGAAGTTTTTACCAAAAATAAAAGTAACCGAAACCGAATATTCGGTCGGACACTACCTGTAACCCTACCCATAGATAGTAGATTGCCCACCGGTAAAGTATACTTAGTGTAAATCCAAGAACACTCTACCGCATATTCCTTTTAATTTCTTTAAAACCCATGTTTGCATTTTTTTGACAAACTAGTTGTGTCACAAACATGTCATATTATTTTTTATTTATTTATTTATTGAAATTAATGTTTGCATGTAAGACATAGTTTTTTAAATGCAATACGAATTAACAAATTTTCAACAAGTTATAGGATGGACAACCGAAAAAATAAATAATATTTAAAGCTAATAATTATGTTATTTCAAAAGAAATAAGGTGAAAAAGCACTTAATTATATCAACAAAATACAAGTAATAAGCAAATCTTGACTTAAAATTAATGATATAGATGTTGATAGAAAGACGAAGAGGCAGTATTAAGAAAAGTATAGAAAAATTTCATGCTTAAAGGTGTGCTAATTAGGGATATTTTTAATTCTAACAGGCAAAGAATAATACAATCTGATTGCACTCACAACAAATAGTCTGTTGGAGTTCAAATAGTTATTGACAGGAATAGTGAGGCTAAGATATCTATTAGATCTACAAAATTGAAGCTTCTCAAAAAGATAGTTGAGTGTTTTGGTATGTATCAAGTTATATAAGAATATGCAGTTCCTAGCATCCAGGTAACTAAAAATATTGCAACCAAGTATTTGATTGCCCACGTGACTGATGCGGTCAAACTTCCGAAAGCAATAAACATAACTTACTGCGTTGTTGAAAGCATGTTGTAGCTTAAGTTTAGACCTGGAATCAATTCTACTATACACAACACCCGAGTAAGATTATGATTATGAGCTGCTGTACTAACTTTTTTCTAGTTGCGATAGGAACAAACGACGCAGTCCACCTCAAGTTCCGCAGGACGTAGTAGATATGGCTTACGCAGGATAGTGAGGAGTTAATGTGTTAACCAAGGATCTTCACTTTATCAACAAAGCTCAGTTCGACCCCATTAAGATAAATAACTGGTATCCTAGAGAGACTTTTTGGTCGCAACCTGTGTAGCAATATTAAATTACAAATATTAAATTCAAATAAATTATCAAAGATTGCGATAACAATTTCTCGAAACCTTTTGTACTATTGTATCCTCCGCTGAGGATACACTTAAGTTCTACCCGTCGCCTAGCGACAAACTACCGAACTTTTGTTATAAAACTAACCACCTCTTTGTTTAGTAGACACAGTGGCTTGTGCCAATCAGTAGGCAGCCGTGAGGTTGCCGAGATAGGTTTAGGTTAATGGGGATTTCGTGCGGCTCCCAGACCGAAAGTATACTCACCATAGTTGTCCATTTTTCCTGTAGCTTCAAAAATTGAAAGATTTCGAGTTCTTGTTTTCTTATGCGAAGAATCACTTTATATTTGTTCTCGAGCCACGCTCGTAACTGTATAATATTGAAAAAACAACTCTTTTCTTATTAGCAGAGATCAGATATTTATAACAAATCTGATCTCACTTTCTTCTTCTTCATTTTCTTAACTCTAAGTTACAATTCTCAATTCTTGGTCGAGATTTCATCTGGCTCAATAACTTAACCTTAAAATATAAGCAACCTTAAAAAAAAATTCTTAACATAGACTATATCATTGTTATTATTTTAGATATACAAGTATTCTTATTCTTAAAAACAAAACAATTATTCATCCTTTCTTATGCACATACATTTAATGCTGTCGCTACTCTTCTAAAGTAAAGATACATGCACTCATACTCAACCGAACAGCCATGGAAACTTTGGCTCAGGTTTCATAACCATGTTGGTTACAACAATAAAATATCAATTTAAATATTTACCTCGCGCTTAATGAGCCAAAGTCTAGAAATGCAACGGCTGCACTTTTGTAAAACAGTAGTCAAGTCATGTTAACAGAAGCGCAGCTAAAATAGCAAGCTGGTTTTCTTTATACGCATATTCTTTACTCAACTATTTAGTCGTTTATTAACCATGAGCTTGACTTTTGCATTGCAATGAATGCTGATTACTCACTTTCTATTGAGGCAGATCAGTGTTCATTGCAATCATAAATGTTTTAAGTTAATTATTAACGTTTGTGACTAATTAGTCACAACATTCCTCCCCCCTTTGACCAAGAAAATTTTACCTTGAAGAGGTTGAATTTTTCGATGACTTTGCTCTTTGCGTATCGACTATGTTTGTATACTTACAGCCGTATTCATAAAAAGTTACAAACCTTTTGTAAAACACATGCCTAAAAACGTTTTTCATAAATGTTCAATAACCTCTTGTAACAGCTTCACAAATGAAAGAATTTTAAAATAGGGATAAACCTTCTGTAAACCTCCTACAAAGCTATTTTAAATTTTAATGTTCTTAATTGAGAACAATCTTCTCATTTTGTGACAAACTAAAATGTAAACAAATAAATAAATGAAAATAATTATGTTTTGTGTGGAAAATTTGTGCTCAAGATGAATTCCGTGGCTATGATCAATCTTCTTAATACAATTGGTAAGTAATTTGGACAGGCACATTGCTCCAGTAAAGCTGTGAATGAAATAAACTTTGCAGCTTTGCTAGAGCAATGAAAACAATTCCATCATGCATAGGATTCCGGCTTCTTATAATTTGCAGGTCATTTTGTCACAAGTACACATAATCGGCGACCAAAAATGTACAAAAAAAGGTTTGATAGTTTTAAGCTACCGGATTGCGAATTTAGGAGGAAGTATCGCTTCACAAAGTCAACTGTGCAGCACATTATAAGTCTCGTAAAAAATGACTTGAAACTAGACAGAAGAGAAAGTGGAACATCACCACAACTCCAAGTTTTAGTGGCATTGCAATGTTGGAGTCGAAGAGAAGTAAGTTATCTTGCAGAATTCAATATTATATTTATACTTACTTCTTAAAGGTTCAAGATGACACAGGTGACTTGCACGTCCTTAGTCAACAAACAGTAAGTAGAATATGTACTAGAGTTGCCCGTGCACTTGCACGCCTAGCAAGTACCTCGATTCGAATGCCAGTTTCCATAGCAGAGGAGGAATCTATCATGCAGCAATTTAGGCATATTCGAAATTTTCCTGGCATAATTGGAGCAATAGATCGCACGCATGTGCGAATAAGGAAAACTGGGGGTGTAGCTGCTCAATATTATATAAACAGAAAAGGGTTCTATTCATTGAACATACAGGTACGTTAAACTAATTTCAATATAGTAAAATGCAAGATTATATTGAAGATAATTCATGCAAGATAGCAAGATAGAGCAAAAATGACTTTATGTTCTAAAATAAAAACAAAAGAATGAAATATTTTATTTTTTACTAGTATTCCTCGGCGGACGTTGTCCTGCCACTCACCGCCTTGCTGCCATATACAAATTTTCATGTTAATCGAAAAAAATTTTTCCGAAAGTAGCCACATGAACTAAATTAACAAATTTAAGTCTTATTTGACCAAAACATAGAATCCGTAAAATTTTCGACCGTCCGAAATATGGAATTTTTGTTGATTTGTGGCCGGTAAAAGACAGTAAGCATACGAACTAAATTACGAAATTTTATTCTAATGCGATCAAAACCGTCTGAAATATAGCATTTTTTATGAGTCGTGGGCGGTAAAAAAGGGTATGGAAAAAAATATCCGTAAATATAACTATCTAGTACTCAGAAACAATCTACTTCCAAAATTTCAGCTAAAATCCGTTGAGTCGTTCATGAGTGATGAAGCTACCAACGAACACTGTTTCATTTTTATTATTAGATTGGGCGTTTGTTCTGGGAGTGGCACCTACTGGTATGGCCAGAATTATTGAAAATTATTCATTAAATCACTAAATCGGCTATAACTCCTTAATTCAGAGGGATAGATCAAAAGTACATGATTTTCCAAACCATAAAAACAACAGACATACATTAAAAAAACACTAAATCGGCTAATATTCCTAAACCAAAAGAGTCAGTTCAACCAGACTTTAAGTTCCTTACTGTCTTTATCTAATTTATTACTCATCTTATTTAGGCTGTGTGTGATGCTCGGTTAAAAATAAGAGATCCGGTAGCGAGATGGAGAGGAAGCACACATGATAGCCGAATTTTTAACGAGTCCATTTTAAAGCAATGGTTCGAGGATGGCGAGCTTAGAGACCGCTTACTTGGAGATTCTTGCTATCAACTTCTGCCGTATCTCTTTACACCTCTGTCAAGGCCTAATACAGAAAAAGAAGATAATTACAACAGAGCTCACTTTGCAACTAGAAATACTATTGAGAGGTGCTTTGGTGTTTGGAAGCAGCGGTTCCGATGCCTACTTCTCGGTTTACCAGTTGATTTTCAAAATCCCAAAACCGTTATAGTTGCACTGGCTGTACTCCACAATAGAGCTATAGATATGGACGATAATGGTCTATGTAAATAATGTCTATATAGTATATATTTGATTTCGGTTTGCCCCCATCTGGTGGGTTTTTAAATGAGTTTTTAATAATCTTACCATCCATCGGTTCCAAATGAATTATAGTAGTATGGTTTCACTTATTAAAACACGGATTCTTAAACTTCAACAATCAGATAGCCTGATAGCCAGCCTAACATACAGATAGCCTTAAACAATTTTAACTTAAACAAATTAAATCAATTTTAGTTATGATTATGTGTTCATATGCACTTTTATTTTTCATATATTAATGTTATTATTTATTTAATTTATTTAATTAATATAGTTCAAAACTTATAAAAATTTTAATTAGAACTATTTTCTTCTCTTGTATTTGAACCTGTAAAAAAAGGTTTAATTTTCAGATGACGAAAATATTTCTGGTGAAAATGAAAAAAAGGAAAAAACACTACTAGACAATATAATTTGAGTGGACGGAAAGATTTTTTTTCGTACTGACCTTTCTCTTTTTTCCTGCTCTATTTGGTGGTTGTGGCTCCTCTTGACCTGCGATTTTAGGCTGGGGACTAGTGATTAAAATTACCTCCTCATCTTGAATTGACTCTGCCAGGATAGGTGAAGTGAATACCTAGAGCGAAAAATTGCACTTAACATAAATTATTTCGAAATTGGAATACACACCTGCACCTCGCTTTGCTCAATGCACTCCATAGGAATCGTTTCCGCAGTCTGTAACGAAAACTAATATATTAAAGATCTTTATAACTAACTTTAATCAGCACTCACCTGAAGCCTTCTATCCGATTCGAACTAGTTTTAGTCAACAAAAAACTCGTTCGGCAACCAAAAACTTATATCTTCGAAGGTTTCTTGTGGATCTAAAGGCTGTAGTCCTCCACCAGTTTTTAAAACTTCCTTCCTGTACTCCGACTTGGCCTTTTTTGCATTTAATTTTAGGATGCCTCAGTGTGTTTTAAGCTGCGCCACCGTACGCTGGTTGCACTTACACATCGAGTTAAAAATGAAATTATTATTAAGTTATATTTTAAACTATGCAAAATTATAATTTTGCTTTTGCCCATCAGTCTGTCCGTCTGTGTGTTATCCGCAAACAAATGGCAAGGAAAATAATCTTAAGGCCAACATGAGGCTGCGGTTCGTGGTCACGTTAACATACCTTTGCAGAAGGCTATCCCATGCATCCTTCCTTGTCTTGTTTGTGTTAGTATTTGTGTTTTTGTTTTCGATTGCTACAACTCTCTCGCGAACAAGTTCTTGCAATAAAACCTAAAAAAAAGTAAATTGAAGTAATTATAACAATAATTTATATAAACAAATCTTTTCCTCGTGCACCCAATTTTGACTTCGTTTTTTATAACCTCCTTCATCCATTATTTTTATATAACAGTATTGTTTGGCAGTTGTATTTTTTAACGGTAAAAAAATTTTAAACAAATGCCTGTCAATATATGAAATTCACAAACCTATTTTTTTTTTTTTTTTTAAATTATTAAGCAAATGTCATTGCATTTATCAAAGTCACAAACAAAACTTACAACTCACATCAGTGTTCTCACTTTAACTATAGGACTTTTAAAACTCGTTTATGAATACAACGCTTTTAAAGAGTATTTTAACTTTAAAAAGCATTTAAACTAATGAACGTTTGAAAGCTGTTTTAAAATATTTTTTTGAATACGGCTGTTCATTAATAACGTTTTCAATTACTTTTTCCATGCTCTGTAAAAATGACTATAAATACATTTTATCTTATTCAGATCTTTTGTACATTACATTACAGTATATAACATAACTTGACAATACATTATCAGTTCCAAATCCGACTAACTTAAATTTTTATTTGTTTTAAATACATTTTGTCTTGTACAGTTCTTGTAAATGTTTATGTTTTCGTTTTACTTTTGATATCTTAAATAATTGTGAAATGTAAAATCTCATTTGAAAACCAATCAAATATTACTAGTTCCCTATGTCTTGTATACATCCAGTAAAATGTGGTCCCCGCCGATCCGTTCTGCTTCTGGTCCTCCAGGTATCTTTTATCTTTGTTCCGCTTCTGGTGCTACTGCTACTGATGGTGACTCAATGGTTGTCTTTTCTAATTTCATGGTACCTAGTTGTGTAAACAGTCTTAAACTTTTTGTTTTCATATGCAAGCTCCGAACTTTTGGCGTTTTAGCCGGACAGGTTCAACAAATCTTTCAGTTACTCTATTGATATCGGATGTATAACCAAAATATCCAAATTCACCCAATTTATTGTTGACCAACCTCGTTGTGTTAGAGACTCCATTATAATTAATTTCGTTGATTGATGCCGCCAATACGTTATCGTAAAGGCTATCATTCTCTTCCTTTGCCATATGCTCCACAAGAAAAATTGCCAGCATACATTTAAGAAAAATGTGAAAAATAACAAAATCTCAAACTATTCCGAAGTATGTAACATATTTGCACACTTTTGTTTCTGTGAAAATCATCTGATGAAAATAATTGAGCTGCGGCCAGTTATGAAATTATTATTTGTGATGCAACTTTCCATGTCTGCGATTTCTACACCTCTTCAACTTGCTGTGTTGTCTTAATGTTCATCAAGAAACTTTGCATTCAGTTTTATGAATATTTACTGCTTCGATGTAATTCTTTCAAACTCATCTTCTCTTTATGGTATTTCATATAACGTTCACTAACGGGTTTCCCTCTACTGGTTCAGACATAATTAAAAGTCTTCGTAACTCCCTTCACTTGAATACCTCGTGAATGTTCCTGCTTCAACCTCCGCTTCTTGTGTTTCTGCTATGTCGATGCATACAAGACCCTTGATATTGCCGTATTCTTCAAATGTTGCATTCTTAATTTCCACCGAACATAATTTTTGTTCTTATGTTACAAATTTTAAAATATTCAGTAGTCCTTTACTGACCTTAATTCATAAGTTCAAACTGGATTCTACCCTTAACGTATTATTTATTGTGTTAACATTTGTAATCTGTTTCTCTATATCTTTTTCTACTATCAAATTTATTTGTTACTGATATTGGCCCATTATCATAGTCAAAATAAAGTCGACTTTAAATATAGTGCAAGCTGTTTGACAACATATTATATTGAAAAACTGTCAAAAATGCTTATACTTAATTTAAAGTCGACTTTATTTTGACTATGATAATGGGCCATTGTCTTTATCTTTACTTTACATTTACCTTGTTATCAACTCAACATACGACTTCAAGGATTTCAATTTCTTTTAATTTTCTAACTTCGTTAATTCTCTTTAAATTGATTTTTATGTTTCTTTCTATTTACACAATTTTTAACATACATACATATTTTCAATGAATCAATTGTAATTGACAATAACATATCATTGTCATTAATCTGTATTTTCCAATTTTTATATAATTCAATGCAAATTCATTTTTATTTTTTTCTTATTTTTATGCGAATCTTTATTTTTCTTGTCAATATTCTTATAAGTAAGCGCATTTACCCTTCAAAAAAAATAAACAGTAAGTATGAAAATGTCTATATATAGTGTTACGTTTAAGACTGTGTTTAAAAATATTTAAGATAATCTATACTAAAATATTTAATAATCCTAACTAAATATTCGAAACAAAGGTTTTGGCTTTTAAGCGAGCCGCGCTGTGTATAAATTCCACAAGGCCGATTTGGGAATATAAAAAGAAGGCTATGCTGCCGGTATGACTTTCATGTGTATAATCATTATTTATTTTAAGTTTAATTTTCTTTTATAACAATTTGTTACAATTTTTCTTATTCTAAGACACACCCATTTCCCAGTCACATTTCCAACATATTTAATTAGACCAATCATTAATTGATGTAACCAAATATGCAGACATGCATTTTGTGTCTTCCGTAAAAATGCAATACTAAATATTTGGTCACATGCGCAAGTTGTAATAAGATCGGCTCTTTGATAATACTAGAAGTGGCTGCTTGCGCTTAGCCAACATGCGTGATTCATTAATAATCACTATTTCTTTTATTGTTTACGTTCATGCCGTTTTATTGTTTAAACTTATGTTGCACTACTCAGCTTGATCATATTGCACTCACATGTGCTCAGTGTTTCAAGGTTTGTTTACATTGATGACCTTGCTTGTGACTAGGTGGTCTGTTTGTTATTATTATTTGTTTGTTTTTATTTGCTTCTGGGTTACGAACACAACACCCTTACCCTTAAAAAAAAATGATTTTGTTACCATAAATGACAAAATTATTTTTAGAATATTACATACATACATTTAAGTTTAGCATTATTTTTACATGTTCCTTGCTTTAATTAAGTTGTAATTATGTACTTCTTTTTCTTTATTATCTATTATTATTATACTTTTCGGCCCGTTTTGAGATATAATTTCAAAAGGACCTTTAAAAGGTTTATCCAATTTTTTTTATTTCCTATTTTTAAATATACATAATCTCCTATCCTAAAATTTTCTTTATTTACATACTTTTGTTTTTCAGATATATTTTGCTTCATTTCTAATAAATTAGCTTTTGCATTAGTTTGCGCATACTTTAACTTAAGTTTTAATTCACTAATATAATTTTCACTATTGTAAAATTTTCTTGATTGTTTATAATTTCGCATGGTAGAGCGCATAACTTTCCATATACTAATTCAAATGGTGTGTAGTGTGTTGTACTATGTGGAGTTGTATTGTATGAATATGTGTAGTAAGGCAAAAATTCATCCCAATTATCCTTTCCGTCCAATGTCATTAGGAAATCGTTTAAATCTCTATGATTTCTTTCTATCGTACCTAAAGTTTCATGATGATACGGTGTAGAAGTTACCTTATCTATGTTCAACAATTTGCAAATGTTTACTAATAGTTCATTTGTGAATTCCGTACCTTTGTCTGTTTTTAGCTTTCTAAAACAACCATATTTTAATATGAATTTGTCTTCTATTGTTTTTGCTACACTAACTGCATCTTTTGTAACTAGTGGGAGTGCTTCTACAAATTTTGTGAGTTCACATTGGATTGTAAGTATGTATCTGTTTGAATTCGATGGTCTAAGAGGACCTACTGTATCTATTGTTACAACATCAAATGATGTGGTCAGCGTATCTATCACCATTAATTTTTCTTTTGTGTATTTAGTTATTTTTACTTGGTTACACACTTTGCACTTGTTAATATATTCTCTAACCATTTTATTCATCCCTTTCCAAACGTATCTTTGTTTTAACTTTGCTATGCATCGTCTTATACCACAATGACCTGCTGTTTTTGAGTCATGATACTTTTTTATTAAATCTTTCATTTCGTCTACATTTTCTATTCTTTTTGGAGCAGTATATAATCATATGTCTAGAGAATTCCTGTTTTTATCTTCTTGAATCTCATCAAATATTTTTTTAAATCTGTGCACAGATATCTCTTCAAATATTCTACCATCATCCGCTAGCGCTAGTTTATACAAATGTTCATGCTCTGTATAAGATAACAATTTTTTCAAAATCAATTTTAACTCTGATAGTGTCTTATGATTGTATCTAACATGCAACATATTTCTGAATTCATATATTTCACAATTTTGGCCTTTCTTAATTTCTTTCATATGTTCAAATTTTAACTTTTTTACTCCTCTAGTATCAGATATCGATATACACTCCCATATATGAAGATGATCAGTCTCCAATGGCGACGTGTCCCGGGGTATTTCTATTGCTGTATCACTTGTTTCTTTATTCTTCATTGCTCTTGTTAGCACATTTACATTATTGATTGGTACCATTTCTTTTAATTTCTCAGAACTTAATTTTATTCTAGATAACGCATCAGCGTTCGTATTCATGCTACCTTGATTGAATATGATATCAAAATCATAATCCATTAAATCTGTTCTTATTCTAGTCAACCTTGATGATGGATCCTTATGCGTGAATACACTTACTAAAGGTCTATAATCTGTATACACTTTAAATCTTCTACCATACAAATATGGTCTGAAATGTTTTATTCCCCAATGTATGGCTAACAGCTCTTTCTCTATTACCGCTTTATTTAACTCATGCTTGTTAAGGGACTAACTTGCAAATGCTATTGGTTTATCACTACCTATTTCTCCTTGAGAAAGAATTACTCCTAACGCAAAGTTTGATGCATCTGTGGTTAGTATGAAAGGTTTTGAAAAATCCGGATAACTTTATATACACTGGCGATCAAAACTGAGTGCATCTTCAGCATATTTTTACTTACGGTGTCACAAAATTATAAATAATAGACGGATTATTTTGAAATCTCCAGGGAGTAATCTTTATTATCTTCACAATAAAACTTAGTATCCAGTAAAAACTTGACTTAACGAAAATTAACAAATTCACAGAAAAACATAAGGCAACTGTATACACTAGAATGGTCGTTATTTTAACTTTTTTACCCCGATTTGGAACCGCCGGGCGGATAAAGTTTCCTTTTAACCTAAAAACATTGAAAATAAAATTTGGTGGCAATCGGATAAGATTTAATGGGTGCGCACTTGGCTCAAAGTTTGAGAAAACACGGGATATATGGGTAATTTTTTTTTTTATTCTGAAACATATTCGCCATTTTTTTTTAAATTTATTAGATTGACAGATTCATATTAAAATTTCCTTTTTAAAATGCTATCAAGGTCCAAAATCGGATTAAAGTTGGCTAAGTTAGAGAAAGTTATGTGTTGGTAAGTCCATTTTTTATACGAAAGAAAACAGTTAGAATTAGTTTTTATTTTATTTTGTATTTCAACATATAGGTAATTCCAATAAACCAAATTTAAATTAAAAAAAAAATTAAATTAAATTAAAAAAAGTATATCCCTCTATAGGATGTAATGGGAAAAAAATGTTATATAAGTAATGCATAGTATGTATAATATATAGTATGTACTTAGAATTTATTTGAAATGAGAGAAGATTTTTTATGTGAGGAAAATTTTTTTCGATAAGCTTCAACAAACTGAAACACGAATTGTTTTTGATCTTCATCTTTTGTTAGAGTGCGATTGTAATCCTTCATAAATTTTACACCTCGCTCATCGATATCGTTGGTGACAAACAAGTCTCGACAAAAAGTATGAGCATCTTGATAATCGTCATTTTGTTCCCATGTTAATGGATCATATTGCAAAAAAGAAGCAGACAAACCGAACACAGCGAAGAAATTGTTTGTTTTATACGACACAAAATCCTTCAAGGAGCTGCCGTGTAATACTTTGGGGTTTAAAATTCTTCGACCCTCCAATAATTCATCATTTGGTTCAATTTATTGAAGGCATTTAACCATTTTTCGCTTTTCTTCAAGGGAAACACAAGCATCAAAAAAAGCCAAAGCTATGGTCTCAAGTGTTAAGTACCAAAAATGATTTTTCATCTTCGACAAAATTGTGTCGGAAATCTCTATATCGGTATTTGCATAAGCAATAGAGTATTTCAGAAATTCCAAGTCTTGGTTCGGAGCTGCTATGGCGTTTGGGCATCCAAACCAGATTTTAACATATATTTTGACTAGAAAAATGCAAACATCTCTCAGTGAATTTAATTCTCTTTTGTTAGTTTAAATTGTTCTCGAAAAATAAATATCTTCAGACTATAAATTGCTTTACCCATAAATCTTGCATGGGATGTTGAGATGCACGACCGAATATTACCAACTTCTTGTCCCAGGAACGTGAGTGTCAGATGAAGAAGCTCTTTGTAGTCTGCGCAACTGTGATCTTTTGCTAATTGTTGATGACAAAAAGTTTTGATTGCTTCACGTTCTTTATCGTCTAATTTTGAACAGACAGTACCGTCCTCTAGACCGGTTTTTAATATTTGGTGATCGAGTTGGTCCCAAACAGCCGCAAAACGATTAAAAATGGGTACCTCGGGTCCACTGGTTCCAGAATTCTTATGTAGTCAAAAGTATTTTTATGCAAACATATACTTTTTTCATACCCTGTAAAAACCATTTTTTGCTTTGTCATAACAGGTGATTGGTTACTTTTTTGCCTTTCACAAGGCAAGTAAGAGATATCTCATATTAATGCGCTACTAAACGTTGTAAATTCGTTAGTTTTCAACCGATTTTGGACCTTCATAGCATTTTAAAAAGGAAATTTCAATATGAATCTGTCAATCTAATAAATTAAAAAAAAAATGGCGAATATGTTTCAGAATAAAAAAAAATTTACCCATGCAACATATTCTATATCCCGTGTTTTCACAAACTTTGAGCCTAGTGCGCGCCCATCAAATCTTATCCGATCGCCACCAAATTTTATTTTCAATATTTTTAGGTTAAAAGGAAACTTTATCCGCCCGGCGGTTTCAAATTTATTTTTAACGACCAGTCTAGTATACACTCAGTTTTGAACTTCTTATTGGTTAGCTAGTATAAGTTAGATATCAGTAGGGAATCCACAATCCTTTGTTTTTAATTACTTGTTTCATACGCCTAGGCATGCTCTCAACTAAATTTTCTATTATTTGGCTTGGAATATTTTCCCATTCTAATTTTACTCGCCCCCAAAGTTCGTCCATGTTAGTTGGCGCTCGTTCATACTGCCCCAATCGTCTTTTGACCACAGCCCACAAATTTTCGTTGGGGTTGAGGTCTGGACTTTGTGGTGGCCACTGCATTACTTCAAACTTTTGCTCTAGAAGCCAGCGCTGCACAATTTTCGCAGTATGTTTTGGGTCCCCGTCTTGCTGGAAAACCACTTCATTCTCAGGGTAGGCGCTTTTATCGACAAAGTCCGGCAAGTTTGTTTCGAGAATACGGAGATAGTCTTCCTTGCGCATTATTCCTTCAATTCTAACCAATGGCCCCAAATGCCACCAAGTGAAACACCCCCAAACCATTAAGCTACCGCCACCATGTTTGACGGTTTGTTTTACATGATGTTTTTGAAGGCGTTCATTAGGTCTATGCCAAAAATATTCTTTTCCATCACTTTGAAAATGATTTATTTTTGTTTCATCGGACCAAACTACCCGTTTCCAATCTTCCACTGTCCAATTTTTGTGACTTTTGCAGAATTTCAGTCGGGCTTTTATGTTTTTATCAGATAGAGCTGGCTTTTTCTTCTTAACTGCTGACACGTATCCAATTCTGTGAAGAGCTCTACTAGCAGTTGGTGCACTTACATTCTTAATTATTGCTAAAGCAGCCTGTTTAGGTGTTTTGGATCTTTTGTTTCGCATTTGGCGTAACATCAAACGGGTATCTGAGTCATTTAAAAGCCTAGGTCGGCTTCCAGCATTCGGTACAGGATCAACATTTCGTCGTTTTTGGACAGCTATTACGGTGCGTTGACTTACTTTTAATTTTTGAGCAATAACACGTGACGAATTTCCACTTTTAGTCATAGTAACTATGCTATTTTCAACATCTAATGCGATTTTTCTCATTTTTTAATTAATTTACTTTAACGCGACTTTATTCTCGAAAATTACCGCACACAATAAAACATAAGATCACTGCATAATACTACAAGCTAAAAAAAATGTGATTACATTTACCTAACGGAACATTTCCATTCCTTTGGAAACGCGTAGCCTTCTACGCTTTCAGTTATGCAAAGAGATCAAAACTGAGTGAATAGGGTTGCCATATATTTTTGCTGCAATCTGGTTTTTGCAATTTTATGTTACTTCTGCTTGCTATGTTTTATTGTTTATTTAATAAAGTTTAATTACTGAAAATTTCACTGAAATCCGTCAATAACTTAAAACGTTATGCTACTGTAAGTAAAAATATTTAAAACATGCACTCAGTTTTGATCGCCAGTGTAGGTGGTGACATGAGTTTTCGTTTTAAAAGTTCAAAAGATTATCGGAAACTTTGCGACCAACTGAAAATTACATGCTTCTTTAACAATTGATTTAATGGTTTTGCTTTATCAGCAAAATTCTGAATAAAACGCCTATAATAATTACAGAAAGCTACGAACCTACGTACTTCGTCCGCATCTTTTGGTGTCGGGTAGTTTTTAATCACATCATATTTGCTTGGATCTGTAGTCACACCTTAATCAGTTATTAGATGTCCAAGATACACAACTTCTGGTCTCAGAAATTTGCATTTACCTGGATTTAACTTTAAATTATATCTATGTAACTTTTTAAAGACTTCTGACAGATTCTTGTTATGCTCCTTTAAACTAGATCTAAAGATTATTATATCATGAACATATAAAAATGCTGAATCTTGTAGACCACTTAGTGCAAGAGAAAGCATTCTTTGAAAACTATTTGTTGAAATTTTTAAACCAAATGGCAAACGTTTGAATTGGTAGTGACCTGATTCAGTTGAAAATGCTGTCAATGGTCTTGATTTTTGGTGTAACGGAATTTGATGAAATGAACTTGTCATATCGAAAGTGGAAAAAACTTTGCTTTGCCTAATTTATTAAGAACATCTCCTATTCTAGTTAAGGGAATTTGTCATCCACGACTTTCTTGTTTAATGCTCTATAGTCAACTACTAGTCTCCATTTCTTATTTTCCCCTGTACTTTTCTTCGGAACTATTAATAAGGGTGAGTTATATGGGCTAACTGAAGGTTCAACAATATCTTCATCTAAAAGTTTATGTACTTGATTTTCTATTTCTTGTAAATTAGCATGTGGAGTCCTATAGTTTTTAATGTACACAGGTGATTTATCTATTGTTGAAATTTTCTGTTCATAAAAATTATTTTTAGTCAAAATCTCCCCTTCTAAGTGAAAAATACCTTGATAATCTTTGCAAATTTCTAATATTGTTTCTTTTGCTGTATTATCTAGATTATCAATATTAATTTCTTTTTGTAATTCTTGGAATCTGTTCTCATCTGGCAGGATGTTTTTAAAATGTAATATCTCATAGTTTTTCATCTTCTCTATTCCCAGTATTAATCTTGATAGCAAAACTTCATTATTAGTTGTATTCAAAAATTTCACGTGTTTTATTCCTGTCGCTGGGATCATAGTATCTGCTACAAATACTCCTTTTCTAATTTCTTTACCACAAACAACACTTTCTTCATCTACATCTATGTCTACAGCCATTACTGTCTCTGCTCTCGGAGGGATTCTTATGTTGTTTATAGTTTTCATTTTCATATTCATAGATTGGTATTACTAAATTCTCATCATCAGTTGTTATGTCTAGGGTATACGTCTCATAATCTATTTTACAATTATAATCTATTAGAAAATCTCTACCTTAAATTCCGTCTGTTCCTAAGTTTGTATTATCGTCTATAATATGAAATGTATGCAGTATATTATCATCTTCCCATAATAACTCTATTCGTGAAATTCCTAATGAAGTCGTCACCTTACATAGTCATCCCGTTTACATAACATAATTCACTACTATCAACATTTTTATTAACTACCTTACTCTTTAATAGAGAAATGTCTGCTCCAGTATCTATTAGCAATGTAACTATACTATTTCCTATCTTAACTATAACATAATTTGATATTTCATTGGACTGACTTATATTAATAATATTTTGCTGTAAAATTTAATTTTTCTTATCATTTAAGAATTCCCCGGTCTTTGACCACCGGGGGCATTTCAGTTTCCCTGGTTGCCTCTTCTGTTAATTTCTAACAAAATTTCCATTATTTGCAAAATTATTTTGTCTAAATTGTCCTCTGTTTGTATTATAATTGCCTCTACCTCTATGAAACTTATTAAAATACATGATTCGATTATTTATTTATTTATTTATTTATTTATTGGCCAAACAAGGCAATGCAAATTACTTATTCTAACTTATTCTAACAGGTTTTGTTTACTTATTACTAAGTTTTTTGTTTTTCTTCTCCCCTTTCCTTGTTTTTATTTTATTTTTTATTTGGTGCTCTTAGTGGGCATACTCCGCCCACCGGATTGACATGATTTCAAAAACCATGTCAAAACTAAGAGAAGAGGAGGAAAACAAGAGAGACTATATACACACTTAAGATACGATGTATATATATTATTCTTAAAGACTATAAGGACAAAAGGACGTAAATGGGAGATTTGGAGAGGGATGTTAAAGAATTTTGATTTATTAAACTAAATGCTTATACATATAAATCCATACATGTATGTAGTTTATCTGAGGCCTGTGTTAATTCTGATTACTGAGTGATTTATATAGGGTTTGCTTGAAAGAGGATTTGGACATAGAAGGTGAGTAGTATATAGAGATATTATTAAATTCTCTGCAACAACGACTGATGGGTTCATTATTTGCATATGTAGTTTGGTGCTGATATTCAGTTAACAATCGAGTATGCCTAGTGCGCCTAATTGGATCGTTAAAGGAAATCATATTAAAAATATATTCGCTGTGAATAGCACCATTAATTACATCAAATGTGAAGCATGAGCCCAATAACGATCTTCTTGTTGATAGTGGCACCAAATTTAAAAGGCTGAGTCTATGTTCATATGATGGAAGGCTACAATAATCATGGGGGTTGTACATATCTCTAAGCGCGTATAGTAAGAACTGCTTTTGAATAGACTCAATTCTTTCTCTATGGGAATCGAAAGATGGATTCCAAATTATGCATGCATATTCAAGTATTGGGCGCACTAATGCACGGTACAAGGATGTAGTGACCCATATATTCTTGAATTCATTTGCACGCCTTTTTATAAAACCGAGCTGTTTGCTGGCCCTGGACACAATTTTATCATAGTGCAGATTAAAGCGCATCTTGCAATCTAAGACAACTCCAAGATCCACTATATGGTTGACCCTTTTTAGTTCGATACTATTGAGGTGGTAGGTATGTAATGTAACGTTGTTTTTACGAGAAAAGCTAATAACATTGCATTTATTGACATTAAGACGTAGTTTATTTTGAAAACACCATTGCTCAAGAGACAACAATTTTGATTGCAAAAAATTGACATCTACATCTGATTGAATTGAATAGTACATTTTTAAATCATCTGCATACATAAGATGTGGGATATCGTTAAGAACTTCTGACAGATCGGATATGAATATGTTGAAAAGAAGAGGACCAAGATGACTACCTTGCGGAACTCCCGAGGAGACTGCAATTTTTTTCGATAGAACTCCCTGGAATTTAACAGACTGGGATCTGCCGTTTAAATATGATTTTAGCCAACTTAGTATGGACCCTACAACTCCAAATTTTTCTAACTTATATATAAGAATGTTGTGATCAACTCGATCAAAAGCTTTACTGAAATCAGTATAAACAGCATCTATTTGGTGCCCTTTTTCCATTTTGACTAAAACATCTGATACCATAATCATGAGATTAGTGGTGGTAGATCGTCCTTTTCGGAACCCGTGTTGCTGCTCATTTAGACGAGGGTTAATGAAACTTGTTAGCTTTTCACAAATAAGTTTTTAAAAAAGTTTTGGAATGGCTGACCAGATTGCTATGCCTCTATAATTTTCAACTGATCTTTTATCACCATTCTTGTAAATTGGCGTAAGATGGGATGATTTCCAATATGAAGGAAATGTCCCACAAACCAGTGATTCGTTAAAGATTATGTGTAATGGCAATAGCAGTTGGTCTAAACATCGCACCAAAAAGCTTGTAGGTATTAAGTCTGGTCCTGGTCCCTTTAATATATCCAGTTCTTTTATTGCATTAGAAATCTCTTCCTGGGTTAAATATAACCTATCAACTATAATAGTTGAGCTAGGAGAAGTTTCAGATAAGGTGGTAGGAAGACAAAAGACCTCCTTAAAGTGATCGGCATACAAGTTGCTTATTTCAAGAGAATTGGACGAAGTGACATTACCTTTAAACATAGACGATGGATAGCCACTAGATTTGCGCTTCATGTTAACAAAATCAAAGAATTTTCTCGGCTCTTGGACAATTTTTTCTCCGATGATGTTCGTGTACAACTTGTACGCTTCTTCTGACTTGATAGAGAACTCTCTTGATAGCTCGTCATATCTAAGCTTCAGTTCATCGCTTATATTATCAGTGTTTTTGAGAAGTTTGTAGATTTTATTTCTTTGATTCCTCAAAAATCTGAGATTGTTGTCTAGCCATGGTTCTGTGAGCTTATTCTTTTTCTTTATTATTGGCACATAACTTTCGATAGCGGTAAAAATGTGCTGATAAAATATAGAGACAGCACTGTCTAAATCTAAATTTAATAGAATATGATTCCAATTTAGAGAACTAAGATAACATTTTATTTTTTCATAATCGGCGTTGAGGTAATCGTACGTAATGGTGTTATTATAAGACTGGGTAAAGTTGATGTCATTAGCAGAGAAAACAACTTTTAAGGCTGTATGACGAACAGTGTTGGTTAATAAATTTTCTACTCCCATGCATGGACTCACTTCTTCATACGAGTTAGTAAAAATTAGGTCCAACCATCTGCCATTCTGATTTTGTACAGAAGAGACTTGCTGCAAGTCACTGCCATAAAAGGTGCTAAGTAAGTTGAAGTCTATGGCATTAGAAAGATTTACAGGAAGAAGAAAGTTGTCGTTTTCGTCGGTGACAAAAGATATATTTGGGCGATTGAAGTCACCAAGAATAACAACTTTATCTTCCTCTTTTAGGGAGGAGGTAAAGGTGGTCAGTGTTTCACATAGCTCGTTGTATGTTGTTTCACTTGAGCCGGGAGGAATGTAAACGACACCTATGTACACATTGAGACTTTTACCTGAACAAACTCTAATAATTCGGTGATCGAACAGTTTATGGTTAGGTGTGTCTATTAGCTCACTTGAAAGGGAATTGTGAGATGCTACAAGGACACCACCTCCTCGAGAAAGACCTGTTGAGGAGTAGTCCCGATCGTTTCTGAAGACAGTCCAATTGCTATCAAGAATTTCCTCATTATTGAAGGTTTCGTTTAGCCATGTCTCAGTGAATACTAGGACATTGAAGTGGCATGATTTAGCGTCAACATAAAGTTTGTTTAATTTGCTTCTCATGCCGCCACAGTTATGGTAGAATATATTTAAGAAAGAAGAATTAGGAACGATAATATTGCTGTTGCTCTTTACGAGATTTTTGAAGAAGAGAAACATGTTTAGCTCTGACATGAGCGCCATAGGTTTCCAGACCCACCTTGACTTGATCAACTAAATCATAGATAAATTACGCAAGTCTTCAACACCGGTAGGAAGACCTTCTTGCTGAATTAATACTCTAAGATTAGTTTTGGTCTTGCCTTCAATGCATGTTGAATCAGGGGCTTTATACATATAAGCGAGATACAGGCGAACATTGTTATAAACGTTGTTCTCCCTGAGGCGAGAAAGGGCATATCTGCTCTCAGTGCCTTCGCAAGAGTTTAGTGTCAATTTCACTTTTGGAGGAAGTAGGGGGTCTAAAAATGACGTAGGACTACCAGGTTGATTGCAAAGCTCATTTGAAACAGAAGTTGGTTTTGGTAAACCACTTCCGGTTGGTGGTGAAGGATTAAGAGTATGAGAATGGATAAAATTTGGATATTTCTCACAATTGGTTTCATTATTGTTAAGATTAAATGAAACCCGTTTACGTGTTTGATGAGTTGGCGGTTTAGATGCTAGATTGCTTCCAGTAATCATCTTATTATAAGATGAAGCCGTATTCTGGTTAATTATGGGAGAAAATATGGGGAAAATGCTAGTTTTCAGATTCCAATTGGAATCTGAATTATGGTAGGACTTAGGTTGCACAAACTTGTTTGATGAATAAGGTTTGGATTCAAGAACAGGTAGGTTTACATTTCTTTTATATAGAGGATTCTTAGAATTAAGATTAGAATTAGAATAAGAGTTTAACTTAGATTTAGAGTTAGGACGGGAATTTATATACGGGAAAGAGTTAGAGCAAGAACTATAATTACTTTTAGATAATGGATTGTTGTTAATGTTAGGATTCCTTTCAGAAGATTCGATTCTTGAACTGCCAGAACTTTGTAAAGATCTTGATATCTTAGACTTTTTCCCAGGCTTATTCGTCCATTCGGTTATTAACCATTCGCCGTGTCTCTCACCGCTGTTGTTCAAGAACATCCACGCATATTGACTTGGGATGTTTAGTTTGATGCCAAATTTATTATGAAAGTAAGTGCTCATCCAGGATATAGTTGTTTTAACTGATGGGCCCTTAATGAACAGAGTGGTCTTGTCAATTTCATTAGAATCATGGAGTTTCTTTATTCTATTCTGCCATTGAGTTGAAGTTCATGACGTTCCAAACTTATGGATTAAGTTGGTACGAGGGGCTGCAATTGGTGGTGAGTCGCAAGGTGAAGTGGCAGAGGGAGATCCAGGTTGTGAGTTATTGGTATTTTTGTTTTGTTTTGGAGAAATTGTTGATGAACGAATAGAATGAGCTATTGTGGGTACTGTTGATGGTGGAGATCCAATTTGGGGTGGATTCATTGTAACATTTTGAGGAGTAGTAATCGGTGTTATATGTTCCGTAATGTCATAGGCAGTTAAAGAATTCAGATTAGCTGGTAAAGAGGTGACCTGTGGCAAACGAATAGATGCTTCCATTATTTCCTCGAAAATAGAGGAAGAGTTATGATGAGAGGCTTGTGGATAACTTATTTCAGCTCTATTGGGTGCAGATCTTATTTCATCCATTACATCTGCAAACGTCACTCGAAACACTTCAAGATCATCACTGATATCACTTATTTTTTGATGTAATATTTCCAGCATTGGATCTGATTGCGGAGGTGATGGTTGGGGTTTGCCTGACTGAAGTGCGATATCCACATCATAGCGCAAAGATGTTAGCATGCTCAGTATATTTTTGGCTGTATTATCGTTTTTTAAAACGTCGAGGCTTTTTTTTACTTCTATATTAAGCTCGCTTATGGCCGTTTTCCAAATAAAATTTTTTTCGCTATCTTTGACTAAATCAGTTAGAATTCTCAAGTTTTTAGAAACATTTGAGATATCCGAGTTATTTGCTTTGCAGATGGACTCTACCCTTGCAAGATCATCGGATACGTGAGTCATTATTTCGAAATTCGGTATTTTACTGATGACTTGCTTATTAGCCGAATGCATCACGTTCAAGGAGTCGCTAAGACATTTTATGGCGAGCATAACATGGGATAGTGATAGATCCATGCACTCATCACAGAAGAACTTAAAATGTGATGTGTATTCTTGAAAGTAGTTTAAACTTCTTTTAGTCATTCCCACACAAGTGCCGTGGTAAGATTTTCCGCAAAGACCATTGCAACTTAGCTTAATTGCACCTTTGTCCTCAATACCTATTTGTATTGGGTTCTATTTCTGAATGGCTCCTGCTAGCTTCACAGGTCTTACTGCCATTACAATAGATCTACATGGTTCAACTAAACCATTCTTGAATGTTGTCAAACCGATTTGATCATTTAACTTTACTATTATCTCTCGATATGTTTCGCCCTGCTGACTAATCTGTAGCTCATTTAGTGACGCTAGTAAATTTTCTATATTTGACCCGAATACAGTAGCACTCAAACTACCTTGATTTATTCGTGCTAACCCACTATGAAGCTTTGAGGTAGGCTTATTAGATCTGCTTATTAGATAGATATTACATCTGCAGTCGGTTGTAACGCGCGCTGCTAAGGAGCGATACAAAGAAAAGAGGAGGGAAGAGAGACATATTTTCAGGCGGAAAAAAGAGAGGCAGAAAAGCGCGAGCAGGAGAAGATTGAGATGTATGGTGACAGGAATGAGGCCCGAAAATTTTTCGAAAAAATAAAACGCCTTGCCGATGGTTTTAAAACCGGCTATGATGAAGTTCTGACAGCTATAGCTCGGCTTAAAAATAACAAAGCCGCGGGAGCTGATGGCTTACCTGCTGAGCTGTTTAAGAACGGAGGCGAAGCTCTACTTAAATGCATTCACGAGCTTCTATGCAGAATATGGTCGGAAGAATGCATTCCGAACGATTGGAATCTCAGTGTGCTTTGCCCAATCCACAAGAAAGGCGATCCCACTATCTGTGCCAATTACCGTGGGATAAGCCTTCTTAATATCGCATATAAGGTCCTGTCGAGCGTTTTATGTGAAAGATTGAAGCCCATTGTAAACGAACTGATCGGACCTTATCAGTGTGGCTTCAGACCTGGAAAGTCCACCATCGACCAGATTTTCACGCTACGACAAATCTTGGAGAAGACTCAAGAAAAACAAGTCGACACCCACCATCTTTTTGTCGACTACAAAGCCGCCTTCGACAGCCCAATAAGGAATCACCTGTACTCCACCATGTCTGAATTTGGTATTCCTGCAAAACTAATACGACTTTGCAGGATGACACTGAGCAACACCAGCAGCGCAGCTAAAATCGGGAAGGACCTCTCCCCACCATTTGTTTGATGTAACTGCGATAACACTGTGTCGATTTTTTTGTAAAACACGTTTAGAAACGCTAGCCAGCAACTGAACATGTCTTTCCGTTGCTTGTATGTGTACCGGAATTCTTGGATCAGGCAATGGTGGATCATCGTATTCTATATTGTTCCAAATGATCATACGGAATGGTATGAGTAAACGGTGGTTCGAATAAGACATCATCTTTATTTAAATCAATCATATTCGTATAATCTGTACAATTGAAGTTTATCAAAGGTTTTTGATAAACTCTAAGATGTGCCGGGTCGTACAGATTTCTTCGGTAGTGTAAAATTTTCTTGATTGCGATGTTTCGTGTCTCTTTTTTGTCATCAAATAACATCGCTAACAGAATATTTTCGGAATGTGCGTAATATGAATTGTCTTTAATGACATTATTCACAACTTGGCGTAGATTTGTATCCAAATATTGTGTCCAACGAATGAATTTGTGAAATAATACACTACCGAAGACCACCGAATTATAGTAATTGATGTTGAAGTGCATCGGCACATACACTTTCATTATGTATGTTGCCAGAATTTTCAAATTCCTTGATGCATTTTCAGTTGACACATACAACCGCAACAATCTATTCGCCTTGGTGAGCCAACGTGAATGTGCTATTGGTCCTGGTTTAATGTGAGACAAATCCGCAGGAACAACACCATTCGAAATTGCATTGGCCATTTTGTATAGGTACTTTGAATCGGTGGATAATTCAAATGGATCTAAATCAGGTGGCATGTTCTCTAGCACGATTATCTCGAATTCATCTATAAGCTGAAAAAAAAAGAAATTGGATGAATTAAATGCAATTTTACCATTTAATAATGGAAAAAATCGATGTGAAAAATGATACATACCGGAAGATTTTCACACGTTTCAATTTTTTTGCCCAACGTTCCGGTTGTTGTTCGTGGTCCAGTGGTCGATGATTTGTCCAAAGTGTTAAACAAATGACGAAATGGCAGCTCGTTGAAGTGCAGAAGGCATACAAACCAATGCAGCGGTCTATTTAAATGCAATTCAAATCGACGCAAAATCCCATTTCATACGCCAGTATTTGTTGGCTCACCATCACAGCATATGCCGATTAATGCATCGAGAGCAATTTCTTTTTCGACGAAGAATCCATTCAATGTCATCAATTTGTGTTCAGCATCTTCATTTTCGACTTTTGTGTAGCCTATCAATCGAGAATTTGGTTCCTTCAAAACAACTAGATGTGGTTCTTTCACCATCCTTGGATGCAACTTCTCATCGATTTTTTCCATTGTTAAAGCATCATTTTTTCGGCCGTCGAATGAAAATGCTATCAAATTGGATGCATCATACTGCTTACGAAGCAATTCTTCTCTGCATTTGGCTTTTTCTCGACGCACTTTATTTTTATCCATGATGATTGGATTGCCATGTGCATCTTTTACGTCAATGTCTTGCATAAGGGATGTTGCGAGTGCTGCTGCTATTCTATCTTACACACCAAATCGATCACACATCGCAGCGAAGTTCGAAGCATCGTATCTGGGAGTATACGGTCCTCGTATCAGTGGCGGAACATCTTGTGGATTTGAACTTGGCTCATCTGCATCAGTACTTGGTTCATATGCTAAATGGGTCTCTTCAACGCTTGTTGGTATTATTGTTGACGTTGGTGCTGGCTCTTCAACTTCTGGCACGAATTCCGGTATCGTCAATCTTCTGACATTATTTTGATCTCGCATAAACTCTTTCAAATGATCTGGAATCAATCCACATGAGCATAATGCTGCCTTCAAGTCACATTGACATTTGCCGATGTAAAATAACTCTTTTGTAGATTGCACGAACGTTCTGAATGTGGCGATTTTTGGATGTTTAGTTTCGATTTGATACTTGTCAATCAATGTACCCAATTTTCTACCAACACTTTTTTTTTGTTATAATTTCAACATTAAGTTGACTCCAAATTTCAATCAATTTGTCTGTTACGTGCGGTACGAATGTTTTATACGAAAACATTTTGTTTTCGAGTTTAGCACGTTCGGCCAAGAAAAAAAAACATCTTAAAATATCCTGTTTCGTTGGCAGATTGAGTCCACTCAAATCACAAGATGCACCAAAAACAGCAACATCGTGCGAAGGCAAATGCTTCAAATGAGTTTCGTTACTTGTTGATGTTGTTGCGGTTTGCGATGTAGACGGCAATGCATTTAGATCCATTGCATACATAAGACTTAAAAAATAACTGAAATTAGTATATTTTAAAACATTTGGTTCGAATATATTTTTTCCACCTGCAAATTGGTAAAAACGCAATGGTAAAAATGATGAGAATTTTATTTATATTAGTTACGTTTCTTGTTAGAACGTATTAGTTTTTACACACTATGTGGGTGTTACTGGTGTTGCCTGGTTTCTCCTGGGTGCGTTGGTAGTCGGTGGGGATGATGTTGCTGCTGGTGGCGGAGCCTTGTGTCGTTAATTGCTGCGGCTGTCTGGTGATGTGCCGTCTGGTGGTGCTGTTGGTATGCCGGGTAATGCACTCTGGAGTATGCGAAAAAACTGACGCGTTTAAACAATTATAAATACGAACACAATTTCTGTACTTAATTTACTTTAATTTTATTTATTTAAAACCAACTAAATTCCATACGCAAAAAAACGAACCAACGCGGTTAAAGGAATGCGAGAGAAAAGCCAAAACGTGAGAAAAATCACTAAACATATGACAGCAAGTGTCAAAAGGCCGCACTGAACATCAACAACACAAACCCATCGCCGACCGTCAATACACATCAATGCAATTTGCGGTGGGCGACGAGTTTGTTCAGTGCGGATATAAACAATTGACTTACTTAAAATTAAGAACAATAAATGTCAGAGATAAAAAGTCCGCAAAGCAGCAGAAATAATTTTGGTTAAAATAGGCATGAAACGCCCTCTGGCGGTGGTCATAGGTAAAAATAAAGATCAGAAATGAATTTCTCGACCCCAAAAACCCCCCATATATACATAAAAAAGATAATATAACGATGAATAAAAAATCGAATTTTGAATCAATGATGTTATAGGGGAAAAATCATTTTTTGAAAAGTGGGAGACTGGAAAATCGAGATAGACCTATGGTTCCTTCACCAAAGTTGCTTAGAATGGTCCATAGAATCATCCCAGGGGGTGGCTTTAATCGAATTTTTCGGCTCCATACAAATTGGCCCGGCCTAATGTACATATATTCACAATCTCTTCAAACGTTGAATTATCTGTTACTATCCTTTCTATTGGCTTAGATGTACGGATATTCACAATCTTTCTAGATGTAGAATTATCCGTTACTATCTTTGATGGCCTTATTTCCCTCTTATTTCGGGGTTCTCAGCTCATTGGCCTTGGCTGGGCCCCTGAAAGTTTCCCTGCCGATTTTCCCAGTTGTTCCTCCTATAACACTCATCCTGCATATGACCCACCTTGTCACACCACCTACAGCGTACCTGTTGCTGTCTCACTTGCAGTTCATTACCAAAATTATTTGCCCTAAAACTCAGTTGATCGTTAAATATGTTCCTGTTTTTCTGCTGTCTACTAGGAAATTGTCTAAAATATTTCTGCGGTCCCCTTGGTGCGAATGAGGGTGCACTCATCCAACAATTTTCATGCCCATACTTCTGACATGTTTCGCAATACGGAGAATTGTCATAGAGTGCTCGTAAGACACTCATCCCTTGTGTGTCCTTGTCTGTTGCAGAATGAACACTTGATGTTCATTTTATATCGGTCCTGCCTTTCGTCTTCGAACCTATCTACTGGTGTTCAATCTCTTATCCTTAAACCCTGATTTATTCTTCTATTCCATCTCTGTTCTTCGTCACTTTCTTGTATCGTGTAAGTTAGACGCGGTGAATGTCGTCCTGACCCATTCCTGCTTTTATCCTTCAACATATATTCTAAATCTGAAGCTTTTTTACCAACTCTGATAGGTCATTCCCTGACAATGATAACACTACTGTCCTTATCTCAGGATCCAATATACTGACTTTAAATGCTGTAACTACGGAGATATTTAATTGTTTGAGGAGTGATTTTTCCTCCCCTACACAGTCTCTCCCTCTGGCTTCTATTGAACCTAACCTTCGTGCAAACGCAATTATTTTTTCCCCGGGCTCTTGTTCACTTCTAGATAATGCAATAATTATTGAATCGTATGTAGTTGTCCTTAGATAATTTGCCTTAATCAATAAGTAAATATCCTCTACCTTGTCAAACTATCGGCTCCTACATAGTTCGAAAGCGTCCCCGTGCAACCGGAGTTTTATGCACTCTATGAAAATTGGGATATCTACTTTCTTAACTGCTCTTGCAGCCAGGTCACATCCCTGGATGAACCTATATACTTCTGCCAGTGACTCGGTACCCGAAAACAAGGGCACCAAATTCTTCGCCGTTTTCGCTATGTCGTTTGCATTCATAATTGTTCGTTTAACCAGTCCGTTTCTTCAATCTAATCCTGGTCTATCTTCTGTCTTGCTTCCTGCAAATTTACTCTAACACTCCGCGTGATAGTTTTAAATAAAAATACGAATTCTCCTCTTGCCATGAGGTACATGAACAAATACAAATTTAAAGCTTACAAAACACATTTTTATAGTTTTTGTTTAATTCCCATTTATTTAAGATTTTTGCCATATATTAACCATACATAAGTTGACTTTTGTAATACAAATATTCTTAACTATATTTAAAAGATTTTTCTTTTTATTCTCTATATTTTATAAAAATTTTTAACATTCATGCCGCTTTGGACTTCCTTGACGTTGACTGATTCTCTTCTCTGTTGATAAATCTTCCACGGTTATTTGTTCCTTTTCTGTTTTTCCATAAAATCTGCTTCCAGGTTTGGTTTGCCCGGATGGTATTCAAAAGTTCTACTGGTACAGTCCTCATTATTGTAACTTAGTGGATCCAAAAAGTTGTTGTTGACAATATGTGTTATCTAAAAAAAAATTTTACCAAAAATTTAATTCCTAAAAAGGGTTCAAACGAAACGTAAACCTTTATATTCAAAATAAAACATTCCTACCATCTCCTTTCAGAGGTGATGGAAGACGGATCCGCCATCAATAATATATTTCCAGTAGGACCCACGTCAGTCCTACTGCCACAAAGAAAAAAAAAATCCCACAGACATTTATGCCAAAAACTTTCATTTTGCCCAACAACAATTTTTTTTTTAACATATCCAACAGTTTAACTCTATAGTTCATCGTTATAAATCCTTTATTATTATTTAAAACATAAAACACATATTTTTTTATAAATTTCATTCGTTTAAAACTTTACAAAAACTAAAAAAAAAACAATAAGGATCCTATCAAACATTTAAATTCCATAAAAAAATGTTCATTCTAAAATCCACCGATCACTTTGAATCCCTACAAACAATTCAAAGATCCTAGCTATTTCTTTTTTTATCCATTTTTTTTAAACCACCTACTGTTCCTGTGACAGAAGGATCTAACAAAAATTGTCCTTCTCTAAGACTTTATAAAATTAAACAAACAAACTTGTCCTAATTGTTCCGGTGAGTTATATTTGCTCACCTTATTTTATTACGCATGGTGTGCTATGCCGGTCAGTAGGCAGCCGTGAGGTTGCCGGAAAGTTACCTTAATTTTACTTACCGTGGTTATCCATGTCTGCTATGTTGCTGAAAACGAGTCTAGTGGGTGTTCCAATTTCCTTGGATGAATTGTGGGGCATGTCGTAAGAGCTTGGGAAATGATACCACCAAGTGTGTGCCAGAACTTTGTCGAAAGTATGCCATGAAGAATTGTTCTAGCTGCCAACGGTAAAGATACAACATATTAATTTAAATTATTTAAAAAATTTTGTATATTTTGCTGAAACACAAACAATTGATCACATACACTTTTTGCACATATTTGAAAATAAAAAGATAACACTTTCTTAAATTGCTTTACCAATGCACTCAGTTTAAAGAAAATGCAATAATATAGAAACTGGATCTTGGTAGGCAATATCAGAAAAGTAGTTTTGTTGTTGCAAGCATTGGTATACAGAGGGTGTGTGTCAAAAGGAAACTTTTCAGTCGTGGTAGGATAGAAAATATCAAGTTGAATAAAATTTGTGTGTGTTGAAATAAATTTGTTTTTTCGGCTGTGTCAAATGGACGATGAAATTTTGACAATTACAAATTTTGACGTTTCACATTTCGGTCGTGTTTGCGACATATTTTATTCGAGTCCTTGTACTTGCAACTTATTTCGTAAACTTGTAATGTAAACTTAAAAAAGTGCAGCTCAAATTTCTTGACTCTTTTGCTTGCCAACGTTCTCCGAGGGTCGCCACGAGCAGCACCAGCAAGTGCAGCACAATTCAATTGACTGTTTAATTCTCCAATATTTCAAAATCACCATTTCAGCATGTCTCCGCTCGATCCTACCGCTCGTCTAAGGCCCTACTGGTCAGACCGGGAACTCGTCCCAAATCCTAGTTATATTTGCTCACCTTATTTTATTAGCCATGGTTTGCTATGCCGGTCAGTAGGCAGCCGTGAGGTTGCCGGAAAGTTACCTTAATTTTACTTACCGTGGTTATCCATGTCTGCTATGTCCTTCGGTCTGGCTAATTTGCTGAAGAAAAGACAGTTTTGGGTCCAGGTCTTATTTCTTGATCACACTTGATGACTGTATCTTTTTTTTTAATTTAATTTTAAAGTTTATCTACTTCTTGTCATAGTGAAAATCCAACTCTTTATTCTCTTAAATATAATTAATTATAATTAGTCTTCGTTTTTATCGTCATTATTAAGTTATTAATCTAGTTTACAATTAGTTCTTCATACGTCATTTCTTAACTCTTAGTTACAATTAGGAAATGTTAATCTTGTATTTCCTGAACTCTTGGCCTAGGTTATATCTGTCTCAAGAATTTACTCTAGTTCCATACAATTAATTATTCTTTAAAATATACAGACATTCTTAAAGTAAACATTATTATTCATTCTTAAATTCAACGCACATACTTATTAAATGGTGTGAAGTGTAGACAAACAAACGTACAAACATGTTCAGTGTGGGGAAAATTGGGTCATATATCCCAAAACACTGAATCCAACAATAAAATATTATTTAAAATATTTAACCGCCCAGTTGATGCGGTAGATCAGTGTTCATTTTATTGTCTTATTTTTGTTTTAGTTGACTTTATTTGTTTACTTTACTGGCCTTGGCATTGAATTCATATAAAAGTGCCGCAATGCAATGAATGTTGATCGCTCGCAAAATACTGATTTTTTTCAGAACATTTCTAGTACTGCGAACACATAGATGTTTTGATCACTTCTAAACCAAAAGAGATCTAAAAAATGGCAAATGCAGAAATATAGGTGATGATAGTGTTAATAAAATATGTAATAAAAAAATAGGCACAAATTACATAACCAAAAGAGAAAAAATTTTTGAAAAAAACACTTTGCTGCATTCATTTAATGATTTTATTGCAGATAAAAGACAATTTTATTTTTGCAGCAAACAGATTATATAAAAGTGGTCAGTTTTACAAAAATCGTTCAATAAATTTTTTTTGTAGTTTATTTAAAACATCATCTAGAAATGGGATGACAATTCCGACTCTTGTATGTTCCGGATCGTTCGGGTCAGAAGTCCTGAGCTTAAGGTCAAAGGTCATGAGTATTGAGCTTAAGGTCAAAGTTAGAACAATTAATTATTCTAACGAATCTTTCCAAAGAAACAACAGCAACAAAAAAGTTTTTTCAATATGAAAATGAAAAAATCACTAGCTGATTTTATTGCAATTTCGGCCCGGCTAAGGGCTTCATCAGAAATCTTTGTGATACCCGTGAAAGCGCGCACTAACGCACTGCACCACAGGGGCGATGAGATTTGAAGTGTCAATTTCTCAGTTTTTCCCAATTTCATAAATTTACATTTGTTGTTGTATTTTTGCTTTACTTTAGTCTCTATGCTTATGTTATTATATGTAGTCCAACAGCCTGCTGGAAGTTTCCACTAACAAAGCATGTTTACTGAAGTTGTTTTTAGATTTTTGCTGATTTTGTTTTCAGCTGTTTCCGTTTGGTCGAGCTCTACCATTTGATTAAAGTTTTTTTTTGCTTCATAAGCATCACGCAAACTTAAAATTTTTTTGTTCTCAGCGCACAATATTATAAGGAAAATATAATTTGAACAAAAAAATATTTTTTCTCATTCGACGTTTGCAAAACTGAGTCAAACAAAATGAAATTGTATATATATATATTAGGGCGGGTCAAATTTTGGCTCAGCGAAATTCGTAAAATACATGTAATTTCAAGACTTTTTCTCCACTACAGCATATACAAATTCTGAAAAAAAGCTGTGCGGACTTTTGTAAATAGATTCATATACATACATTCATACATTCATATTTTATAATTGAGAACAAAATCTATTTACGAAAGTCCGCACAGCTTTTTTTCAGAATTTGTATATGCTGTAGTGGAGAAAAAGTCTTGAAATTACATGTATTTTACGAATTTCGCTGAGCCAGACCTCCAAAAAATTCGTCCATACAAATTGACCCGCCCTAATATATATATTTGTATATAAATGTTTATCAATATAAATAAATCCCTTGATATGGGTAACATGATACGCAACTAATTTGTTTGAAAATTCTTTGGACCGATGAAACGTAAGGACATGGTTAACTGATGCACTTGGGTGCATTTCAGGGTTAATGAAGTATACTTCTCCGTTCATTAACAGGCAGGGCGAGTATAGACTTTGAAGGGAAATAACACCTTCCTTCCTTCCTTCCTTATACTATACGGTGCATAGAGGCTAAGAGTCGGTTCGAGTTTTTCTTTTTTTTTACTCTCACCTATCCGTTTCCTGTTTCCCCCATTTGAATTTGAATTCAAATTTTCCTTGTCCGTTTCCTTTTACCGTCTGCATACATACGACTTGTGCAGATCGCATCCCACGACTTCCGAAGCAACCCAACGACCATTTTCCCTGAGCTAAGCTGAAGCATAGCTTTATACAGCCCTTTGTTAAGTCAGGAAGTGCCTCGTTATTCGGTTTTCGGATATGACGACGCGACAAGGTGGATGTTCGGTTTTGTCACAGTATCTGCTCCTGCCCTTTTGTAAAGTCCACTTTTGTGGTGGCTATTGGAGTCGCTGCTGCCTGTCGCACAGCACACTTTTATGGTGGCTATTGGAGCCACTGCTGGAAAAATCCAGTCTATGTTGCCACAGACGTTGACCATAAGTCAGCAACAAAAAAAATCCAGAACTCTCCAACGCAGTGTACCAAAGAAATCGGACAGAGAACGGAAGTTCTGCAGCCGACGCCCTTTTCTTTGACAGTAGCAACCGACTGCGTTCCGAAAGTGGCCTATACATAGGCAAGCCATGTGTTACACTTGGTAAGGTCATACAACATGGTTTTATAGTAACGCAATGGTGTCAACAAAATTGGCAGCAGACAGCATGGGCAGGACTTTACAAACAAATAAAGTTCGAACTTAATAAAAATCAACATTTGCACGCGAGTGCAACACTCTAGTACGCTTGGTAGAAAACTGTGTTCACTGTCATATTTAAAAATGTGTCAGCTGTCAGATTTAAAAATGTTTCAGCTGTCAGATTTAAAAATGTGTCAGCTGTTAGAGTTATTATATGTCAGATTTAAAAATGTTACACATTACGTGTATTGACGATGTTGTGAACTTGACATTACCTTGTGTATTTCAAAAACAAATACAAGATGTTATCGAAGGTGTGTTCATAATAAGTGGTAAAGCTTTTCAATTTAGAACCTACAATTTATGACAAAAACACTACATCATGAACAACCCCATTATTATTTTGCAACTGGCAGCGGGGAAATTTTGTGCCGTTACAAACCTCACTGCTTCCTGACGAAAATTTAATGTATAGACCTCAGATATTATGTTTCAACATGGCAATGACCCCAATCACACTGCCGAACTAACTTAAAAAATGCTTAAAGAAATCGGATTTAAAGTGCTGTTCTAGCAACCCAATCACCTGACCTCAATCTGATTTAACACCTTTGTGGTGAGCTGAAAACGAGTCTAGTGGGTGTTCCAATTTCCTTGGATGAATTGTGGGGCATGTCGTAAGAGCTTGGGAAGTGATACCACCAAGTGTGTGCCAGAACCATGTCGAAAGTATGCCATGAAGAATTGTTCTAGCTGCCAACGGTAAAGATACAACATATTAATTTAAATTATTTAAGAAATTTTGTATGTTTTGCTGAAACACAAACAATTGATCACATACACTTTTTGCACACATTTGAAAATAAAAAGATAACGCTTTCTTAAATTGCTTTACCAATGCACTCAGTTTAAAGAAAATGCAATAATATAGAAACAAGATCTTGATAGGCAATATCAGAAAAGTAGTTTTGTTGTTGCAAGCATTGGTATACAGAGGGTGTGTGTCAAAAGGAAACTTTTCAGTCGTGGTAGGATAGAAAATATCAAGTTGAATAAAATTTGTGTGTGTTGAAATAAATTTGTTTTTTCGGCTGTGTCAAATGGACGATGAAATTTTGACAATTACAAATTTTGACGTTTCACATTTCGGTCGTGTTTGCGACATATTTTATTCGAGTCCTTGTACTTGCAACTTATTTCGTAAACTTGTAATGTTGTAAACTTAAAAAATAACAAAATAACAAAAACAAAAAAAAAACGAAAGTGCTTGAGCTTGTGTATGCATGTGTGTAGGCCAACGATCTCCTGTTGCATCAGCAAGTGCAGCAAAGTTAAATTGGCTTTCTTTGCCGGCGAACGTCCTCCAAGTGCCACCACCAGCAGCACAAGTAAGTGCAGCTCAAATTTCTTGACTCTTTTGCTTGCCAACGTTCTCCGAGGGTCGCCACGAGCAGCACTAGCAAGTGCAGCACAATTCAATTGACAGGTTAATTCTCCAATATTTCAAAATCACCATTTCAGCATGTCTCAAGCGCAGAGGCAAATTTCTGCCATTATACTCCTGCGTGAATTAAATAAATTGAAAGCGGGGAATTTGCGCTTCACTTGCTTATGCTGCTGGTGATGACATTTGGAGGATGTTGGCTAGCAAGAAATTTGCGCTGCACTTGCTTGTGCTGCTGCTGGTGGCACTTGGAGAATATTGGCTTGCAACAAATTTGGCAATGTACTTGCTTGTGCTGCACTTGGCCTACACACACTTGCATGTGTGTAGGCCAACGATCTCCTGGTGCATCAGCAAATGCAGCAAAGTTAAATTGGCTTTCTTTGCTGGCGAACGTCCTCCAAGTGCCACCACCAGCAGCACAAGTAAGTGCAGCTCAAATTTCTTGACTCTTTTGCTTGCCAACGTTCTCCGAGGGTCGCCACGAGCAGCACCAGCAAGTGCAGCACAATTCAATTGACAGGTTAATTCTCCAATATTTCAAAATCACCATTTCAGCATGTCTCAAGCGCAGAGGCAAATTTCTGTCATTATACTCCTGCGTGAATTAAATAAATTGAAAGCGGAGAATTTGCGCTTCACTTGCTTATGCTGCTGGTGATGACACTTGGAGGATGTTGGCTAGCAAGAAATTTGCGCTGCACTTGCTTGTGCTGCTGCTGGTGGCACTTGGAGAATATTGTCTTGCAACAAATTTGGCAATGTACTTGCTTGTGCTGCACTTGGAGGACGTTCGCCAGCAAAGAAAGGCAATTTAGCTTTGCTGCACTTGCTGATGCACCGACAGATCATTGGCCCACACACACGCACACACAAGCTCAAGCTTTTTCGTTTTTTTTTATTTTTATTATTTTGTTATTTTTTAAGTTTACAATATTACAAGTTTACGAAATTAGTTGCAAGTACTAGCACTCGAATTAAATAAGTCGCGGAATTTGACATGTTGTTTTTTTTTTCTTTATTTTTGAGTGTGTCAAAAATTCGCTTTCGATTGTCAAAATTTGTAGTAGCCCCTAGGGCTAGCACAAATTTTGATAATTATAGTCACCTCACAAATGAATGAAATAAAATTCACCTACCAACGGTCAAAATTATATCATCCGACTGAAAAGTTTCCGATTGACACACAATATCTAAATGTAGTCATTATGGGAGATTTTAATAACAACATGTTCAATCCAATAAAGTCTTTTAATTTCCGCACTGTATGCCAGCAACTTAATATCACATTTGTACACAATTCGCTGCCGACACACTATGATGTGAGCAATAATAGCGTGTCTTTAATTGACAGCACACTAATAAGTAGTGTCCGACCAAAACCGAATATTTGGCCATTTTATAATATTCGGACGAAACTGAAACCGTTTACAAATATGAAAATTTTAGTTTTTACAAAAAATTTTTTTTGTTAAAAGGAAACAAAAGTACTTTTATACATATAAGAAAAAATTTTATATATAAAGTATTACTTTAATATTGAAGTTTATAATAATTAATTGAAACTTACTATAATAATAAATGAGATAATTTTATATTTAATTTTTTATTACAAAAGTGTTGCATACTTTATATCTTCCGTTCACACTCAAAATAGTATGCACCTACAATATACATTTTTATAGAACTACAAAACAATGTATTTTTTTTTAAAGGCTTAGTATTATAAAAATAGAAATATTTTGTTTTCTTTTCCTTTATTCCACACACACAGAATTCGTTCGGAAGTTAAATTATCAAATTTTGGCTCCAGTACCTATAGAACTTTAATATTAATTGCAAAAAAGATGATAAAATTGAAAATGATAGTATCAATCGCATAAAATTAACCAAAATGTTTTGTGTTAACACGATAAATCAAATCATAGACCAATTCATAATTTTTTTTTTTATATATATATATAGTATATAACATGCAATGACAATAGAGTTCAGCTAATACAGCTTTTTCGCACTTTCTCCGCATTAGATCATCTTAAGAACCAGCCTAAATAACTTTAAAATATCTCAATGATATCGATTAGAGGTGGGTACTAACACAATTTTTGATGTGCTGACACACTGGCACATGCTCACCCATATGTGTCAGCACACTGTGCTAGCACAATTGTGCCACAATCGAACTAAGCACTTATAAAAGTGTCGATAACAAAAAGAGTGCTAACACCCTTTTCTATTAATTTGTTTACAAAATGCACAAACTGCATATTTCCAATTATTGCAAGTGATCTAAAATAAAACAAAAAACAACTTTACTAAGCAAAAACTTAACAAAATCTTAGCAATTCAGTGCACAGTAGCAATAACCAATGAGTTTCATTGAAGAAGATTAGCACTGCACTCTGCTTTGCATCCCAACACTGCACACAAAAGCCATTTTACGCACAAAAGTGCGTCTAAGCTCTGTTCTTTGCGTGCTATTGTGCCATTATGTGAGTCAATGTAGTGTACAGCACTGAGTTACCCACCTCTTATATCAATAAGTGCGGTCCAAAACAATCTAAAGTGAGAAAAATTTACCCACCATAATATGGGTTGGGCTAAGGGACAACACAAGACATAACAACTAACCATGCGTTTACATAGATCTAATCAATCTAAACATACATTAGTTTTCAATTTACTTTTGAGTTGACCTTTCGATAAGTTAACATCAAAAAAGCTACAGTTGTTAACAAAGGTACTCATGCGATGTAAAGGAGCAGTAGCCATATAATTTGTTCTACTAAAAGGTAAGTAAATTAAATTGTTAGCAATTCTACTGCTTCTAGGGTTAGTGTTAAAATTTATAAGAATTAGGAGTTCTGGTGAATCGAATACACCAGTTATGAGTTGGTGTAAATAGACGATATATGCAGACTTCCTTCTCTCTTTCAAAGATTGCATTTTTAATATTTTAAAACGATCCTCAAAAGGAGGAAGGTTTAAAGTGTCAGTTGCACTTAAGCCCCTTAAAGCAAACCGAACAAAACGTTTTTGGATTCTCTATATACGTTCAACATGTACATTGTAACTTGGGGACCAAACTTGACTTGCATGCTCTAAGTGAGGTCGCACAATTGCATAATACAGCACTGTAGTTGTGATCATACTGTTAAATTCTTTGGCCCAGCGTTTCATAAACCCGAGCATAGAAAATGCTTTTTTACAAATGTAATCAATATGAACGTTAAACGATAGCTTAGAATCCATGCATATACCAAGATCTTTGACAGCATCTACACGACTTAAAGCAATATCATTTCTTATAATCAAAATATAAATTATTCCTTTTTCGCGAAAAGGTCATAGTTTGGCATTTATCTGGATTTAGAAACATATTATTTTTAAAACACCAAATTTCAAAGGATTTCAAATCAGACTGGAGTAGATCTGAATTGTCTTTAGCATCTATTGTTCTGTATATTTTCATATCATCTGCATAGATAAGTAGATAAGAGTGTTTGATGATGTGGGTTACATCATTAATGGCTAAAATAAACAGAAGTGGACCAAGGCGGCTACCTTGAGGAACATCTGATTCAGCAATAAATTTAGCTGACAATACGCCTCGAAATCGTATTTGATAAGATCTCTCTGTCAGATACGATTGAATCCAGCTTACAGAAAATTGTGGAAAGCCAATTAACTTTAGTTTAACTATAATTAAGTTGTGTGGCAGTTTATCAAGTGCTTTACTAAAATTAGTGTAAAAACAGTCGACCTGGTTACTTGAAAAAAATTAATTTAAGCAAAACGTTGTAAAATCGAGGAGATTAGTCACAGTGGATCTGCCAGTAACAGATCCATGCTGACGAGTTGTCATGACCTTCCCAAAGTGAATTTTCACACGATCATACGCTCAAAAGATCACGCTCAAAAAGTTTTGGAATCGACGAGAGTTTCGCGATAGGCCTGTAGTTGTTTATATCGTTCTTACAACCTTTTTTATAAATAGGACTTTCAAAAGATTTTTTTCCAAAAAAGTGGAAAAATACTTTCGCTAATTGATTTATTGAATAACATGGACAGTGGTTGACTTAGAACGGAACCGCATCGTGTTAACACTGCGGCAGGAATTCCGTCAGGTTCAGCATTAAAATCCTCATCGATCAATCCAATCTACTTTAAAATATTCTCTGAAGTAAAGGATAGGAATCAAACGAAACCCTGGGTGTAGAGTTTATATATTCAAAGTACTCTTCATCAGGATTAAAAGAGTACGAACAAAATGACTCTTTAAAGAGATTGGCAAATAAACCACAAATTACGACGGGATCGTCAGTACATCCGTCAGAGGTTTTAAATGATGAAAAGATTTTTTTTGGTGTTTATGAAACCCCAGAATTTCTTTGGATCAGACAATATTCTCAGCTTAATACTGTTTAAATAATTTTGATATAAGGTAGCTGAGCAATTTTCAAAATTAAGAAACAAACGCTTGTAGATTTCTAGGTCATTCAAGTCTGAGCTACAGACATATTTTTTCCATGCCCTATTCCTGCTGTTGCGAAGAATCTTTAACTCCTTTGTGTACCAGGGGTAAGCACAATTTTTCGTAAATTTAAGGCTATACGGCACGGACAGAGAAAACATAGCAAAGATTTCCATATAAAAAAAATTAATTGAATCATCAAGAGTGTTATTTTTAACATATTCTAAAATTACGTAAAGTTTACTTTGAAGTAAAAGATTCAACTTCAAAAAGTCAGCTTTTTTAAAATTGAATTCATAAACTTTATCTATTGAGTTAGACTTTACTATATTATCCCTGTCTGATTTGTACCATATGCTCAATGGTGGATGGTATTCATCAACAGCAGTCAAAGCATGAGGGGCCCTCTCAACAATCATATTGTTACTGTCTGTAGTTAAGATCAGGTCAAGAAGTCTTTCACGACTATTATAAATACAACTCACTTGTTGTAAGTCAGAACAAATATTATCAACAAATATATGCTCTTGGCGTGTCTTCGAATTAGATGCACAAAAATATGTATCATCGTCAGAAGATTCCCATTTCAAGTCAGGCAGATTAAAATCACCTAACAATAAAATGTCGTCATTAACGTCAATTATGCTTATAACGTATTCTATGCAATCCGCAAGGCTTGCATAAACTTCTACACTGCTCTTAAGAGGAACGTATGCATTAATAAGATATACATTAGAATTGCAATATACAACCTTAGCGCATATAAGTTCGATGTTAGCAGAGCAGGGAATAACAATAATGGAACTAAAGAAGGAGTTCCTTACAGCTAATAAGGCACCTCCACCGACAGCAGAAGTATTGTCAGCGTGTCTATCTCTTCTATAAACTTAAAAAATGTTATCAAACAATTCTAAGTCAGTAATGCTTCCGTTTACCCAAGTTTCAGTCAATGCGATAATATCCTCAGAGAGTTTCTGAGACATTAAAAATATGTCTCGCGTCTTAGAGCGTAATCCCCTTACATTTTGATAGTAAAGGGATAGCCTATATATTAACGAGTATATTATCAGTCCACAAATTAGAGTTTAGAACAGTTGCAAACTCTTCAGCTGGAACTGTGAGAATAAAGGAAGCATGGGAAGGTTTATTACCTATTTTTTGCATGAACAAAATGCATTTTGACTCAACAAGTTATTATGTTTGATAAAGGTCAATACATTTTCAACAGTTGTGTCGGGCTGAAGACGTGAAATAAATAAATTTTTTTCCTCGACACTGCCCTTAAGCTTGATAGATTTCTAGCCTCAATAGGAGTCAAAACTGAACTATTAGTCAAAGAAGGAATGTTAGAAGGTGACGAGGAAGTAACTGGAGTATTTTTGTTCAAAGATGCTTTGCGACGCTTATTTTTGTTCTTCCTCTTTCTTTTTGCAATAGAATGGTCTTTTTCTGATGCAATAATAGTTTGAGTCCCGGAAGAAACAGTCTGTGACAAAGAAGGTTGGACATTTTTCGGAATAGATATTTCATCATAGACGCTGGTACTGAGTGTGGCTCTAATTTCGCTAAAAAATGTGACGATTTCTCTAAAATTGTTATTTAACGTATTAAGACTTTCCCCAATTTTTGAATAAAGTTCATCTGGGGAAAGTGCCCTACACGAAGCACAGTACCAGCGAAGACCTGACCGTACAGATACTAAATCGTCTAGACATGATTTAGAAATACCGGCACAAGATGCATGAAACATTTGCTCACATGGACCAGAACAGCTGAACATGGGGTTCAGAATGTTTTGGCTTTTGCAAAGTTCGTCCAAAGAACAAGCAACGATATTTTCTGCAGAAAAATAATCCATGTTTAATTTTTTAAAAAATGAGCAGATGCAAAATGTGCTTTTAGGGTTATTTTATTCAGACAGTGTGTGCACGGTTTAGTAGAAAACAAAAAACAACAGCAACACTCACTGAGCTGAAGATAAACAAATCACAGCACAAAGAAGAAACTAAAACACAGCAAGCATGCAAAAACAACAACAACACTGCATTAACTAAGTTAAACAAAGTTAAAATGCAAGAATTAAACTTACACAACTTAAATGCATAATTATTATTTAAACGAACAGTTTTATATTAATGTTATTAGTATAGTAAAATATGATATTTAAATAATTACAATATTGAACTATTTTAATACACTCACGAATATAACAAACAAAGGCTTTTACATAACACGATAAAACACAATCCACACCAACTAATAGACGAGATCCACTGAACTGACGAGATCATCTTGTTTTGTACAATGCGTTGTAAATATTTTTATTAAACCAAACTAAAATATATTTTAATTAAATGACTGATTCAAGAAATTTTTACCAAAAGTTCTTGAATATAGTCGAATAGCCGAAACTAGTCGAAACTGACAAAAAGGGCCGAAACTGGTCGTAACCGAAACCAAATATTCGGTCGGACACTACTAATAAGCAATCCTGATTCCTTACATTTATCAAAACGTCTTAAATACGAATATGTTTTCTACAGCAATTACAAAAAAATCAATTCTGAAGCATTAGAGAATCTTCTTTTTGAAGGAGACTTCTATAACATGCAATTAACAAGTGATGTAAACATACAACTGTCTATACTGAATTCCAATTTACATGCATTATTTTCTTTAGATCATATTTCTAAGTACAAATCTAACTTAAATAACGATAATTGGATAAACTCGAGAAAAATAATGTGTATAATCACTTCGGGATTTGGCTTTTAAGGCGTTTATAGAAAATCGCTGAGCCAGCAATTGGAAAATTTTTTGTAAATTTAGAAATCTTACAAAGTCAATAATTCAGAAAGCTAAAATTCTTCGTCGGACATCTTAGACGTAACGAGCGGTGTTCAACAAAGTTCAGTGCTGGGCCCTATACTATTTATGCTATATTTAAACAGCCCCAATAAGCCAAACGAATTCGAAACAAATACGCATTCTCGGACATTTTGATCGTTAACGATTATCGTTTTCGAATACGCGAACGGGAGAAAATCACTATTCGTTAACGAGTCCGAGAAAACGATTCGTTAACGAGTCCGAGAATGCGAATCGTTAACGAGTCCGAGAATACGATTCGTTAACGAGTCCGAGAATGAGTTTCGTTAACGAGTCATAAAATACGATTCGAGAACGATTCGTTAATTTTAAATATCGAACCCTTCTCGAACCGCTAAAACATAACATATTTGCCAACAACTTTTTTACAAAAAAAAAACCAATTTTATAAGATTTTAAACAGCATCTCATGAGAATTATGATTTTTATACTAGCGAAAAACTGCAAACACTACTATTATTAACATTACATTAAATTGAAAAATTACCACCATCTGGAGATTTGAACCTCGGCCGCGTGATTGTAAGTCCATGAGATTATCCATTCGACCATCGTAGTTGTTAAGTAATCGTCGCTTAATTTGCATCATTAAGAATGAGAGCTAGCCTATGGTCGTGGGTTCAAACCCCAACCTCGACAAAAAACTTTTTTTTGTTGTGCTGTTTTAAGATATAGTTTTTTTTATACAAAATTTTTTTACGAAAGTCCAAAATGTTATTTCCTTATAAATTTTTTTATAAACTTTTTTTTATTTTATATTTAAAAACCATTTTTTTCTTAAAACATTTAATAATAACAGCGAACTCAAACTAACTGATTTGTTTTTAAAAATGTTTTAAAGAAAAACTTTTACAAGTAAATGAAAAAACGAATACTAGATCTCGGACTCGTAAACGAGCTCGAAACAAACACGAGATCTCGGATCCATACAAAATTATGCAAAGGACTTAGAATATTTTCTAGAATATTTTCCATATTGAGATCTTAGGTTCATTTTTGTAGTTGATTATTTCCTCCAATTTTGAACGGTTTGCTACCTATGGACCTGAACAGGGGAAAAAAGGTAAAAAAAAAAGAATTTTTTAAAGTTTTTTGCGATTTTGACCTTGAAGATGAAGTTTTTTATTTTATATTTTCACAATTTTTGTTCTTTATAACAAGAGCTACAACTTTGCCTCAGAGAGTAAATCAAAATTCCGAACGGTTTGCAAGATATGAGCTTGAGAAAATTATCATTCTTTGCAAAAATGACACCGAGGCCCCACATCTTTGGGGGCCCATAAAAAAAAACCTGGAGGACTTTGGGCAAAACTGGGAGACAGGGGTCTTTTTTTTGGTCTTTTGTCACGTAGTGTTGTCCGTATATGGTTATTTTTTTGTGTTGCACTGTGTAACATGAATTTAAGGAAGTATAATATGGTTGTTTCAAACCGAGTTCCTTATTTACGTTTATGTCATAAAAATCTTTTGACTATAACAAATTCTAATGTAAAATTGTTTGTTTAATATGATATAAGATTTTTTTTCAAAAACTAGTCCTTGATCTAAAATTGGCATACATTATTAAATTTCCTAATTTTTTCTTTCGCTTTTTGTTCTCGGCTAGATCGCTGCAACTTTTTTTAATTTAAATGATTTTATTTAGTTTAGGAAAAATTTAAGAAAAGTTTAAATGGTATCATCTTTATGATTGAAAAACAAGCCGACTTTTCGGAAAACATTAATTTTTTCAATTAATTATTTTACTTTGTCTTCTGCTAATTTACAATGACTTTAAAACATAAATTTGCTTATCGTCAAAGTTTATATTCGTTATTGAATTAAATGCTTTGCTATCTGCTATCTGTTGCTACGAGGAATGACCTTCGACTAATAATGGATATCATTCCTTAACATTCGTCAATTTCTCGTAGGAATAACTTCGTAATTTCTTTCATTACATTCGTAATAGTTACTTAGAAATTCATTCGAAGGTTGACCGTACCCATTATACGTAGAATGTACGAAGTTTTAGTTGGGCTTAAAAAATTTACAACTGAAATCGTTCATACTGGTTTGTCGAACAAATACCGAATATAAGGAAATGTGTGATTGCAAGGTGGCCGTAGCCTACTGGAAGAGTACGTTGCCCATAAGCTAAAGAACAGCAGTTCAAACCCCAGCTGAAATATTCGAAATACTCAAATATTTTCAAATATATATATTCAAATAATCGAAATGTGTACCAAACTACGTCCATTCTACGAATTCTATTCGTAGAAAAAATTTTTTAATTTAAGAATACGTATTCAAAAATGTCTGTGAAACAAGGGTAAATGAAATGGTATCTTAACTTATTAGGCCGTGTTTACATTACGTGTTTTTATCGCGATTGAGACACCGCTCTCAATTTTTTTTCTCAAACGCGGCTGAAAAGTACCGAATATTAAATAAATAAATGTATTTAAATACATAAAAAATTCAGTATTTTTCAGCCGCTTTTGCAAAAAAAACCGTGAGAGCGGTGACAAAAATGCGTAATATGAACATGGCCTTACAGCAACGGGTACACGAAGAAAACTGTTTGCTAAATTTGTATTGTGGTTAAGCAAAAATTGCGCTTGAAACTCAGCAACTTTAAAATTATGATAGATTTCAGCAAAAACTAGGCAAACTTTGTTGTTCTGTTTATAATAACTAAGCAAAATTTTGATTAAATTCAAGCAAAATCAAATTTCTACTTGAGTCAAGCAAATATTTGCTAAGTTATTATAAATTGGAATAGAATATTTGGATTAGTTTTTGCTGATATCGTACATGTTTTTGAAGTGAAATAATTATTAACATTAAATTAAATTGAAAAATGACCATTCTCCGGAGACTTGAACCTCGGCCGCGTGAGTGTAAATGCATGGGCTTATCCATTCGACCAATCGTCGCCTAATTTTCTTCATCAAGAATGAATAGAAGAAATTTGCTTGAATTTAGTAAAATGTTTCCATTTGAGTTTATAATAACTTAGCAAATATTTGCATGAGCTTAGTTAAAACTTGCTATTTGAGCTTATAATAATTTAGCAAATATTTGCTTGAATTGAGTAGAAATTTGCTTTTGTAGTTTATAATAACTTAGCAAAATTTTTCTTGAATTTAATCAAAATTTTGCTTTTTCTTAAATACATGAGGAGTGATTTCATTTTTTTTTTTTTAGTTACAGAGTAAATATAATTACAATTTAACTACATAAAAGCTATAGCTGCTAAGGCCTTAAGCTAATTGCTAAGATATTTACAAGTATGAAGTAATAAAGATATATTTTAGATGGAATTATATATGGAAGTATAGATTAAGTTTGCATATAAATTTTATAAATATTTTGATGCTGTCGATGGTTACGTTTTCTAGAATTTTGTTGAAGTCTGGGTTACCAAAACTTTGCCGTATATCGTTTATTGCTTGACAGTTTACAAGAATGTTTTGTAAGTTAAGGTATTCGGTATTGCAAAAATGGCAGGTGGGGAGACTGCTGCGATTGAAGAGATGTTCGTGTGTTATCTTTGTGTGTGCAAGTCGGCATCTGGTATATGATGATGTGTCTTCTTGAGATTGCCAGCGGGAATTGAGGGGGAATTTGGTTTGGGTTTATAGCTTTATAAGGATGTTCGTATTCAGTCCACTTTTGTCTGATGTTTTTGCTGAAATGCTTGTCGACCATCTTCTTGATGTCTCTTAGGTTTATTGAATTTATAAGTTTGACAGGAGCTCTTGTTGCTAGCTTTGCTGCTGTATCAGCAAGAGTGTTACCCTGTATTCCCACACATACAGGGAATTGTTCACATTTATAATTGCTAAGAGTGTTGAAAGAGAATCCGTGCAAATTAATGTTTTTTATTTTTACTTGATTTTGCTTTCAACTTACTTGGAGTATTGCGTTTGCTTCTGCAGCGAAGACAGACGAGTGTGCTGAGAGTCCTTACTCTAAGAGAGGCTACGGTTCTAATGGATTTTTCGTCTAAAAACCTACTGCATCTTTTGACTTCGATCCGTCTGTAAAGATAAACTGCCAGTTTGGGTAGTTGTTGCGTATCTCAAGGAATTTTTTTGTGAATGTCACTGGAGCGGTGTTTTCTTTTAGATAATCTGTTAAGTCGAGCGAAATTCAATCCAAATTAAGAGACCAAGGTGGTGCATTTGATCTTTGCGTAGATTTAGTGTCAAGAATAATATCCAGGTTTTTTACGGTTTCTACAATTGAAGTATAATCGCGAATAACGTTGTAAACGACATTATTTTTTAGTGCTTTTTTTGCGAATACCTGTTAGAATCTGTTGTAGATTTTACAATAATGGTATTCAGTAAAATTTGTTAAGTCCTGCTAAACTGCTAAATTGTTCATGTTAGCAGCTGTTGATGTGAACGCACCTACTAAGACATTTTACAATCATGTGCTAAGCTGATATGTCAAAACCAGCTGACAGACTTCTACAGCTAAAAATCTGTTGTTTTAATTACTCGTGTAACCAGAACTCAGTAACGAAAAATGTATTTTAATTTTTATATTACAGTGCGTTAACACTTTCGATACAATTGCTATTCAGAAACTTTGAAATGTTTTAAGTCTCTACCAACCCCATTACAAAATTTTATTTTTTTATAAATAAAAGGCAGTTTTTTACTTTGAAGCTGCAAATCAAAAATAATTTGGTACTTGTTAGAACTCATTCCCAAAACGATTCATCACTTCACTCAATAAGTTTGACGTTTCGGACTTAACAAATGGTATCTGCTAAACAAAAACACGGTGCTGAGCTTGTTAACTTGCTAACAAGCTGCTAAGTCATTTCCCATACAAAATTTTGACAAGACTTAACAAATTTGTTAAGTTTAGCAAGTTAGCAGGGCTTAACAAATGTAGTGAATACCATTAATATGTATAAGTGAGTTTGTGTTGCATTCAAGTTTGTTGCTGCTTAGGCATTTTACAATATTTAATCTATCATTTAAAACTTTACTCAAGTACTTTATGTGCTCGTTCCATAGATAATTACTGCATATGAATATACCTAATATTTTTAGCTTGTTAACATTTTCAATTTTATGTGAATATGTTTAGATTTTTCTTTACATATTAATTTGCCACTTATTTTGCACCAAGATTCAATGTTTTGAAAAAGACATTGAGTTTTTTCTACAAAAATTGTTGGGTTTTTAACTTTTGCGAAAATGTAAAGATCGTCTGCATAAATGATGTGCTTAAAAATTTATGTTCCTCTATTACCCCACTTAATTTATCGAAAGCAATCAGAAAAAGTGTCACCGACAGCGGTGAACCTTGCGGAATTCCGTTGTGTAATGACCAGACTTCCGACAGAGTTTGGCTTACTTTAACTCGAATTTTTCGGTTAGGTAGAAATTTTTTATGTAGTTGATTACATTGTAACCAACTTTCCATGCTATAAGCTGTTCTATCATTGTGTGCAGTCCGACTCTGTCGAATGCTTTTTCCATATCCATTGAAAGGATAGAAAAATGCTTTTTTGAAGAAAGGCTGTTGCAGATATGCTCATCGAGGGTAAGTAATGCATCAAGTGTGCCGCTACCTGGCTTAAAAGCTGTTTGATTATTTGTCAAAAAATTATTGAATTTTGAATACCACATAAGTCTACGATAAATCATTTTTTCCATTATTTTGGAAATGCAGGGGATGCGAGATATCGGCCTATAGCCCTCGAGTTTATTTTTCGGTTTATTGGGCTTAGGGATTGGAATAACCATTGAAATTTTCCATTGTTGTGGTATTGTGCCTGATAGAATAACGTCATTGTATAATTCGCAAAGTTTTTGTTTGCCAAGTATGGGAAGGTTTACTAAAAGATTGTAAGGAATGTTATCCAGTCCAGGTGATTTACCTTTTAGGCATCTAAGGCAAGATTCGAGTTCTAATAGGGAAAAAGGTCCTTCTATTTGCATTGCTTGCTTGTTGGAGATTTAATTGATGTTAAGAGAATTATCGAAAAAGCTTTTTTATTTCTGAATTCCCTTGTAAAGTTATTATTACTAGAGTAGTTTGACCAGGTTTCTCCCAGAAGATCAGATATTTCTTTAGGCAAGGAGACGGGGATATTATTGGTATTTTCCATGGCATGAATGTTGTTAGAAATTTTTTTTCCGTGGAGGATTTTGACCTTGTCCCAAAGGACTTTCGAGGGAGTGCTATCGTTGATATCTTTTGTAAAGAAGATAAATGAATTCTTTTTTGCTAACTTTTAAATTTAGCAGTAGCTTTTTTTTAATTTATAATATTTTCCATATTTGGGCTTTGTTTAACTTTTTTCCACAGACTTTATTTTGTGGATTTGAGTTGAGCTAATGTGGCATTCCACCAGTAAACGTTTCTCTTATAAGATTTAGGCGTAGATCTTGGAATCGAATCATTTGCGCTAGTTTTAATTTTTTTCTGCAAGATTGCTTCTTTCTGATTTGTATTTATGTTTGTCGGTAGGATCAAAAAGTTTTTGTTAAAAAAAGTTTTGGTATCAAGGCCAATCTGCATTTTCTGTTTTGTATATGTGAGTTTTATAACAGTTTGTTTATGTTGAGTTATTAAACATGGTTATGATAATTGGGAAATAATCACTCCCATGTAAGTCGTCCATTATTGACCAATTTAGGGAAAGGTTTAGTGGTGGATTGCACATGCTAAGATCAACGTGTGTAAGGCTAGAGTGAGTTGAGAAATGTGTGGCAGAGTTGTCGTTGAGAAGTAAAAAGTTATTGTTTTGGATAAATTTAGAAACTTCTTTTCCTTTTTGTTGTAGCTGAAAGAACCCCAAAAAGGGCTCCATGCATTAAAATCGCCAACTAACAAGGTCGGCTCCTGGATGTTTGATAAAAGGCTGTGCAGGTCGTTTTCTGAGAGGTTATCAGATGGAGAATTATATATATTGACTATTGTGAAGGTTATGTGTGATTTAATTTTAATTGATATTGCTAAAATGTGTGAATTGACGTCGACTGAGAGTGTCGAGAGCCTGAGAGGAAAGAGTAAGTGAGGAGGTGGTTTGTTTGGAATTACTAATTGGAGCAGGTTTAAGAGTTGAGGCGGTGTCGTTTGAGAGGGATTTTTCAATGTTTTTTTGGTTTTTGTTTGTTATTTTCAATGTTTGTTAAGTGTAGTGCTGGAGAGAGAGTGTGATGTGGTTAACAGCTTTGTTGTAGAGTGGGGAGTATTTATCGAATTTGAGTGTGAAGTTGGGATTTTGTTAGTCAATAGAGTTTTTGTTGTCATAGTCGGAAATATTGTTTTTTCTATTTCTTTGTTTGGTAAAAATGTTTTCATTTGGAGTCAGTTGGAGTTCTTTGGTTTTCGGTTTCTGTATTAGGCGCAGATTTGTACTTTTTGAGTTGCTTCTTCTAGTGTTTTGGTTGGAGAGTTACTTGTAAAGTCTATATTGTCACTGTTTATTTTTTCCGTCGCTTCGCGAAAAGAACATTTATTAAGAGTTTTATAATTTAATATTGCTTTACGTTTTACAAAGGTTGGACAGTTTTTGTTGTCCGAACGGTGCTGTAGTTTACAGTTTATGCATTCAACTTTAACACAAGGAATAGGTTCATGAATAGTGATTGCGCACACATTGCATTTACTGCCATTGCATTTACTGTATAGTGAAACAGTTTTTGCATTGCATAGGAGAAGGGAGATAGGGCTCTACTTTTACCTTCAACCAGGCGATGCTTACTTCTTTTGGTAGGTCATATAAATTAAATGATATGATGTGCAAAGGTGTGTTTACGACTTTGCCTTCTTTTATTTTTGTGATTTTTTTGCATTCTACAGCACCTTGATTTTTAGTCCTTCAACAATTTCTTCTTCACATAGATTGCTAAGAAAGCCGTAGTAGACAACGCCTTTGTTGATATTGAGAGTCGGATGCAAGCTGACAGAAATATCACATGTATTAGAGAGTTTTGTTGCTTTTAAAACTTTATTGGTTTGCACTTCACTTTTGGTAAGAATAAGCAGGTGTCCTTCTCTTGTAAAGGATATTGAAATAGGTTTTTCCATTGTAATGGATTCAATGGCGTTATGGAGCAGAAAAATATTAAATAACTTAAGAGGCTTTTCAGCTTTGTTTTTCATGATAATGAATTTGGGAGATGTGCTATTTCTCGTGGGTAGAATTTTGTTATTTTTTAGCTTAGGAAAGTCGTGATTGTTGTTAATATTATAGTTTTTTCGTTTGGGTGGTGGTTCTTGGTCTAGGATGGAGAAAAAGTTTTGGTCACGTCCTCCTGGATCGGATGCCATGATCTGGCTGAGGTAACACTGATATGACACTAGAAAAGATTCACTTTGTGCAAAAGAAGAGAAAGAAGAAAAAAATAGTAAACAAAACTAGTTAGTTGCTTTGCACTACCTAGCAAAAAATGCAAAAAATAAACGCGTACAGATTATACAAGCTTGATGTAAGAGAGTACAGAAATCGTGAATCTGAACCGTTTAGGTGTCAATATCAAACTGAGGAGTGATTTCAATTTAGCAATCTTTTTCTAAAATCACACCGTGATTGAACAAAGTTTTGCTGAGTTGCTTTAAGGCAAAACATTTGCTTGATTCAAGCAAAATAATTATCTCCGTGTACACTATACTATTTAAAAATTAATGGTTCAGCTCAGATTTATTTATAAATTTTCTTAAAAAAAGTATTTGTGTTTTCTCTTCAAAATATATTAAATACATAATGAACTGTCATGGGCACCTGCATATAGTGAATAATACCTTTAATGAATACCCCTGGTATTTCCACTAGCGCCCTCTAGCGTGGCAGTGCACACAATTTTTTTCCCATTTAGATGTGGCATCTCGGTGGGGTTCGAGAACATTCGGGCGAACAAAATGGCGATAAACATGCTTGAGGTGGATAAGCAATAACAACAGTAGCAAAATTAGTTTGGGCGCGAATAAACCGGTCTGAAAGATGGCGTGATCCGACACGCGCTTGAATCGGTAGGCAATGGGAATACCGAAACTAGCGTCGGTTAACGGCCATTTTTCGACGTGTCATCCAAAAGTCGAAACCAACCATTACCTACTCCCCTCGATTATTGTCGATTCCTCCGAAAACGGAGCGAAGTTGGAAAAACATCGGTAGTTTGCCCGTCTAAAAACCTCGAAAAGGAATGCGTACTAACCTTAACCGAGAACAGGTGGCAACCCTTACAAAAGTACGAAAATTCCGAATAAAGAGAAAAATACATCTCTGCGAAAACGATGCTGCAGCAGAGGTCGAGCATTTAACAAAATGAAAAGGATGAATATTAAGGTTACAGTGAACAAGCAGTTAAATAATAAAAATTACAATTAAAAGACGACTACAAAACTCTTGAAAGTGAAACCTAACCGCAACATTAAAAGGTAGGAAACCTTTAAAATCAAGATATTTGCAATAAAGTTTCTAAAACTATACTATCAGCTGCGCGAGTGCTAGTGCATAGTGGAGAGAAGTCGAAGGAATTTCAAGCAAATCTAGAAATATTTGGAAAAGCAAACACGAAAGCAATAGTTTTACATTAAACGAAGCTAGAAAACCTTTATACATATAACGAAAAAAGGTGAGTTATATTTAACGTTTGAACCTTTGAGTTAAGTAACCGTAATAGCTTAAATTAAATAGCAGCATTGGATACAAATTTATTATTATCTCTATCACTACAAGTTAACCATCTATTTTCAAACATTATTGCGAAAAACCCATAAAATAAAAATAAAACAGTCACCATTGTATTGAGTAGACTTCTACAATGTAAACTGTAAACACGGCAACGACTCTGAAAGCAATATATAAATATAATTTGGTTGGAACAGAATTTCGAAGGTTCCCAAGTGTCTAGTGACTGACTTGAGAGAAAAAAAGGGAGCGACGACAAGACTGCGCACGTTTGCGTGGCCCCCAACAAAAGACAGCAACAGAAACTTTTCTCCTCCAACTAATGCCTCGCCACAAAGCCGCAGCGCCAGCATCGTTGCCTGAACCGTAGTAGGTCCGACCTAGCGGACACACCAACAGCGTCGCACCACAGCACCGAAACCAACACGCTGAGCATTACCGCTCAACGCCGCAACGCTGCAGACCACCAACACCATCGTCATCATTACCAGCAGCAGCACCATCGTCAACCCCCCCAACCTCCAGCGTTTGCCAGCAACAGCTGCGGCAACAACAACAACGACATCATCACATCCAGCAAACCACCACCACCAGTAGCGACGACACCTACATCATCACCAGCCATGTCATCACATCCAGCTCCACCACCCTAACCCCCAACCTCCAGCGCCGCCGCAACAACTACAACAACGACCACAACGACACAATATTACCACTATCATCACCACCAACTGTGAAAATAACAGAAAGAAATAAAAAAGAAGGTGAAAACTAAAACAAAACATAAAAGAGAAGAAAAAAAACTAAGAAATCAGAAAATTTAAAAGAAAATCTAAAAATAGCTAATTTGTGAAAAGCGAAAGAAGAGAATGTGAAGAAAGTGAAAAGACCAAATAAATAAACTAAAAATTTAAAAACTGAAAAATAAACAAAACTACAGATAAAATCTGAAAAGAATAGATCAAAATAGTTAAAATTTAAGAGAAAAATAAAGACATAGAAACTAAATAAACAAACAAATTGGTGAAGTGAAAATCGAAAAATTGAAAGAATAAAAATAAACTCAAAACCAGTGAAGCAGTGAAAATTAAATGAAAAAGTGCACTAAAAGAAAAGGACGAAAATGAAAAGATACACTAAAAAAGAAAAGTAAATTGAAATAGTGAAAACCAAAAAAAAAAAATAAAAAGGTATAAATGCAAAGAGAAAAAATACCAAAATTTAGAGAAAACTAAAATGAGTGAAAATTAAGAAAACAGATAGAAAACAGAAAAGCTTAAAGGAGAAAGGAAAAATAATAACAGAAAAAAACAAACTAGAAGTATGTGAAAAGTCGAAAAACCTAGAAGTTAGAAAAGAGAATGCAAAGTTGCTAATAGATAAGAAAATGAAGAAATGTTAATAAACTAAAAAGAGTACACAGTTTAATTTGTATAAAATTAAGTAAAATATAGAAAAACTTGAAATATAAGTGAAGTGAAATAAAATTAGAAAACTTAAAATGTAAGAAGAGTGAAATAAAGTAAAGACAATTAAGATTATATGATAAGAGAAAAAAATAGTGAAAACGATGACATTAAAGAAATGTAGCGGCTGATATATAAGAAAATAGTGAATCTACCGAGAAAAAATAAGAAAACTGAAACATTGAACCGAAGAAGAAGAGACAGATAAGGAAAATAAAACCAAGAGAAAACTATAAAAGAGAAAGATAAAAAGTCAAAAGAGAAGAAAAAAAAACAAACGACAACCCAGCACTATCAACAACAACTACATCATCGACATCAACACCAGCATAAACTACAGAACAACCATAGCCACCATCGCAACAGCACCGCTACAACAACTACAGAACCAGAACATTGACATCCACAGGCCGGAAACATACTCGCAAGTTTTTTATAATAATAAACTCACTTTTGAGAAATAACGATTGTTTACTATTACAGACATACTATTTATATTTTATTTTTTTTTAATTTAAATGATAATTTTCCGCTTTAACAGTAGGTTAAGGAAACGAAATTTTTCGTCAGTAACTGAAGCAGAGTTGATTTACTTAAGCAATAACAAAATTTGTAAACGCGTTCGTGAAGAATATTGAACAAAGCATTTAACGTTCGATGCGTCATTCGGGCGTGCGTATAAACTGCGTCATTCTGGAATTTTTGATCGATTGTTAGCAACATTCAAAAATAGAGAAAAACAGATAATGTAACATTTAAGGGAAACGAGAAAAGGGTTCAGTAAAAAAAAAAGGAAAAAAGGTGAACGCCAGCAGAAGAAAACTAACCACATAAGCTTAACAAAGTAAGAATGTAGTTGGCAATGCTGTTGCTATCCTCCGTAAGGAGAAGTAGAACATAAGCTGCAGCGACATAGTCTAGAGACATTCCAGCGTTCAACTTCATAGGTAGCTCTAGGGTTTAGTTAAGTTTGTGGAAAAAAAAAATTCAGCTGAAGTCTGCCCAATGACTTAAAGGCAGGCGATCTTAAATATTTTTGACAACTTAAGACCAGGTTTCACATTTTCTTTAGACGCACCTAGATAGCGATAGGTATGGGTATTCTTACAACCGTGGATGCTTTTAGTTTAAGCAAACGTTACTGACGTAAATGTAAACAGTATTTGGTATATTAGGCTTAATTTGTCCACTACTTTAAGTTATAGAATGTCTTATCCTCCTCACTAAAGACAGCTATTTAAGTTATATGCTAAATTTTTTGTAATTTAACTGCTACCAATTTATCGTGTTGGTATATTGCTCGATAGAAACCTTGGGCGGGTCGATTTGTAGGGAGTGAAAAAATTCACCAATTTCCCTATGATTTCCGTATTCTATGGGTTATTCCATGAAAATTTGCCGAAGGAACCATACCTCTATCGTTAAAATCGAGTCCCCTTCTTTTTGTTGGTAAAAATTTCAAAAGTTACGGGCATTTTTGTCCAAATTTTGGACCATTTTTCCATTTTTTTCATGATTTTGTCCAAGAATATTACTTTCATGGCCATTTTTTTGGTTCAATCCATTATTTAATTCAATTTACAATTCAAAGCGAAGAGTTTAAGCCCAAATTTATCGAATTCGGTTGATTAATTCATGCGATATTGCTCAAACAAAATAACACATAAAACCAACTTTTTGATTTTTTTTCCCTTTTTATTTTTTTTTTCTACAAAAATTCAAATTAAGAGATAATAAAGTATCTATCAACCTATTATCAAAAAAAAAATATTCAATTTGAGTGTAGTAAAAGACAAAATGTGAAAAAAAACATTATTTTTTCTGAAAGTCTTGTTTGCTTTCAAGTCTTGGTGCACCCTGTGAAAAAATATGCCAATAATGTAAAGCGCAAATCAGTCCAGTCGTAACGTAAGGTTCGTAAGCTTCGTAAGTCAAAAAAATTGAGCCAAAAAAATGGCCATGAAAGTAATATTCTTGGACAAAATCATGAAAAAAATGGAAAAATGCTCCAAAATTTGGACAAAAATGCCCGTAACTTTTGAACCGTTGGACCAATGTTGGAGATTTTTTTTTGTAAATTGATCAAAATGAGCTCACCTTTCCAACGCGCCTACTGACGATTAAACCCGATTGATAGTTTTTGAGTTATGGATGTGAACGTGTAGGTAATATTTCATACGAACGTCAATTTGGGAAAAAATCTACCAACAAAAAGTAGGGGACTCGATTTTAACGATAGAGGTATGGTTCCTTTGGCAAATTTTCATGGAATAACCCATAGAATACGGAAATCATAGGGAAATTGTCGAAAAATAAATCAACCCGCCCTAGTATAATGGTTAATGGTAACAAGAACATATTAGTAGTAACAGTTTTACAAAACCTCAAGTTACCGAATTTTACTATAAGAAGCTCGGCTTAAGTTAAGTTAAAGTCTTGTTTGTCATTGCTAGCCTTAATTATATACAAAACACGGTTTATAAAAGAAATTGAACTATGAGTTTGTTTATCTATTGTTGCCAATGTTTACGTTGCTTAATTCATTTGCTTTCGTAACTGACTCGTAATTTTAAACAATACCGTTAATTTAAAAACAACAGTTGAGTTCAAAGTAAATTTTTTTAAAAACCGTCGACCCACTTATGACATCATTAGAAAGTACAGCAAATGAATTGCTAAATTTTGAATTTGTCATGCAATGAAATTTCATTATTTTGAATCATCGGTGCCTTTCCCCAAAAGGTAGCATTATCCATATTTTTTACATACAATATCATGGTTGATTTTCTTGTTAAAATTTACTTTAACCTAGAACTGCTGTTAAGTTATTTTTTTTGGATTAACCGTCACACTTTGTTGTTTATGATTCTAAATTTTTATCATAGCTTAAGCTGACACGCAAATTTATTTTACTTTGTATCACACATTATAGGTGATAATGTTTTAAGTTTTGTATATATATCGAGCAGATCTCGCTTATTTGAAAAACAAATTGTTACATTGTAATAACAAGAGCAAAAAAAATGTTTGTTACTTTTGCCGAAAAGAGGTTGATTTTCCGGATCTGCATCAAGCCGGAGTTGTTTTCGGGTATTATTAGTTTTCTAATTTGGGAATAAAAGTTCCTTAATTGTTTTGATATGAATCTATAAATAGTAGGTTTAAGTAATGTAAGCGTATACATTTTTTTGTAATTATTTATTTTGGCTTTGTTTCTTGAATTTGGGACCAAATCTAATAAACGAAAGCGAACTATAAATTTTTTTTTTAGAACAATGATGAATAGTTGAATTATACCGGATAGGTGGCGTAGATCAGCAAAAGTAAGAATGGCGTAAGTATGGAGTCAATTGGGGTGACCTGAGAATCGGTGCTGAGGGTCACCATGGCTGGTCTTTGTTTCTGAGGCCAGAAGGGGTGGGCTAGCCAAGGGCGATCGGACTCCATCCAAGATCGACCCACGAGACGTGCCAACGTGGCAACAGCGAGCAACCGGCTCAGATTCCTTCTTCGTTTTCAGCACTTTCGCGTAAAATAATCGGTTTTTTTTTTGTATCTTCCTTCGAGATTTTAATCTTTTGTATGGTTTATCGGGTTTTTTTTTCAGCTGGTACGATTCAGCTGGTACGATTTTTATTCATGTGCAGTTTCTGTCTGTCGGACCAGGCTGGTAAGAACACCACCCCATCCGGCGAGCCTTAGCCGCGCAATACACCAGCGTACCAGTGCTGCCAGAGGGACGACAGGGGTGCGTAACAAAGAATACCTTGCCACATGACGCACCAGCCATATACCACAAACGGTGGGCCGGAAACATGACAGAATTGGCACCCAACGTGGGGCCTCGATCGGAGTTAGGATTTTTATTGCTTTTTAGTTTGGTCTCCTGGAGTCTAGCCACGTAAGTCCTGCAGCGTTTAGGTCTTTGAACCTCGACTGCAGTTGCGACGTGGTCTAAGGCAAAAGGAGCCAATCAGGAAATCAATAAAATCTCCTTTCAGGCCATAGTGTAAGTTTTTTGTTAAGTTTTTTTGGTTAGACCCCAAGCACGTCCGAATACGTAAGAAGACGTAAGTCCTGCAGCGTTTAGGCCACAGTGCCTCGACTGCAGTTGCGACGTGGTTCTTAACAGTAGGATTTTTACTGCTAGGGCTAATAGTTTAGAAATAAGTTGAGGTTTTTTTTGTAGGTCGCATCAAGTTTTCGGTTTTCCGTAAGTCCTGCAGCGTAAAGGTCATTGAATCGCGACTGCAGTTGCGACGGTTGGCTGTAGACTGGTGAACGACAATTTTAAAATTTTTTAATTTTTTTTATAATTTTTTCATTTTAGATATTCAAACCCGCAGGGGCATCCTGCGTGGAATATGTAGGATGACGGGAGTAGCGCACCCGCGTACCCCAGCGAGCCCAACACGCGTCTGTTCCCAGATTGGGCGGCTGTTTTTAACACTGTATGGTGAAAAATCCCTATCATGCAGGGGATTTCATGCATGTAAACCGTAAAATACAATAAATCTCGTTTTTGAAAAATACTCCTGACCGAGAAGAGCCAGAGGGGTCATAAACGGGACAGGCTAGCTAGGTTCAAAAATACCTCGGAGGGTGCACCTAGTGCACAAAAAGGGGGTTGTGTCACTCTTAGGCAGCGCACACAGTGAAGCATATGAGCTGGGCTGTGAGCAAGGCGTTTTACCTATGAGTGCAACAGCGAACAGTGAGCGCATCTCGTTTCTTCGCAAGCAATTATTTTGCAGTTTTGTTTAGGCGCACAGTGCGGCTCATATGCTTCACTGCGTGCGGGCTTAGAGGAAGGTTAAATTAAAATTAAATTGTTTTTGTTGCGGTTCGAGGGCAGGGTCGCGCCATGGATTTACATGTTTTTTGACAAATTTTTGATGGGTTCAAATTCAATGCCGACAAAAACGGAATTTTAAAGCAGAGGTAGAATTTACTGCCATTTAGAAATCTTAAGCCATGTATTTACATGGTGTGATTTCGTTTTCGAATCGCATTTGCTTTTCGAGTCGCGTTGCAGAGTAGGACCTCAGGTCAGTGGGGTCATCAATGTGACAGGCTAGCTAAGTAAAAAAAAAAATACCTCGATTTGGAGTTAGATGCGGCTGAATTAAGGGGGGTATAGAGTTGCCAAGCACTCTTGAGTAGGGACAAATATAAATAAAAAATTTTTCGTTTTGTATAAATACTCCAACTCGGGATGAACTACCACAACACCATTAGGTGAAGCGAATATGCCTGAGCGACCTCAGCATAGGAAATTATTGTGGGAAGTTTCGTTTAAGAACCTCGATTTGGAGGGTGCAATTATGGCACAAAGAAGAAGGTTGCTTTCGCTGGTCTCGTCGAAGTTAAATGTTTTACGCCACTCTTGTTTGTTTTACGCCACCATCCAAATTTAATGCCTATATTTTTAATTTTTTTTTTTTTTTTACTCATTATTATCAGCTATTCTAGTATTTTGATTATTTGGTTTCGGAATTATAATTTCTTTTGTTTTTGTTTAGACTATTCAACTTCACCGAAGTTTGGTGAGAAGTCTCCTTTTTTATTTAACGTATACATTTTTTTGAAGCGATAGCCAAATCTTCTGATTATCCAAATTATTTCCTCTTTACTTATTATATCCTTATAAACAAAATACCTAAAAAAAAAAATTTACCTTCGGGTTGAAAAAAAAATATTTAAGTTTACTTCCATTTACAAGCTTTAATAAGCCAATTTTGTATATATATATAATATATTCAGTCTTTATATATATATATATTTAGATAAAAATAAACCTAAACTTTTAATTTTTTGATAAGTTGCGAAATTTTAGACTACTCTAAAATAGTTATATTTTTTATATCACTTTCCTACCTTTCTATATTACTACATTCTACGATAAAATTTCTTTGACCTCTATTGAGTTCAGTTATTCTGATGCTTACATTTAATTAATATCCTTATATCTTAACAACTTTTCAAATATTTTTCGAATATTATATGTATTGCCTTTACATCTTATTAATATAATTATTATTACCACTCCTTATATTACTATTATTATTTAAAAAAATTTTTTGTTAAGTTTTGCAACCACCGTCCTTACAGGACATTTATTTTGATCTTATTTTTTTGTAATTTTTTCCTTTAGTTTTGGGCATTTGGCGAACAACAGTTTAGTAAACTGTGGCGCATTGAAACCATCGGTTCGAATATAATAATTAAATTTTCTCGTTTTTGAATAAATTGGCTTCTCAGGTCCTAACGGACGTTGCTCTTGATTCAGCGAATTCTCGGTTGTCGATTTGAACAACATAGGTGCGTAGAGGCGTAATCTATTTCTCTGATATTTGATTGATTTTCTTTGTAAGATTGTTATTTCCTGGGGTATGGTTCACACTAGGCAACAAAGCAAAATGGATAGTAGTGAAACCAATCCGAATCCAGCCGAAAGTGGACGTCTAGTACTCACAACAACCACTAGTACAGGAGCAATTCCAAAAACAGGCCCGATGAGAACCACCATACCGATTTTTACCACAGCAACGACGACTTTTACAACACCTATGGCAATGCAGAGTGCACTACAATCAGCACCTAGACGTACCTCGGAAGAGCTTAACTTCTCCAATAGCAGCATCACGTCGCCAGAGTTTAGCAGCCTAACCGCTCTAAACGTGCGAAAGCAATTCCAGCAACATTCGCAGATGGGGAGCGTAAGAGACAGGTCGTCAGGAAGAGCACCAGCGTCCCAAGGTGTGGCCAACTCGAGCATCAATATAAGGGATTACGTCAAGTCAGCGGTAGGTTTAGCCCAAGTGGATCTTATGTCGGGAATGGAGGAGCGTTTGCGGGTGTTAGTCCCACAATTAATAGCCGAAGGCTTAGAGTCGATGACGCCTCAGTATTCAGAGAGCCGACCAGCGGTTACGAAGTTAGTGACTTTACAACCACCACCTCCCCCACCTCCGTCTATCAATTCACAGGCATGGCCAGATCGAAATATTGAGCAGCACCAACAAATTGGATCTCAGGATACCAGGAGCATCTCGCAATCCTTCCCAGATTTTTCACAACCACCACCGCATAGGCCGCAACCGACAAATGTGCCGCAGCCGCAAGTTTTTGCTCATTCGCAGACTTACCAAGTTGAGAATAGGAGTCGACACCAAGAGCAACGAGCTGGACCATCAGTACGTCAGCCAAGTGCCTTTGCCTATACAGGGCCTGCACAAGCGCCTCTTGCGCCTTATCAGCAACCGGAACAGCCATGACGTGTGAAGATGGTCAATTGGGGTGACCTGAGAATCGGTGCAGGGTCACCATGGCTGGAATTTGTTTTTGAGGCCAGAAGGGGTGGGCTAGCCAAGGGCGATCGGACTCCATCCAAGATCGACCCACGAGACGTGCCAACGTGGCAACAGCGAGCAACCGGCTCAGATTCCTTCCTAATTTTCAGCACTTCCTCATAAAATAATCGGTTTTTTTTTCAGGCGGTAATTTTTCTTCACAGCTGGTACGATTTTTATTCATGTGCAGTTTCTGTCTGTCGGACCAGGCTGGCAAGGACACCGCCCCATCCGGCGAGCCTTAGCCGCGCAATATGCCAGCGTACCAGTGCTGCCAGAGGGACGACAGGGGTGCGTAACAAAGAATACCTTGCCACATGACGCACCAGCCATATACCACAAACGGTGGGCCGGAAACATGAAAGAACATATCGTCACATGAAATCATAAAAGCCGTAGGTTACAAAAAATTAAAAATCGACTTTTGATTGATTATGATGCATCTTATCAAAATACAAGTTTCGTAAAATTTTACACTTCTTCAACTATAAACGACGTTTTTATTAACAAAGTTCTCAAAGCCTTAAGTTTAAGCGCAACTTACAATTTAGAACATTTTTTTGCTTCTCTCTTAAAATTTTTTAATATAAACTTACGGCTTTTTTGATTTAATATGAAGATATATAAAAAATGTTCACTGCGTAGTGGGGCAAGTTCCCTCTTCCCCCTCCAGACGCACATGCTTTTAAACAATCACTTAAAATGGTAAGTTTTCAGTTTTTCCGTCCCGCTTTATAGAAAAAAATTTCACTACGCCTTAATGTAAATATATGGGGCCAAATCGGCCATGATCCGGACTTGAGGTATCTGATTTTTTTTAAATTTTCAGGTTTGATAGAGGAATAAAAAAAAGACATAACTGTTCGATTTTAGCTATATCTGAGCATTTTAATTACTTTTACGGCATAAATAAAAAAAGGAACGCGTTTCGTTATATCTGCATATTTCTAAACTGAGAAAAGATAGAATAATGAAAATTTTGGATATATGTGTCATTATACTGTTCTTCCAAATATAAATATAAAAAATATAAAAACTCAACAATTCATTTAAAAAAGGGATTTTTTCCAAAGATTCGATTCGGTGGACTTGAAAATTGCACAAGTTATAAATTCTTTTGTAAAGCCTTACGCGAAAAATTATGATTTAATACATAGCTCCAAGTGATCTCACCGTCCCGAAATATAGGCAAAATCCCGCAATGACTAGTCCTTATGTAATATCTACATATTAGGCTAGGGATATCTTGCAGTAAAAATCGAATCTATGCGCTTATAAAATGCACTTAAAACTATAAAATATGCGCTAAAAACATGAAAAATATGAATTAAAAATATTTTGCTAATATTTTATTATCGGTACAAAATTTAATATTGCATATTTTAAAATATATATTAAATTAATTTATAAGAAACAACAATAAGTTGAAGTGAACATAAAAGTAATCTTTTTTAAAAGATGTGGCACTATATTTAAATTGTTGCAAGTCAAAATAAAGGAAAAAAATGCAAAAACCACATACATTTATTGTAAAATATACTAAAATATGCGCAATAAATATACAAAAACAGGCATTTTTCAAAACCATACATTTGTTGCAAAATATGTACAAAATTGATCGTGGATTTATGCACCGTTGCTTAGGTGTGACATGAAAACATTTTTTTAAATGTTTTAAGTTCTTTGGTGCAACACAGTAGGATTGCTATATTTGCATATATTTGTTAGAAAAAATATAAGGAGTTCGAATTTGATAAAACTTTATTTCTAAACGTATAACGATACGCTGGTTCAAAATTTGGTATCGGTTTTTTGTACCGGTTTCGGTTTGTTAAGGAACTGGTTCTTTTTTGGGTAATATTTTTAATACCTTAATACTTTATACGATGTTTTCAGAAATCTATTAGCTTTTTTTGTACTGATTACGGCTTTAATTTGTTCATACATTTATTTCAAAATAGTAAAAATTCACATTCTAATTCGTTATGAACATAATTATGTTGGGAAAAAGCGGAATGTTTGAGAAAATAAATGATTTTAAAGAAAATTGGGCCTTTTATTTTTGCGTTCGAATGCATTTGTCTCAGTATCGCGACTCAGTTTCTTAACATAAAAAAAACAAATGAATTTCTGAAATAATCACAAAAAGTATTTAGGTATTTAAGAAATTACTCAAAAAACCCGATTAACAAACCGAACCCGGTTAAAAAACCGATACTAATTTTGGAACCGGCGTATCATTATACGTTTATAAATGAAGTTTTATAAAATTCGAACTCCTTATATTTTTTCTAACAAATATATGCAAATATAGCAATCCTACTGTGTTGCACCAAAGAACTTAAAACATTTAAAAAAAATTCTGACGTGTACATGAAAAACGGCGATACACGTGTATTTTTATTTGTTCCCCTCTTTCCGAAAAGGTATGCTTCGTTCTTAGGACAGAATGTGTGTAACGCAGTGTAATTTTTGATATTCGTTGTATTCTTTATTAATAATAGGCCATTGCTATGGTCCTGACTTAACCAATTCAAGTTTATTAAAATCTTCTTCACAAATTCTCACATTATTAATTGTGGGTTATCTTAAGTATAGATAGTCGGACCAAGACGATTACCGAAAAAGTATCCAATGCGAACCTTTACAAGGCAATCAAGTCGGCTAAGGTTTTAAGATTTTGGTTAAAAAAATTATTTTAATGCGTGATCTTTATGTGTGGAACACAGCTACACTAAAAACTCAGTTCTGCCTTGAGACCACTTAGCGAGTATTTCTTATTGACACAAATATATTGTTTAATCTAGGATGAGCTATTCTTTTGACAGTTCTTTCGTGTCATGTTTTTTATAGTTTTGGTTGTTTCAGCTTTCATTTCGCTATTATTTTAATCAGAATGGAATCGTAACAATATCTGAAATTTTTCAAAAACAATTAAAGCTGTTATTTGCGTTACTACTGTCACAAGAAAAATTAAAAAAAAGAAATTGTTTCCATATTGCGAGCAAAGCGGCGGAGCGTTGCTAGTTATATAAAAATCTTATTATTCTATTGAATAAGAGTTCAAACCAGGGGTTGGAAATAAACTGTACGAAAAAACTAACTCTACATCTGCTTAATCTGCGAAAGCAAACAGTTTCACTATCTGCTTAGGTTTGAATCTTTGCTACAAACAAAAAAGCGTACCAAAGCGAACAGAAAATTAAGATAGAAGGAAAATTATTGTTTTGTGTTCTACGAAAACAAGTATTTCGTTTTTTAGATTTTGTTGTCACGATCGCAACCACAACAAGTAACAAATGTTGTGTTCGTTTTACTACGGAAATTCGACCAAAGAATTTCGTCATGTTTTAAGCAGAATTTTTTTTTTTGGGAGCTATGATTTTTTAAGTCTCGTTCTGTTGATTTGCTTGCATGAACATTTCATAAACCGATAGATTTGTACGACATGGTTTTAGTGACATGGTTGTTTGTATGCGGACACCCAGAAGGGTGGCAGGTAGAATGTAGGTGTGTTCAGAAGAATTTGATTTTAACCCTGTACGACCGTTGGGACATTTTAAACACTATTAAACGTTGCGAAAAATTTTGCAGCGCACATTGAGGTATTTGATCAATTTAGGCGGCCAACATTATTTTATACGGTAAATAGTTTCTATTCTAGTCTACTTTTTTATTTTAACCCTGTAAGACCATTGGAACATGTTAAAGCAAATGTGCCCTTAGGCGGGAGGCAGCTACAAATTACATTTTTTTACAATAACGCTAAAAAATGGAGCAGAACATTGATTTTGTACTGTTAACATACATAATCTCTTAAGCGAATAGGCAGCTAAGCGATTTAAACTGTATATACATTTATTAGACGATGCGTTTGTTTGAAGAACAATGTTCGAAGTGAGAAAATAACAAACATATATTTAAATTCTGCTAATACACTACTATTAATTAAAGTTAAAAAATCTGCTAATAGTAAGAAACCTATACTTTGCACTGTTTAGTAGGGTATCCAACCGAATAATGTTTGTTCGATTAATTGAATAATTATAATCGAATTTTTGCTCGAGTAATTCAAAATCAACATTTTCGATTAAGAAATTATTCGAGCAAAATGTATCGATTAATCGAGTAAGTTCGTAATATTACATAATTTTTTACTTGCAACAATTTTTTTAATTTTTTCCAAAGACGAACAATATGGAATTTATCTATTGTTTCGTTTATATGGAAGTTATTCGACATTCGCTTATTGCTTCCATTGTGTTTGAATAGTTCCCGTTTGCACTAGAGAATCGTCTAGTGTGAATGGGGACAAAGAATGTTGACATTTTACAGCTGTTTTTTATGCACATCAGTTGTTTACGTTTATTTGAGTTAAACGTTTAAAGGCAAAGCGTGGATTTTTTATATGGTTCTCAAAAATTTGTTTAAATAGTGAAATAAACAATACCTACACCAAAAAAAACATACAAAAGTGAGTTAACTATAAATAAAAATAAGTTTCAACGTATTTTAACAAAGCTCATGTTTCTCAATAGATTAGAATGAGCCAAGTGTGGAAATATTTCTCTAAATCTAAGAATGAAGCGAGTTGTAAAAGATGCCCTAAAGTTTACAAGCGAGCTGGTTCTTCAACATCATCTCTTATTTATCATTTACGAAAGGAGCATAATATACATTTTGAAGATGAACAGCCTTCTACATCGTCAGAACGTCAAAAATCGGGACCACTTGCTAAATTCTTTAAACCTGAATGTGCTATTGCAACTTTAGAGGAAATCATTTGTAGAAGCATTGCTAGGATGGAATGTCGGTGAGATGCTTCAAGAACTCCAAAATTATTTCGTCGTACATAAAATCAAGAGGCTTTGATATGCCAAGTAGTGAATCAACAATCTGGTCTTATATTGACAACTTTTATTTAAGGAAGAAAAATGAATTAGTTGTCCAATTTCAAAACATTTTAGAAGATAATGGACGGTTTTCTATGACTGTAGATGAGTGGACGGATATATCGCAATCTAAATACATGAATGTGACTTTAAGACACTACGATACAGAGCGGAAATCGTTTAGTGTATATAATTTAGGTTTGGAAGAGGTTAAAAAGAAAAGTACCGCCCTGAACATTTATTCTGGCATTAACACAAAACTGGAGGAGTTTGGATTAAGTTTTCAAAATCACATAGTTGGTTCTACGCATGACGGTGCTGCAGCAATGCGCAAATATGGAAAAGACTCGCCAGTTGAACCGCAGTTATGCATAAATCATGCAATTCATTTGGCCGTAATAGATACCCAAGTAACAATATTAGCCATATATTCATTCTTGTAGAGCTTATAGTGCTATCTTATATAGCAGCAAGCTTCAACTATAGCTTTAGTCGCGCTACTAAAGCTCTTGCAGAGAATATATAAGGCTACTTTCTTGAGTTTAAAAGCACTATTTTTACTTCATATGAGGAGTAGAAGTAGCTGTAAACTTTTAAAAGAGTCCCTGTCAAACCCAAATAAGAGCTCTTGCAAAGCTCTTTTTTTTATTCGTTTAAGTATGTATGTGTTAAAAATAAACTCAATAAATATATAAAATTTGACAAGTGTTTGTGATGATAAGAATGACAAATAAATTAAAGAAATAATAAAGTGATTATTATATCAGACTCATGTTCGTGTATTCGTTATATGCTGCGAATTTCGGTGCGCTTTTGAATTTATCGGAAACGTGAATGTAGTACTTCGAAAAACTACAACGGGCTTAACAAATAATTAAAATTAAGAAGTGTTAATTATTTAAAAATAGTTGGAAAATTTTTAACATTCTTTAAGATCAACTAAAAATTATTTAAGTACTTTATTCTTAAATATATGTATCATAGAAATCATCAATTTCGTTTTAAATATTATTGTAAACACTAATATTTAGCTTGCTTCAACTCCGAAGATTTTCTATTTTTTATAAGATCGCCATTTTTTCAAAGAAGCTCTTTATCAGATTTTTTAGTCACTTGTTATTCCCAAAAAATTTATTGCATTAATTTACAGTATTTTATATCTATTCGCTTTAAAAATGCAACACAAAAATACACATTAAAGCAAATATTATACTCAATCTACGAGTTTTAAAACTGCTGTATAGTAATTTTTATTACTTTAAAAGATCCTTTACAGAGCAAGTAGTAAATTTTAGAGTTCTGCTCTTTTGCAGATTTGATAAAATTCTTTACAGAGCTGTATAAAGTATTAAAGCTCAAAATGGTAAAAAAATCATATTTAAAGCATTTTCTTTAAAATTAAAATCAACTAGCAGCAAACAAAGCTGCGGTAAAGCTTTAACCGCATATTATACACCTATAGAACACTTTTAGGACTCACTCGCACCTAGTTGCTCCAACAATGTTACTTGGGTACACTTTATTGTAATGATTTCACACAAAATACAAACTTAGACCACTTGGATTGTGATAGTGTTGATGATTATAGTGATGAATATGACGAAATGGAAGTATCTGCTGGGCTTGATCTTAAAATCGAAGTAAGAGAAATTATTGATCGTGTACGCAAATGCACGTGTATGCAAATTTGAAGGGGTTTTGAAATTTTCAATCAAGAACTTAAATCTAATAATTTTTTTCTCATGAATTACTAAAGCATCTAATGTTTCGACTTAACGATCGGAGAAATAAAGTTTTAAATACGCTTCTTTTATATTTGAATTCGGGATCACTTCCAACAAATGAACATTTTTTAAAGTATAGCACAAAATGTGAAACAAAAGAATATGCAAACAAGTTGTGCTCCCGTTTGTTTGAAACAAATTCAAATAGTCTTGAGCTATCAAATGACTCAGATGAAGTCAGTGACAATGAAGACTTTAGTCATAAAAATAGCCTGGCAGAGCAGTTAAGTTGCACAATAAAAACCATACAAAATACAAAAAAATCTAAGACAGTCAAATTTGACATAAATGATGATTTTTTGTATTTAGATAAAACAATAAAGAGATCTAAGAAACTCGATTTGCTTTTTAATGCGATTTTATCAATATCGCCAACGTCCACAATTAGCGAAAGAGTTTTTTCAAAATCAAACTTCATTAAAACGAAGTCCAAGAACCGCCTTCAACCGAAACATTTAAATTCTATACTTTTTAAAAAATTATTTCAGAAGATCTTAGATGGTTTTAAGATTTTCACCAAGGAAGTTAACAAAAGTGCCAATGAATTTTTAAGTTTAATGTGTAAAAAATAATTAAATTCGAATGTATTAATTACACCTGTATTACATTTTTTGTTATTCCTAATTTTTAATACCTGTAACTTTAAATGTCTTAACATTATTTTATTAAATTATTTACGCATTATTTTACGCAACGATCTCACTTGAAGTACAAATTTTAAGTTTACTGTGTACGTTTTAAGTTTTTAATATAAAAAAGTCCAATGAATTGATAATATTTTTTTGTTGTTATTCCTTTTTTTAAGACTGACTTATTGATTAATTTTTATTTTTTTTTTACAATAAAACATAAAACCTTACAAAAAACTAAAATATTTTGCTTCTTTTATCACAATTAAAAAAAAATTTACTCGAATAACTCGAATAATTTTTAAAATTTACTCGATTAATCGAGTAAGTCAAAAATCCAGATTTCAAATAACTTGATTACTCGAGTAAGTCAAAAACCCGAATAATTGGATACCCTACTCTTTAGACATAATCAGTCTCATAGCGTAAAAACTGTAGCTTTTACGATAAAGCTGAATATAACTATCTGATTTACAATTTTGTTGCATGCCTTTTTACCTCTGACATAAAGGAGCGGAGATATTGGCGAATGACCGACTTCGGTGAACTTTGAACACAAATATCTTTAAGCGCGTACATGGTATCAAAGGGAAGTAATTATGTAGTAAAAGGTTTTCATAAAAAAAATTAAAAGTAAATTTTTCGATTTCAGATTAAAAAAAATAAATTTCGGTGGAAAAACAATATGACAATGAAATGCAAAAACCCTCGGGCAAAATCAAAAGTTTCGTCACAGAAAAATACCAAAGAAGCAGAAAAATTTGCTTTGACGAGTAGTTTTCAAAAATATATTAAGCCGGTGAGGTTAAAAATTCGTTCCACTCTAATGCACATATACTTTCTTATACTTTTTTATTCAAATTAAATAAGTTGAACAATTTTATCTCTATTGGTTTTCAATAAAGATCTAGGGATGCGAAAGATGTCATTTTGCGGATGCGGATGCGGACAATTGAATCTAAGAACTGCGGTTGGCGTTTGCGGATGCTCTCAGCATAAATACAAATTCTAAATGTTTGATAGTTTAAAACATACTTTAGTAAATATTTTTTATTATTGCTAATATTTATTTTTTTATGTAAACTTTGTTAAGGAATAAAATAATAAACTGATTAATTACAAAAAAATATGAATATTAAATTTTAAAGAATTTTATAGTTATTTAGCTCAACTAGACAAACTTAAAGCAGAACTTTAATTATAAAAATTATTTTAAAAATTATGTTAACACAGTACTTTAGAAGTTAAAAGCTGTTTGTAAGCCGGGAACTTCTAATTTCTGAAATCTTATCATTTACAAGCAATAATGTAAAGATATAGTTACTGGATAAAAATAATACAATTATAATGTGTAGAAAATTATACAAAATTTGATGTACAATAAATGGCTTTATTTTGTAAAAAGTTCTTTTGTCTGGTAAATTTCATTTTCATATGAAGCAAAACAAAATCTTTTTCTGTCACTGAAATTTTCTTATAAAAATTATTGCCACACAAAAAACTGCAAGTGAGGTGATGCGTACATTTAACATAATAAGTAGTGTTCGACCGATACCGGAATTTTGGCCGAAACCGAATATTCAGCCATTTCATAATATTCGGCCTAGCCGAAACCAGAACCGAAACTGGTTAGTAATAATTTAAGTTTTCACAAATAATTTTCATACACACAAGAAAAAATTTAATGCAAAAGAAAGTATTACTTGAATATTGCAGCTGATAATAAATAATTTAAGTTTACAAAAATAATAAATGAGACAATTTTTTATATTATTTTTTATTACTAAAGTATACTTTTAAAGTATACTTTTATTACTAAAGCATACTTTATATCTTCCGTACACACTCAAAGTAATTTTGTTTTTTAAAGGTTTAGTATTATAAAAATAGAAATATTTCGTTTTCTTTTCCTTTATTCCACACACACAAAATTCGTTCGTAAGTTTAATTAACAATTTTTGGCTTCAGTACCTATAAAACTTTAATATTAATTACAATAGGGATTATAAAATCGAAAATGATAATATCGAACGCATTAAATTAACCAAAACGTTTTGCGTTAACTCGATAAATCAAATTATAGACTAATTCATCATTTTTGTTTAGTACAATGCGTTGTAAATATTTTTATTAAACCAAACATATGCATTTGAATTAAATGACTGATGCAAGAAATTTTTACCAAAAATACCTCAATATGGCCTCAATATGGCTGAATAGCCGAAACTGACAAAAAGGACCGAAACTGGCCGTAACCGAAACCGAATATTCGGTCGGACACTAATAATAAGGTCACTAGCTTCATTTTAAACTTTTCGTAGAAAACGCTGTACTGTTAAATATAAATTGAACAAACAATTACCTCGGAAATTAGAATACAATCTTGTAATTTCAGAAGCTTTAATGCTTTGAAAATTCAACTTTTAATTTCTAGATGATTCTAATTTTTTTAGCTTCTAATTTCTGAGGTTTTACTGTATTTAAATTTAATAAAGGGTAAATTGTATTTTATAAAAAGTAAAGTATATACTTGATGGCTTCTTAGTTTTTTAACTTCTTTTTGGGTTGATAATAAAATACAGATCTTAGATGCAGATGCGGAGGCGGATATCAAAAAATTACTAATGCAAAAAGGGCATATCATTCATAAATTAAATATTTTTTTCATCATCTTTACTCGCAAAAAATTAGGATAGAAATTAAAAATGTCATTTCTAATATCTATACCATTCATTAAATTTAAAATAACCTATCTTCCCCGCTATCTTCCAATCGCAACCACTTCATTTTATTACTCCAGCATTTATTCTAACCGAGACATTGTATTTTTCACAAACAAAACGTTACCTCATATACATATGGCGCATATATATAAAACAACAAATTGAATAAAAGCAACAAAACAAAGAAAAATTCCAACGCAATAACTTTTCCAACACAAAACAAAAATTGCATCATAAATGAAACGAACAAACATTGCAGATCTCTCGGATTGTGGTGCTTCCAGCAACCTACAAGAGATCTCTTAAGATATTTTACTTTAACATTGCAGATCTCTCTTCGGATTTTGGTGCTTCCAGCAACCTACAAGATATCGCTAAAGATACTTTACTTTGATTGTTTTTGTGCCCGCGATTCAAAAGCATAACAGTGAGAGGAAGTTTTTTCTATTCGAAAAAAGAAACATTTCATTTTGCTTTTCTATCTCATTTCTACGAGTTCGATTTGTGCTACTTTTTGAATCGGAGAGAGAAATCTAAACAAACCAAAATACTTGTTGTGATCTTAGGAAGAAACAAACAGAACAGAAAAATACTTTTCTTTAGAGTTTGTTTGCGAGCCCTGGTTCAAACTTCCTGGTCTAACACGAGGGAGCCCTGAAAAAACTTCAATGCAGTATATCAATACGGACATTAGCAGAGCATGTGCCAGTTTTAATTTAATACTAGCTGATATACCCGGTGTTACTCGAGAGTAATTTGTATACCATTTTTAATATAAACTTCTCGATTAAATGTTTTTAAGATACCGGAATAATGAAAAACATGTTGATTTTTCAGCGTTTAAATTACAAATTCCTGAATTGGTTGAGACAAATTTATTTTCTGTTTACGACAGCTCAAAGTAATACAAAAACAAATTAAGTAGAAATAAAAAACAATGTCGGCCTTTGTAGTCTATTGGAGGCTATCAACCCAGTGGTCCCTTGTTCGAATCCGGGTTCGGGTATGGTTCTTTTCACTTTCTTTGTTCTTTCCTACATTTAAGAATTATGGAAAACTAAAAATGCACAACTAAAATTGTGGAAAATGTGGAATTAAAGGGCAGGAACAACTAAGGGCTGGAAATGCTTGCCGAGGCTAAGGCATAACACTAACCTCGGCTGAAAGCAATTAAAATTGTCTTTCACGGTTGTTTCGCCTAATCAATAATTCATGTATGGTTCTAATTAATTCCTCTAAATAAATCTATCCCTTTCCTTTCAGGTCAAAGATCAAACCTTATTTGCATCAGGCGCATGCCTTAATACTTAGATCTTTAAAAAAAAAAATACAAATGGTATTCAATGAACGACATATATATACTGAAGTCATATAGTATATATGTTTACGAGAAGCGTTTCCACGAACCCACCCTGAATAAAAACCGAGCTTAATTGCTATCACAAAATTATATGACACTTTAAATACATTTAAGATCTATTAATGTTATGTGTTTGAGGAGGTGCTAGTTTGCACCACCTTTCTTTGAAAAAAGTTCATTAAAAAATATAAAGATTTAAGCAACGAAATTATGCAACTTTATTTGTTGGCAATCAAAATAAAAGTAAGAGTTTATACATTAAGTAAGTATACTTTTATTAAGTTAGAGGGTTCAAATAAACAAAGCATAATTAGATTGCTGCTGCAAACATACTCCCCCCGTTGGAAGGGTAGAGCTTTCAACTGCATCAGACTCGATTGGTAGCACGGCAATCTTTCCTACGGCACGCTTGACAAATCTGCTTGTGGTACGAATCACAGCAACACGAGCAACGCTGTCACTACCACATATAACGCTGTCCACACGTCCTGACTGCCACTTCAATGGCGGGAGATTTTCATCCTTTATGAGCACTAGAGCATCCACACGAATGTTTGCAGTTGATATGCACCACTTTCCTCTCTCTTGCGATAAAGGCAAGTAGCAGGAACTCCACTTCTTCCAGAAAGTCTCTTGCATGTGACAAACGCGCTGCCATCGATTAAAAAGGTTGATGTTGAGGTGAGTCACGGTAGGCTATACAATAGCCGTTAAAGGTGCGCCAACTAAGAAGTGAGCCGGTGTAAGCACTTCCAAGTCGTTAGAATTCTCTTAAATTGGGAAGAGAGGGCGAGAATTAATCATTGCTCTAATCTCACAAACAAGAGTGCGCAGCTCTTCATACGTGAGAATTGACTTGCCAACTGTGCGATAAAAATGAAATTTGAACGACTTCACCGCCGCCTCCCATAATCTTCCAATGCCATCTGAAAGACATTGATTTAACACAAAATGGTTGTGTGGCTCACGCAAAAACAAATTTTTCAACTCAGCTAACTCGTTCTTGGCGCCAACGAAGTTTGTGACATTATTAGACCGAATTGTCTGCGGCTTGCCTCGTGTACAAGTAAAACGTCTTAGTGCAGCCAAAAAAGAAGTAGTAGATAAATCCTGTACAAGCTCTAAATGAGAAGCCTTTGTTGAAAAGCAGACGAAAATGCATACGTAACATTTTATCGGTGATCGATTTCGGACCTCTGATTTACAAAAAATTTACAAAAGTCGATGCCAGTTGTAAAAAGGCTCAGTTGGCTTGCCCTCTGTCAGCTGGCAGGTTATCCATGATATGTTCGAAGATTTTTGGCTTTACACGAAAACACCTGACACACTTGTTAATAATGTGAGCTACGGTTTTGCGACCACCAATTTGCCAATAATGCTGCCGAGTTGGAGCAAGTAAGCTCTAAGGTCCAGCTGCAGATATTTTAAATGGAAAAAGTTTTATAATAGAGTCAGTAACTAGATGATGTTTTGGAAGTAAAAGTGAATGCTTAGCCTCAAAGTGCAAAAGCGAATGTTGTAGTCTTCCTCCAACACGCAGTAATCCAAAAGAATCAATAAACGGGTTAAGTGAGTATAGTTTGCTGGAAGAAGCAAGTGAATTTTTCAATCTTAAAATTCAGCTGCGAAATGAATTTGCTGTATGTGGCGAATTAATAAAAGCGTTCCCATTGTACTATTTTCTGCTGACAAAGCGTTTTTTTTTTTTGCGTAGTGCGTTTGTTTTTAATGAACATAAGCAAAAATACATTGTAGTTTCCCAAACTTTTTTGCATGAGCGTTGTTGTATGTACTTTGCCATTTATGGGGCTCTTAAATTTTTTCTTCTAAAATTGCTACTAGCAATTGCTCCTCACTAAAGCACCAAACCTTTTTATTTTCATAATTCCTTTGTTTTGCATTTTTCATTTTTATTATTGTTATTGTTTTTTTTTTTATATACTTAATAAGTTTTCATTGCCAGTTGTCAATATGAAAAATTTGACATAAGCTGAATAGGGCTAGATATAAATTTTCAGGAATACCGCATTGCAATTTATGAGATTTTGTATTAGATTTTATTTATTTATTTATTTCATTCATCTACTGGGCTATTGCCCTCACAGATATAATTCTTAATCTAACTTAATCTAGCATATTAAACAGTTCGAGTAATAAATTCTTAAATATTTCTCTATTTATACTGAAATCTAGCTGACTGACAACAGAATTACAAAGAAATAAACATTTAGAAATCACCTCATTCTGTCCAAAAGTAGTTTATGGGGAAAAATATAAAATAAAGGTTTCCATAAGGCCTCTCATTGCTGCATGCAGAGGTATAAGTTTCAAGAGTTCAGGACTTTGAATTTTACTACCTAAAATGTCTTTAATAAATAATATAGAAAAACTTTTTTTTCTTTGCTCCAACGATCGAAGTCCAAGTAGCTTACAGCAGATATCATATGAAGGCATTTCTTGAAATGTATACATATTACCTTTTTTGAACTCTTTCTACCCTTTAAATATCTACATCATAAGAGGGGCTCCAAACAGTACAGGAATATTCCAAAATGGATCTGACCAAGCTCGTAAAAATAGATTTTACTGTATAAGGATCAAAAACCTCCATGAAGTTTCTTTTGAGAAAACCTAACTGTGAGTTTGCCTTAGAAATTACATAAATTACATAAATTACATCCCTATGAGTTTTGAAAGACAAATTTTGATCAAAGTAAATGCCAAGATCCTTTACAGCGGTTGCTCTTTGAAAGAAACTATTGCTTTCATATGAATATTCGTGCATAATGAAAACATTTCTGTGACAAAATGTTAAAATATGACATTTGCAGAAATTTAAATTTAAGCCGTTAACTTCACACCATAACACAAGGACGGTAATATCTGCTTGAAAATTCGAGCAATCCAAAGTATTTTTAACAATAGAAAACATTTTCAAGTCATCAGCATACAGTAAACTTTTACAGAATTTAAAACTTCTACGCTCAATAAATACTGTAGTAAAATTAACTACACAATGTGTATTTACTTCGTATATATGTAGTTTTATTTATTTTTAAATACATATGTAGTTATTCAATATATTTTTACTGAATTTACATTTAAGTAATTAATACTACACAAAGTAGTTGCATGTAGTAAGTAGTTGTTTACATACATTTATTTAAATAAAGAATATCTACATTAAAATAATTTGCATAATATGTAATTGATAGCAATTGTATTTATTTCATTTAAAATAATCATAAAAGGTTCGTGATGAAGAACTGTGTTAAGTATACTTCTTAAAATGCATTTTTTTAATACAAAAATTCTTTGATTTTCTTATAATAAAAGCAATCTTTGTACTGTGGCAGAAAACGTTTTGCAGTTTTTTTAATTAATAAATGAAAAAACATTTAAATTTAATGTAAATGTATTTATTTTCTGTAGTTAAAAAAAGTAGTAAAAGTAAGTAATTGAAATTAGTAAAAATAATTACATTTATATTTGGACGGTGAGTTACTAATTTACATTTGTTTTAAATACATTTTTATTTATTTACATTTTATTTATACAGGATTTTTTTAGGTGTAGGTATATCGTTTATGCATAAAATGAACAAAAGTGGTCTTAAGTGACTACCCTGTGGAACACCTGAAGTAACTTCAACCATACTAGAGTAACAAGTATCGATTTTAACGAATAATTTTATATTTATAAGGTAAGAGTTCATCCATTTTAAAAAGTTAGAGTGAAATCCTAGCTTACTTAGTTTAGAAATTAGTAAACTGTGACTCAAGCTATCAAAAGCTTTAACAAAATCAGTGTAAAGAACGTCCACCTGGAAGCCGTTCGCTATGGCGTTCATGCAAAAGTTTGAAAAAATGGCCAAGTTAGTGCTGGTGGACCTGCCCGCAAAAAACTAATGTTGCTCAGTCGAGATATAATTTTTCACTTCGGAGAATAATTTTTCGGTAATTAACTTGTCTAACAGTTTTGGAATGGCTGAAAGTTTAACGATTGGTCTATAGTTATCAATAAGAAACTTTTGGCCAGATTTAAGAATTGGGGAGATAAAGGCTAATTTATAGTCATCTAAATATATTCCGCTCTAGACAGACTTATTAAAAATTAATGTTAAAGAGAATGTGCAAAGAGAACCTGCGCACGATTTCAAGATTATAGGTGGCAACAAATCATATCCACAACCCTTAGTAGAATCTAAACTAAGAAGAGCTTTAAAAACGTCATATTCTGTAATCTCTATATTTCCAATTTCAGGAATATAAGAACCATTACTGAAACCAGAAGTCTGGTTGTTGTCCTCAAATACTGATCCAAAAAACTTTGCGAATAACTCACAAATTTATTGGTCACTATTCGCGATATCACCTTTCAATTCCATAAATTTAGGAAACCCAGAGCATTTTCGTTTTTCGTTTAAAAAAATCCAAAAGGACTTAGGGTTGTATATTATATTTTTTTTCTCCATTAAACTGATATATTTTTTATATAAAAAGTTAGCCAAAAAGTCAAACTCACGCCTGAGTTGCATAAATAAATGTCTATCTACATCAGAATTAGTATGTTTGAATCTTTTGAGTGCCTTGTTTCTCAGGTTTTTGAGGTGAGACAATCTATGATTGTACCCAGGCAATTTAAAAGTCTTTTTAGGTGATTTTAATGGTACATACATACATATTAATTGTTTTCCTAGAATTTTCTTAAATACTTTATACATATTTGTTAAATTTAACGAACCGATTACGGTGCTCCAGTCAGTGGTATTAAAAAAATTGTTCAAGGAGTTAAAATTTGCGTTATGAAAATTGTACGCAAAACTATATTTTTCTACTGAGTTATTTGTAAATTCATAAGTATTAAAAATGAGCAAAAAAGATTTTGTTGAAATCACAAGAAGCAGTTGCATGTAGTAAGTAGTTGTTTTATATATTTATTTAAATAAAGAATATCTACATTAAAATCAACTTCATAATATGTATTTGATAGCAATTTTATTTATTTCAACTAAAATAATAATAAAAGGTTCGTGATGAAGTACTGTGGTAAAAGTACTTCTTAAAATATATTTTTTTTAATACAAAAATACTTAGATTTTTTTATAATAAAAGCAATCTTTGTTTTTTACTTTGTATTTTTTGATTATACACAGCAGCCGCACAGCAGCAGCACAGCCATTAAGACCCAGAAAAGTAATCAAGCATCTGTGAGGCAGCAAAACAGCACAACAGCGAAAAATCAACAATTTCGGACTCACAAATTGATTAAAATAAATACATCATTATAAAAATTAAAATATAAAAATGGAAGAATGACAATGTTTCTTTTAAGTATACAGGATTTTTTTTTAGGTGTACATGTAGTAAAAAGAAGTTTAAATAACTGCATAAATAGTTCCATATTCAGCACTTCGATTAAATACAAATGTAGTAAATTTTACTACAGTTTTAGTAAAACTGTGGCAGAAAATAAATGAAAAATTATTTAATTTTAATGTAAATGTATTTATTTTTTGTAGTTAAAAAATATGCAGTAAAAGTAAATAATTGCATTAGGTAAAAATAATTACATTTGTATTTGGACGGTGAGTTACTAATTTGCATTTGTTTTAAATACATTTTTATTTATTTTTACTACAGGATTTTTTGGGGTGAGTATTATAATGATTTACTAACACACTTTCTTACCATTTTCTCTTAACGGTATGTGGCTTCACGGTTTGCAACGTACCAATCTGGCAACGCCTATTTATTATCAAACAAATGTTCAAAAGTTGTGAGAAGTATAATTGAGTAAAATTTATAATAAAAAGGTGGTAAGCAAAAGGCTTCCAATAAAAATTTATAATAAAGGCAAAAAAAAGAAAACTCACTTTGTTTTCGTGAACGAAATTTTCTTCATCTTTTTGTTGCAGAAATTTTTTTCATATTTCCGATTTTATTTAGTTTCCGAAATTTCCTTTGAATTTTCTTTTTATTTTTTTTGGTGATATTTACTACATATTTCACTCTTGCTTTCGCTTACAAAATTTCTTGCTTTTTTCTTTCAAAGTTTCGTCAGCGAAAATTTGGACGCTTGTATTAAATTTTCCTGCACGATTTGTATAGGCGACTCCGCAAGTTTTGTCATTGATTAGGAATTTCCATACATTAACCTTCCACGAATTATTAAGGAAACAGCCAGCTGGGCAATAAATTAAAATGATTAAAAATTTTTCTAAAGTATGGAAAATTTCTGGTCAATTATATGGGCATCTAAAATTTCCATAGCTATTTTGCCGATGTGCTTTGCTTTAAGGCGCGTTTCCACAGTCAATTTTTCTTGCGCAAAAAAGGCATTGCACGAAATTTTGAAAGTGTAAACACTTGATTGCACGTCATTTGTGAAATTGCATGCAAGCAAAAATATTTTGGTTGACTTCCAACTTTTCTTGCGCAATTTGGTAACTTGATCAAAATTTTTGACGTTTTGTTTTGATTTTTTCTGTCTCTTCTCTATTGTTGTTCTGATTTTCCAAGCGGTTCAATTATTGTTCGGTAATTATTATGGGATAAATTATTAAAAAACATTTAATATTATTGATTTTTTTTAGATTATAATGGCGAAAAAGTGGAGTGGAGACAGAACCATACAATTTCTGGAGGAATATGAGAATCACAGTTGCTTGTGGAAAGTGCATTCTCATTGTATAAAAACAGGCATGCTCTGGAGAATGCATACTCCAAATTAGCCGAAGCAATGTGCATGACTGCTCCAGAAGCCAAGGCAAAGATTCGGTCGATAAGGACGTCTTACGCCGCAGAAGTTGCTAAGATGAAAAAGGGCAAAAAGTAGCAGATGAAGCTTATGTGCCGAAGGTGGCTTGATTTCAGGTTGCACATAACATTCTGCAACATGTCGTTCAAATTAGGGAAAGCACATCCACAGAAATAGTGAGTAACTGTTCCATATATCAAATGTATGCATTTTTATGCAAGGAACTATTTGCCATCGCAGCTTACGGCGCAATGCAAAGTATTCGAGCCAAAAAAAAAACAGAACTATCCCAAGAGTCGATGTACCCATATCGTTCATCTTTGTGTTTCAATGAGATTATATCGTTCCCTTCATGACGAAAACGACAATGTGCATTTTTATTTTTTTTGGGAAATCAAGTTTACACATTGGCATCTTCGGCATGAAGAAAATGACCGATTCTGAAAATGTAGTGCATGCTACTCTAAAAGAACTTTGGAAATTAAGATAATTGCATATTTTTTTGCAATTTGCTTGTCAAAGATTTCCATGTCACTGTAATAATGCAGAAACGCCTACTGTGCCTGATCCCCCGCCTGGTTTAAAGTTGAATTCAAATAATGCCTCACTCACCTGAAGTTGATGGTTCTACTTTCATAATTTCGTTATATTCATTTGCATCGCTTGGTTTTTCAGCATTATTACAATATAATACGACCATTAAGCATGGAAACGTACCCCTGGGGGTACTGGGACACCAGTGTATAAAAATTCCATTTAAGTTTTGAAACGAATACTTTATTGGTAGTATATTCAGTGTGCCCGTATAACTTCCAGGTCAAAAGGTTAATGTTCTAAGTTATTTATTCAAGCAATTGGCAAAGCTTTGGCAAAACAATTAAAAAATATTTTGCAATTACTTTCATTACCGAAGTTTTTACAGAGTAGCATGCGCTAAATTTTCAGAATTGTTTTGGGAGGTTTTAGGCGAAAGCTGTTAAAATTAAAGCTGTTTTCCTAAAAAGTTTATTTTACATAGTAAAACTTTAATTTGCATGTTAATTTTACATGATCAGTTTAACTACAAACAATTTTTTTACTTAACATATATGTTTATATATGACGATAGCGCTGAAGTTGATGTGGTTAAAAAACAGGGGCCGAATTACAGCATCCGTGATCGATCAAAATTACGAAGGGCACGACGAGACAAGTACCTATCAATCTTGTACAATTTTGGTCGATCACAAATGCAGTAATTCGGCCCCAGATTTTTTCAGATCGTCTGCAAAAATTAAAAAAATGGAATGCACATCTTTTACTAAAGTGGATTGAAAATATAGCTCATTTCGTGCAAGATCGTCGCAACTCAAAATTTGAGTATTTTGAGTTAACCCATTTCGTACGGACTTTGCGCAAACACAACATTTAACTTTTATGTTGTGATGTAAAAATTTAATTAGTTAAACATTGGTTCTAAAAGCCAATAAAAATATTTTTTAGGGATACAGCCATAATCCCAAAATACAAAATCCCGAACGACAAAATCCCGAAATGACAAAATCCCGAAACGACAAAATGCCGGACGACAAATTCCCGAAATGCGCGCGCAAATTCATAAATGTTGCTGATTCTGCTTTGCATCTCAAGCATTTTGTTATGGTTTTCAACTCAAGTATTTCGCAATGTTGCAGATTCTTCTTTCAATTCAAGTATTTTGGGATTTCATGGTGTTTGAAAAGTATCCAAAAATGGACTTTTTTAAGAGTATTGCAATTAACTTATCATTATATAAATATATTTTCTTTTCATTACTTTTTATTACATTTTTAAACCATTTTAATGATTTGGAAAATATTATTCATTTAACGATTTTTAAAGTGAATTCCTTTTTAATATCTGTTACTTATTTTGCTTACAAATAATGAAAATAATTCAATAAAATTTACTTAAATTGTAGAAATGAACTTGTCTACTCTTCTAATCAGTTCGGGATTTTTATTTTTTGGGATTGTCGTTCGGAATTTTGTATATCGAGATTTTGTCATTGACCCTATTTTATAATATTTAATCGACCTATTTTTGGGTTTGGCCAAAAAAAATGGTTTTGATGGTTTTTTTAACTTGAAATTCGAAAATTATGAACATTTTTTAATAGAAATGTAAAATAAATTTTGGTATAAATAGAAGTAAAACATTAGCTGCATTTTTTCCAACAATTTACTCTACTCTAGTTTTTTTTAGTAATAATGTCACAACTCAAACAGACACTTGCAAAAATATTGCTTAAAAATTCCAAACGCGCTCATTTTGGTAAAAGATGTGTAGAACTACATTATAAACAGATTAAAAAAAATTCAAACTGGTCGACTAGTTTGTTTACAGTAGTATGGACCGTTAAAGATAGATAAAAAAAGATAATAATTGTTTGCCTAAAACCTCCTTTAATTTTCTTCATGCCAAAGATGTCAAAGTGCACATTTTTTCATTAAAATTGAACTTGTACCCGCTTCATATGAGAAACATCAGTGATTCTTTTTTTCTGTTTTTTGAAGAAAAGTGAGTGCAATGTATTCAAATAAATTAACATGTAGTCCCAATTTCGATTGTAGGGAATTTTTAAACACTTAGTTACACCTTAAAAGGCCATATTTGATAGAAAAGTTTAGTTTAAGTATTGACTTGAGCTATAGTGTGAAAAAAAAATACGGACACCAAAGGTTCCATTTTATGGTTCGAATATTAATAATAACTTTCAGCCTAACTTGATTTTCTGTTGAAATTAAAAAATTTTCTTAGAAAGGTAGGTTTATACATTTAGTTAGGTATTTTGGTTTTATTAAAGTTGGTATACATTAACATTAAAAAGTAAAATTTGTTATAGAATTAAAAAATTTTCAATTATAAATCATGTTCAATTGCCATGGTACAGCACCGTCACCCATAAACCAATCAGCATATGCATTTCTTTTTTCTGCTGCTTCCTTACTGTAGTAATTACTATCGTTCACAGTGCTCAACTGATTTAAATTTGAGCCATGCATCTCCTTCCTCCAAGAACCTTTCATGACGGTGCAACTCTCGAAACATTCTTCGTCCAGGCATTCGCGGGTTATATACGAAGAATAGATTTTGCGCAGCCAGTTGTGCATGGCACAAGTTGCTTTAACTATTAATTCCGCCTTTTCTGGAGATAAGGCAATCGGCCTTTCGAATACTCGAAACCTTGACACCAATATACCAAAAGCGTTCTCTACAATTCTCCTGGCGCGCGAACATCTGTAATTAAATACTTTTTCCCGTCCAGTTAAAGGTCCATGATGCGAATACGGTTTCAAAAGATATTTTTTTAACGCAAAAGCATCATCGCCCAGGAAAACTGTATCTGGAGGAATATTTAACAAATTCTTCTCCAAGGCATTTTTTAAAGAAGATTTCGAGAAAACTCCTCCATCAGATGCTCTGCCATTTGATCCAAAGTCTAAATATTCAAAACAATATTGATCATCTACTAGTGCCAGGAGAATTATACTAAACGTGCCTTTATAGTTGTAAAACTCAGATACTGAGTGGATAGGGCACCTCAATACAATATGTTTCTCGTCAATAGCCCCACCACAGTTTGGAAAATTCCATCGCGTAGCAAACCATTGTATAATTTTCGTTCATTCGCTTTGCGTGTTTGGAACCCAAAACATAAAATAAATTCAACACTGTATTTTATTATTTTAGGAAATAGAAAATTTGGATGATACATTAACAGATGACTCTCCGTTACTACTCTCCACCACACCATCAACTTCAAAAGAGGCAACATTTCATTTCATAAAGAGCAAAACTTTCTCTTCCAAAACCATTTATTACAATAACAAAAATCAATATAAGATAAACACTTGTCGAAAAACGTGTACCAAAATGTACAATTTCTTACCGGAAGTTTGCGAAGTTTGTGATTAACTGTGTGCGAAACCAATATTTTAATAAATTATTTTGAAAGAAAGTTGTGCTCTTTTCAGTTGTGAAATCCATTTTCAAATCGGTACATGGAATAAAAAAATACACCCTTGCAAGCAAATGGTAATTTTTAAGGGTCTCAAGGTTTACTTACCCCTTAAGCATTAAGCTGGTCTAATGACAAGGAAAGTGAGCCTTTAATTTTAAAGAGTACAAATTATTTATAAAAACCAATTTTAAAGAGTACAAATTATTCATAAAAACCAATTTGTTGTGTATGTAACTTGTATACATTTTTCTTAATATATTATTTTCTAATAAAAGCAATATTTAGAAATTAAATTAATATTGCAATGTTAATACTATCATATTTTTATTAATTACTCATACTTAAAAAAAATGAATTTAATATATATTATTTGTAATGAAAAATTTAGCTTAGCTAAATATCAAAAACACCCTTTTTTAAATCAACTTAAAAAATTTGGTCAATAATAAATTAAAAATTAAGTCCACATTATTTTATTTATTTTTTAATAGCTGTTGCCTGTGTACGTTCCTATGCCATGTGCCATTCATTAGAAAGTAGTGTTTTTAGCAGTTTTTCAATCCAATTTGTTAAAGATTTGTTCTACATCGCATTTCGGAGTTCAAGATGGATCGAAATAGATAGTGCCACAATAATGACTATACCCGAAAACCACATTATACAAATTTCCATTCTAATAGGATTAGCAGTTTAGGATTCATTAGCTTATGCCTACACAGCTTCCTCTGGTTCATGGCTTGTTCATTACTTATCGTCGCTTACTTGTACAACGGCCCTAATTGACTTTTTTTAAAAATATACCTATAGAACTAGTATTATAAATAGAGTTTATATATATTATAACTATAAAATTATATTCTTGAAGATATTGTATAAAACTACAACTTCATTTACACAAATTTGATTATTCTACATTGGCGGTTCTAGCACATTTTTTTGTGTCTCCTGAACGAAACCAAAAATGGCAATTAAGGCCGTTGTACAAGTGAGCCACGATATTTAATTAAAATTTACCTTGATAAAATCCTTTAATGCAGTAAATATAGCTTCGCAAACTTCCGGTAAGAACTTGGAAATTGTACATTTTGGTACACGGTACAGCCATTGTAGAAATCCAAATGAGTCGCCGGTTGCTAAGTAGCGAATGGTTACTTGAAATTTAAGCTCTGGAGTAAGGGCATCCCTCATTGGTGTATCCGTTTTTTTAATGTATGGAACAACTCGTTGCAGAAGAAAGTCAAAGTTCTTCTTACTCATCCTTAAATGGTTCCTGTAGCCTTCAGGGTCACCTGAAGATAGCTCTTTTAAAAGCCCTTCCGAAGCACCGGAACAATGACGTTTCATAACCCACTCCTTTACCCATACACTACGACGTTTGCGGTTTTTTTTTTAATTCTTCCTCTAAATCTTACGTTCAATTTGTTGATTTACCAACATTTTAAGGACAATTAAACAACTTTTTTTCAATAGCGCCTGCTTCATTTTATTATTCTTTTAATTTTTTTATTTCTACCTTCTCTTTTGTTCTTTTCTTGGTTTTTGCCTTTCATCTGCTTCGCAAAACAAAAAAGATGACATTTGTAGACAAAATCACTTTAAGCTTATAAACAGTTTTTGTATGCAATATCCAACATTGCATAAACAAATATTGGCTGTGGAAACGCGCCTTTAGAGCCTGCAATGAAATGAAGTTGTCGTAAATCATAGCAGAATAACCAGTGGCAACATGTTGTAACTATGAAAGTTTCGTAGTTGTCGAAATTATCTTTAGTCGATATGTTGTAACACTTTCGCCGTCCGATATTTGCGATATCACTTTATTTTGGTGGCAGTGATCGAGAAGCGAAGTAAATATAAATGGAAATATTTATCCATTTAAGCATGGTTCTATTTATAATATATTATTTATTTAACATAGAAGTGTTAAATAATGATTTTAAGTTAATGAAATAACAAAAGTATTGGCTTTAATAAAAGTATATATATGGTTACCTTAGAACAACTGTTTGTTCAAATTAAGTTGACTTTATTTTTTCCAGTGTTATTTGTTGAAAGTAACCAATTTATCATTTTTAGCTTAAATGGCAGTTTTTTATTAATAAAACCATTTTTAAAAATATTGATTCACGTTATTTAGCATGCCAAGTATCAGAAAAAAAAGCTGTTAAATGTTCGAACATTACTTCGAAACAAACCAAATCGCCGGTCAAACAAAAATATTACAACATACTGCCAAATCGAAAACTTCGCTTGGATGTTCGCTTCAACAGTGAAGTTACAACATGTCGCCACAGGTAAGGTACAAAGAGGTTCACCACGCCGACAGCTTATAGCGGGTTTCACTTGGTCCTACATGTTGCCACGCATTGTAGGACAAGCCTCAAATTTGACCGTTCGAACGCTCGATACAGCCATCTGACAACATGTTGTCCTGAAATTGAAATGTTTCAAATTCAAGGCCAACACACCAGGCTGACAACATGTAAGACCATGTGAACCCCGCTAATGTCAAAATGAAATTTAGCGATGCCCCATTTCAGCATTGTTGACTATTGTGGGACAAATGCTTTGAGGGGAATTTATATTAGGGTTAATGGGATGAAGTAAGAAAAAAATGTATATTTAATGAAATAAATAAGTTTATATGTGATTTTAAAGTTTTATTTTCACTTATATAATATTGCCCATTATTTTTTGTTTATTTTTTTAATTCTTATTTTTTTACTTAAAAATGTTATTCCTATATGCATTCTAAATAATTTTTTATGTATATTATTTTTATTTATTTATTTGATTGCTAAGCCTTAACAGGTTTTATAGCAAATTTAAAATTATAAAATAAGATATTTAATACAATTCAAAAATATAAAGTAAGATTTTGATTGATATCATGTATTATTAACAAACTAAAAATTTTTAAAAAATTGCTTAAAGTATATAATTTTTTTAAAGTATAAAAATAAAAAAAAAAAAAAAAAGGCAAATCGATAATTTCAGACAGCATAGCAGGGTTACGTTTTCAAGACAAACAAGGTCAAGTTAGCAACAAATTTTGGATCCGGACATCGGCAGAGTCGTGTGACAAACAATGTCTCATACCCAATAAAACACCACTCCACTAGGTATATATATCGTTCTGTCTTCTTGAAGCCGGTGGGATCCTGGCTTGACAGGGTGGTTACTCGACAAACTAGATCAACTTCACCAAACCAATTTTAATAAAACAAAGAAAACCAGTTGCGAACGCAGGCATCAAGACAAACTAGGTCTTATCGGCCACTCATATTAATATATTACAAATCGATCTAACGTAGTTTTTCAGGAGGTAAAAACCAAGACACCACGGGACCGTCGACAAATGTAGTCACAATCATCATGAAGATATAAGGCAATTGAAGATCCCAGGTTTAGGTCCATTCAGATTATTTAGATGTTCATACACCAAAATTATCCATTTTAGGCTTAGGTCCATTTATCCATTTAGATCAGGGCTGGGTATTCTAACACAGCCACATTCAATTTTGTCTTGTTAGTATTGGTGCGCTCTCGAATAGCGAAATAGTTGTCACAATTCTCTAGGTTTATACGTTTATATCCCCACACATACTGTAATATGTGTCTATTTTGTATTTTTAGTCATCGGTATTGTTCATTATTTATTCTATGTCATTATTTCACCAATATTTTCTTTTAAGTAAATAAATAATATTTGTTTCCTTGCAATGGCAAATTGCACATTTTGCTTCCCAAGAAAGATTCTCTGCAGACATTGGCGTCGGAAGCGGGGGGGAAAGGTGGGCAGTTGCCCCCCCCACTTTTTTAGCTAGATAAACAATTTAAAAGGAAAAGTTATTCAAAATATCAGTTTTTTTGCAACGATAATATTTTTGTATTATATATTTTCCTCTTCTTTCTCTCTTCTTCATGTTTCATGTGAAGAAATTTTGGTGAACTTTTTTTGCACCACTATTTGTACTGCCCCCCCATTTGTACTGCCCCCCCAGATGAAATTCGCTTCCGACGCGCTTGTCTGCAGAACAGAAATTGCATTCCGATTTAGAGTCAAACATTGTTTTTTTGGTGTTTTGTTTTTGTTTTATTATTATTAACTCCTAATATATACGAATCACTAAAATTATAATAAAAACCTCATAAAATTAAGTATCAGAAAATTAATGAACACAAATAATCTAAAAAAAAAGAATGCAAAGAATCTTAAAAGGCAATATGTATGAATTATATTAAACCTTAATATATACGAATAATATAAAATTCGAAGAAATAAAAAATATTTGCATAAGAACTATGAATTTACAAACCAAAAAGTTGGTTTTTTGAGAGTGTACCCAAAATCTCCGACATAGGTCTTTACAGCTTCACCGTCAGCGAACGACTGAATTATATTCTCTTCTGTTGTGAGTTTTGTGAACATGTGAAAAGTTCCGCTCAGAGAGCGCTCAGTGAGCTGTGGGACGCCCAGCGCTGATTTAGATTGTTATATTAATGTGTTTACAAATCACCAGATGCATCAGATATATGTTTGAGAGAACTTTACATAATCAACGACGGTACTGCAGGTAATCTATAATTTTATGTTTGATTGAGTCCATGGATTCACTTAAATATATAACATCAGATACAAAATTAAAATCACCGCAAGCGCTTCTAAGAGGTTCATTTTGCAAATAATTAGTTTTACAAAAGTTCATGTGGAGTAACTCCAAAGATATTCTAGGACGAAGAGGAATATTTAAATATATTTTACTCAATAAATATGGACTGTTGACATATCCATGTAAAAGTTTTATAATCCAACAAGCATTTATCATAATTCTCCGATTTTTTTAAAGAAGGAATATTTAAGAGTTGTAACCGATATTCATAAGGTGGTAAGTGAACATCAGTATTACAATAAAGATTGCTTAGAAAAAATAAAAGAAATTGTTTCTGTACTGATTCAATATCATCTATGTAACAACCGTATCGTGAGCACCACACAACTGAAGCTTATTCTAAGATGGGCCGCCCTAGGGAAGTGAATAAGGTTTTCGTTATGAATGGATCATTAAACTCTTTTGATGTTCTATTTGACCAATTATAATTTCATTTGAATATCAAAGCGTTACTGGCTTTTTTGGTCTTTAGAGGAATTAAACAAAAAACTTTATTTCATCTTTTCCCGACGTTTCGGTAGTTATTTTCTACCTTCTTCAGGGTTTATTGAATCTTAAAAAAAAAAACATTTTTTTATTAATTTATGTATAAAATAACAAACTTTACATAACATTTCTCTAATTAATAAACTTACTGTAGCTTTTGCATTTACATTGCACAAATATTGCAACGTCCCGACAATACAAAACATTGATTATTAAATAAATAAATAAATTGTATAACACGCACGAACAGAAAATTGTAAAATAAATAATGAGCAGTATAATATACTCAACAACTAGAGAAAATATCACAGACTAAATTTAAATTGCAATGTGTTATGTTTGATTGATGTTGTCCTTATCTTCCTTATTGTTCATTGTTATTGCAATTTTTTGTTGAATTCGTAAGCTTTTCAACGTGTATCGTGTATTTTCTTTCTTCTCCTTGTCGAAAATGTTTATGTTGCCAAAGTCAGCTGTGTGCTGCTCTTCTAAAATATGCTGCGACAAAGCCGTCGATAGTTTGTTATTTTTGATGTCTGCTTTATGTTCTTTTATCCGTGTTCCTAGCGCTCTTTTTGTTGTCCCTATGTAAACCAGATCGCAGGTTTCATTGTCATTCCCTTTGCATCCAATTTCATAAACAACATTGTGCTGTTGTTGTTTTTCTATCGCGTCTTTCCTGTTCGTAAATATGTTGTTAAGAGTAAAGTTTGATTTATGTGCGTATGTGGAGATATCTGTTTTAATGATTGTATGCAGTATTTTACTCTCCGTTAGCGTAGGTATAAATCTTACTGCAAAGTATTTTTGAGCGTTGCCATCTGTCTTATTTGTTTCCCTTTTTGGATTATTCCAGTATATTTTATTGGTAATTTTGTCGTCAATTAGTTTGTTGATTAAATTTTTCGGAAAATTGTTCATTTTGAGAACTGTTTGAAGTTTCTTTGTGTTTTCTGTGTGGAATCTTTGATCGCTGATGTCGATTACTTTGTTGAAAAAGTTTGTTGCTGAGTTTATTTTCATTTTAAAAGGCTGCATTGAGTTGAAGTTAATTATTCCCCCCGATGCGGTCGGTTTCATGTACCAGTTAAAAACTATTTTTTGGTCTATTTTATGTAATTCGGTGTCCAAATATGGTAATTTGTTCTGGGATACTTTTTCTACAGTGAACTGAAGTTTGTTGTGGTAATTGTTTAGTGTGTTTAAAATTATGTTATTGTCGTTTGTCCATTAAATGTTTGGATCATTAAACTCTTTTGCCCAACGTTTAATAAATCCTAAAGTACTATTAAATCTATTTATTATTTTATTTACATGAATATTAAAGAGTAGTTTAGGATCCATTGTAACTCCAACATTATTGAAAATATCTAAGGACTCTAATGGATATCCACAAATTTTGAAGGTACATTTAATTAGTGGCTTGCGCGAGAAAAACATATATTCTTGCATTTTTTCATGTTGAGATTCATGCGGTTCGTTTTGCACCTGTTATGAAGATGATCAATGTCGGCTTGCAAAAATACAGCGTCATTATCATTTTTAAAAGAAAGGAAGAGTTTGACGTCGTCAGCAAACATTAACATGCTAGAATGCATTATGACAGATGGCAACTCGTTTATAAAAAGTAGAAACAGAAGGGGCCCAATATGACTTCCTTGAGGTACTCCTGAAGTAACAGCAAACCCATGTGATTTCTTGAGCTTAAAAAGAACAGATTGTGTTCTATTGCTTAACTCTCATCGGTCCCTTGAGAAATACATCTAATCGGTCCCATTGTATGCGCGCGCATACACATATATTTTTAATTGTAAAAAAGCTAATACAAATTAACAACCATTTATGTTTTATGATTTTTTTTATGTTTATTACATTGTTTACTATCATATTATTACATTTGAACTTCATAAAGGTAGATTTAGAATGAAATTAATATGATTATTACATATATTAGAAAAAAAAATTGAATTTTTATTTTTTGTCAATTATTTGTACATTTTTCGCATAAATTGAAATTATGTTCAGCACAAATGAAATTTCTACACTTTTCACAGCGTGTAGCAAAAAGGTTTTTGTTATTTTTATATGTGCAGATGTAGCATCGGCCTCGTTTTGATGTACTTGGTAAATGGCGAATCTACCGAATTCTTTGAATAACACTGATAGCATCATTACTTTGAGGTTGTTTTTTACGTTTAGTGATCTGTTTTTCAACGAGATTCAATCCAAGCTCCTCGATAAAAAGGCGACGACGAATATTATGGTTAGTTTTAAATTTTTCCAATTCGGGAACAATGCAATGAACTTCACGAATGCATTCAACGCACTAAAATCAAGCATGTTACAAAATACTGTCATTGGCATGTGTACGTAGCCACCATTTGATCCATAGTATCAACTCCATTCTTGGTTTTGTTGTAGTCTTCAATGATGTTAGGTTTTCTTCTTTTCACTATTCTCATTTATGCTGACAACATTGTGGTATGTACTGAGCAATGTCACAAATCGGTACCGGTGCGGAACATATGACAACATAACTGCTTGCAATTTATGTTCATATACAATTTCTGTATGATAAATTGGCTTTTGACGCATGTCGAGTAGAACTGAAGGAATTTCAGTCCTATTTTTCCTTATTGTTCCCAAAATAGTCATGCGATTCTTATGTAAAACTTCTGCCAATTCATACGAAGTGAAAAAGTTGTCACACGTTACATTTCTGTCAGAAAGTCCTTCCACCAAATCCAAAACAACACGCCGTCCGAGATTACGTTCAGGAGCGGCATTACGATTCCGACCAACAAAGATTTGTGTGTTGTATGCATACCAGCTTTTTGAGTCGCATAGCACCCAAATTTTTATGCCATATTTCGCCGGCTTGGATGGAATATACTGACGAAACGCACATTGCCCACGATATGGAACTAACTGTTCATCTACGGTAATGTTTTTTCCTGGTGTGTATACAACTTTCAAATTATGATTCATTTATCGTATACATTTCGAATCGGTGCCAATTTGTAAAGTACAGAAGTACTTGTAGATGCAGTGTTGGCCATACGTTGTTCGCGGTCATCAAATCGAATGCAACCATGGATACGCTTGAACATTTTCAAAGACATTGTTGCTCTAAATATTGGCCGACCAGTTTCGTCATTCCACAATTTAGTGACACATTCACCGTATGACCGATACAAACCAGAAAGCAGCAACAATCAAAATATGCGTGCAAATCAATGTCCAAATCAATGTTTTCCCAATCGTCTTTGTACTTTCGCACACCATATAAATTCGTCATGTTCAAAATAATATTCTCAACCGGTTCAAGGAACATGTGAAATGCAGACGAAACATCAACTACAGAAGCAGCTGCTAATGCTTTTGGACCTGAATTATAACAAAAATGAAACATATAATGAACATGAACCCATAACAAAGAGGATAGGTTTTTACCTGAAGTGAAATTTTCTGCACGTCGAAATGAATTTCTTCGATTTATTTCAAATAGTTCCGATGAATACTCAATTTTCTTATTTTTTAAAAAATATTTATTTTCAGGATTTGCTGCATTTTCTCCTGCTAAATTTTGCTCAAGTGGCTCAATGTCGTCTTGATCCGAATGCACGCTAACTTCACTTTCATCATTCTCCTCGTCTGATAATGCAAAATCATCGTCACTATTGCACGGAGATTCGCCCGCTTTGCTTTCCAAATCAAAATACATTTCTAGTTCATCTCGCTGCCTTCTTTCACGTAAAACTCTATCCATTTTGTATCAAATACTTCGAAACACAACCAAAATTCAAAAAAATGCGCAAACAAACTTCACTTATGTGTGTTCCAGAACAAACTGAATTTCATAAAACGAAAAAATAAAAGCGTGCTATTAATCCACACACAAAAATAAGCGGCAATTCCAGGTACCTGCTTATGTGTATGCGCGCACATACATAGGGACCGATTCGTAACTATAACTGCACAGGCAAATACAGTAAGGGTACCAATTCAAAAACGGGTTTTTTTGGTTGTTCTACTTTGCAAAATACAAGGTCATTCCGCTGAACCGTTTTTATTTTATTCAAGGTTAAAGATCAGGGGACCGATGAGGGTTAAGTAAGATTCAATCCACTTTACCAAAGGTATAGGAAATCCAACAAGATGTAATTTTAAGATCAATAGTTTGTGACTTACAGCGTCAAAAGCTTTAAATAACATCAGTCCGTTTAAATAACATCAGTCTGCATGCCTTTTCCAAAAATTTCTATAGTTTTTGATGTAAATTCGAGAAGGTTAGTAACAGTGGATTTTCCAGAAAGAAATCCATGTTGGAAAGGATACATTAAAGATTTAACGCTATGCGATAGTCGAGGTGTAACAATTGCCTCTAAAAGTTTAAGCAAAGCGCTTAATTTTGCGATGCCACGGTAGTTATCAATTAAAGACCTATTTCCGGATTTATGCAGCAGAATAATAAATGAATGCTTCCAGGCTGCAGGAAAATAGCAGGATTTTAATTATTAAGTAAATAGTAAACAGATTGGAGTTACTTATTCTTAACAGCATTATTTTAGTATACATGAAGGTATGTTATCAGGACCACTTCTATATGATGTTCTAATATTTTTTAAATATAAGACTGTGTTTGTATCAATTATTGGGGAAATAAATATCCCCAGATTGAATATTAAAGGAATAACTTAAATAATCATAGGACGATGATGAAAAGTCGTCTTGAAAAAGTTTGCAAATACTATTATCATTATCAGACTCAACAGAATTATACTTCATAAATGAAGGAAAGGAATCAATCTTACGTTTTGTGTTAACAAAATTCCAGATGGATTTAGCATCAGATTTGATGTTTAATTTCACTTTTGTTAAGTAGATATTATAGTATTGTTTGCATAACTGTTAGTAACTGTATTTAATCGAGGTATAGTATCCAAAATCGCATATGTTATGTGTTTTTTGATATTTTTGATAGTATTAAGATTTCAAGTTCCTCATTTTTCTTAATTCATTTGCGTACCATACCAGACCCGATGTCAAAGAGGCTTTCCTTTGCGGAACAGCTTTTAGAAAGCAATCATTGAGAGTTCTATTAAACGCATATACCGCATCATCAAGACTCTGAGAAGATAAACTTTTTTTTAATATTTAGAATAGAATTCCAGTTTATATTGGACAAGTTATTCTTCAAAATCACGTAGTTTGTTTTTTTAAAGTTAAACTCAATAGGCGGTTGAGAATCATAGTACTGCACAGATGGTTTTGGAAAATTTAAAATAATTTCTAATGTTGGATGATGAGAATCTTCGGGTGCAACTAGAGGATCTAATTTAGACACGGAAGCGATATTGCTGTCATTATTTTTGTTAAAGATGCAGTTAAGTTGGAACAGGCCTTGGATTGAGAGCTCATTTAAAAAATAATTATCGGATGAACTTTCAGACGAAGGTAAAAATATTCCAGGAATTTTAGAACAGCAGTTCCAAGAAACGTTTGGTAGGTTAAAATCACCAGTTATTAAAATATGATCATTACATTGCAGTTTTGAGCAAACTTTACTAATAGAAGCCAAATGTTTGCTATAAACTTCGAAGGTAGAAAGGGGAGGTATATATGAGCATGTAATAAAAAGGCTCAAGGAACCAAACTTAACATGAACACAACAGAATTCAATGTCCAAGGATTCTGGAATTAATAACTCTTCAGAGAAATGTGTCGCTTTGACTGCAATCAACACACCCCCGCCTTTAGAGGAAATACCAGGAATGGAGTTTCTATCTTTGCGGTATATGCTAAATTTGTTGCACAGAGTTTCAGTTTCTAGACAAGTAGCCAAGGAAGTTGTAGGCCGAGGTCTAGAAATAAATGCATGCACCATCGTATTGTCAGGCCAAAACTTTTGATCCAATACTTTGTTAAAAAGATCACCAGGCAAAGATATTTTAAAAGAGGACGTAACAGTCTCGTATGAAAAATTGAATTTGTAAATAGAGATATTATTATTTACAACATTCAGCTTAAAGTTTATATAGAATAACACGTCTTCACTGGATGTATCAGCTGCAAAACGAGAAACAAATATATATTTTGCAGGCTCAATAACCACAAGTTCTTTATGAACAGGGGCTTTGATACTGCTGTTCGATATTTATTTCGGTATCGCTCCTGTAGAAACCGAAATAATTTGAGAAGATGCAGGGACTACATTTCCAGCGGAAGTTTTTTTTGTGCCAGAAACGCGAGGAGAATCAGCATTTTCCTCTATGATTGGTATAGCTTCAACAGAGGGAGAAATCTGATCAGCTGACGCAGCGACCTTAGTTGGTGCGATATTATCAGTCATTTGCTCAATATTGACAGCTCCAATTGATTGATCTTCGAGCTGTATGTTCACATTAAGGAAAAGGGTTACAGAAGAAGGTAGAACAGTATTAGTATTGGGCGATGACATGGCTATATTAGTACATTTAGCTGAAATACGAAGATTTTTGTTTGAACTTTTTTTTGGAGATTTGTAAGCTTCATCCATAATGTTAAGCTTTTTAAACAAATCTTCGTATTCACTCAGTCTATCTTGTGCTACCTTTAGATCCTTAGCCACCTCCAAAAAACCTTTCCGAGATTGTCTAATAAGTTTAAAGATCTCAACATTTGTAAACCTGTGTTGCGTGTCAGTTTTTTTTTAAATAAATATATAAATTAGTAATTATAAGGTAAATAAATTAGTTGCCTGGTTAAGTGGAGAAGCACCCCGAATGCGGCCGTGTACTGCCATGAGTCGTAGTGAACGTCGCGACAGCCAATCTGAAAATAAAATGAAAAAAATCAAGAAATTAAGATTTTGCAACCTAATCACGCGAGCACTGAGATTAAATAATCATTCATTCCGAATTAGCAAACAGTCAAATAAATCCGCACTATGAAATTGGAAAATTAAAGGGAAAGCTATGTTTCGTTTGTTTTTAATATAACGCCACTGGCGTCGAGCCGGCTCTAGAAGGTTTAATTCAAGCATGAATAAATGAATTAAAACACCACGAATTAAAGATTCGTATAGAAAGACTGTATTGTATGGGAGTCACATTGTCGAGTGTTTTAAACTTTTTTATTTATTTTTCTAACACACGAATTGTTATTAAATTTTAATTACATTTTTATTTTGATATTACTCGCGACCATGCTTTTTTTATTTACTCACGATGCCGATTGACACTTGTCATTCACTTCAAAGAACTACGAGTGCGAGCGAGAGGTTGTTGGTCGATCTAATTTTGACAGCCCGATCTATGGGCTGTTCACTCTGACTAACGCATAGCATGCGGAAAAGTAAAATTTTTAGTTACCCTGCTATACCGACGGTGAGGTCGAAAGATGAGGTTCGTGGAACGACTTACTAGAAAAGGGGGGTGTTCACGCTACCTTTAAGACTGAATGTCGCGAAAATATTTCGCTTATGAAGGCGGAGCTAGAATGGAGTAGCAAAGCTGGAGTGCAGCCAGTGTTGGCACTTCTAAAAGCACAGCCTGCTGTGCGTTAATGCGTGATTGGTAGTAAGCCAGATTTTTAAAGCCGGAAAACGACCAAAATATGGGCTTGGCGGGTAGTGAAGGCTAAGAAAGGACGGCCAATGACCCTTAAGAAGAATTCAAGGTCTATCCCAAAAATGCATGGTAGGTAGTCAGTCACCCCGGGAAATACAATGTTGATTAACGGCTCAGTAGTTGTGTCGCGCAAGAAAACAAATCAGGTAGGCAGGCAATAGATAGCTGAGTTAGGGAAATAAGTTTAGTTTGTGAAAAATAATAGCCAAGGCAGCAGCAGCCAAAGAGCTGAAAGTTTAAAAAGTAAAATTAAAAGTTTTGTTTAATCGAGTTAAAGGTATCCTGTCGTGAAAAATCGGTGGTAATTGAAACGGAATAAATGAGTGATGTGAGTTTTTAAAATAAAAAGAAAATTTTTAGAAAAGTGGCCAATAAAGCAGGCGATAGTGGACGAATTAACCAAGGCTAGGATACCGAAAAATTCTGGAGGTTGAGGAAAAAAAAGGGAAAGGCAGCAAACAGGAACAAGGGCAGAAATCAGAGCGATAGACTAGGACCATCTGAGTAATTTGAGATTTAGCGGCAAAGGACCAGGTAAGCATTTTTTTTTGTTATAGTCGCCAGAGGGCTAATCAGTTTATGTATCGTTTATATATGACGAGAATTGTAGAAAGCTAAGGAGTCAGGGCATCGAAGACACTGGAAGCAAAGAAAGGAAAAAAGCGGCGCTGAGAGACAGGAAGCCAACTTGTAAAGTCAGACCGGACATCCGGCGGGAGCCGGCAAAAAGCTAAGTGCCTTTGTTGTATATTTGTATATCCTTAAGCGATAGAAACAATTCGAGGTCCCTTGTGTTTTAAATCCGCACGCCAAAACTTGGTTGGTGCAAACGCGACAAAGATTTGTTCCGAGAACGCTCAACCATCAAGTGTGATTTTTAAATACGTGCGTCCAAAATAAGTACCGTAGAGATTTTTGTTTTCAAGAAAAAAAAGCGTCCTAACGGCCTGAACGGCCATTCAAAGTGCTCGACCAGAAGTTACGGTTTGAACGTGCAGACCCAGCGATGAGCCCAAAGTGCAGCTTTAAAATCCACAGTAAAACAATAAATTCCTGGCTTCATCAAAAATCCTGAATTTAAAGAAATCAATGTTTGTATTAAAAATCCGCCGGAACTCTGTTAAAATCACTCATTAAAAATAAAAAAAAAATTTGCTTAAAAATCGATATTTCATATCAGCGAAAAAAATAATCGAATAATTAATATTAAACGTTTTTTACAAAAAAAATCCTAAATTTCAAAAAAATCAAAATTTATGTTAGGGCCAATAATTCGTGGTGGCTGTAAAATTCAATCATGTTTATGTTGTAAAGCTAAAGTGTGTTTTCTATGTGCGAAAAGAAAAATAAAATACGCGGCGTGTTAAAGTACGTCAACCCATAGCCGGTTATAGCCAAAATTCTTTGAACCCTTCCTAAGCGAACTCCTTTAGGTAGGAAACAAATTTGAATTTTTAATTTAAATAATAAAAAATACAACAAAAAAATTAACAACGAGAAAATCAAGCTTTAGTTTTTTTGGTGCAGAAACACACACATATTTTGGCCCCGAATTTGTCTAAATCATTTTTTTTATTTCATATTCAACATTTTCTTATTTATCTATATTATATTATTTATTCAACCATGTCATCTAAATATAATAATCAATTTATTACAGGAAAAAGGGTAATTTGTGAAAATTCATAATTTTATTTATATTTAACGTTTGTAAATTTATATATATGTACTTTATTTTTTTGTGAGTGCATCGCTTGAATACATTCAAATTTTTTTGTGAACATTTCTGAATTCGAGAAGATACCAGCAATCTTAAGATTGTCATAGTGTACCTTCTATTTTTTTTTTATGTTAATTAAATTAGCCCCTTTTGTTTCAATGATGATATTTTAATAATTAATTACAATTAGTTGTCTTTATAAGTACAATTAAAATCCTCGAACATATAAGAGTTTTTTTTTTTTGTTTATGATTGTATTGAACATTGTTGTTTGTGGTTCATTTTATTTCGATTATAATATGTTTTTTTGTGAGTGTCTCACTTAACTAGCATTTGTTGTTTTTACACTGTTAAAATTATAGTATATAGAAATTTTTTTTTTAATAATTATATTGAACATTTAATTTAGTCATTAATTATAATTTACCAATTATAATTATTATAATTATAATTATTTAATAATTATTAAACCTTTTCTTTTTTGTTGGTGTTAAATGGTACATAATAAAAAAGTTATATATGATTTTCTTTTGTTAATTACATACTTCATAATCACTTAGTACTTAAATAAATAATATAGTGCTTAAATTCTTGAATATGTAAAATTTTTAATAATAAACAGTGGTGATCATCTGAAAAGAAAAGGAAGAAATCAATATTAAGATTTGTAAATGTTCAAATATAAGGAAAATTGGTTGTAATAAAAAAAATTAAATTAGATTCCTAAGGCTTTAGTATCACACGTATGGTTGTAATAACGTATAGGAATAGCTTTGCGTCTGAAAATAGAAGAAAAAATTTTTTTTGATTAAAATTATAGAATTAATAAAATGTGAATGATGTTTAAATTCAAACTAATGGTTTGCTAATTTAATTCGTGGTGGGGGAAATAAGTGCAGGGGCGGGTACGAATGGTGATTGAAATCGTTAGGGCGAAAATTTTTTTTGTGTTTTGGTCATTTGTGGGGTTATCTTAAACCATACCACAAGCTAACCATCATTGGCGTCGGAAGCGGGGGGAAAGGGGCAGTTGCCCCCCACTTTTTTAGCTAGATAAACATTTTAAAAGGAAAACTTCAAAAGTTAATCAAAATATCAGTTTTTTTTACAACGATAATGTTTTTGTATTATATATTTTCCTCTTGTTTCTCTCTTCTTCATAAGCATGCTTGCGGATAACCATTTTCTTTCTCTGTGTTTGCAAAAAGATAGAACAAAATGTAGAGTTTCTACTGCAAACCCACCACTTCAGTTTAAAAGCACCCTTAAGTATGTAGCTTAATCAAGAATGATAGAATACAAAGATTGCGCCGAAGACAAGAAAATGTGTGCAACAAAATTGTCGTTCTGCGCATGTACGTCATAATATCAATGCTGTTTTGGAGAGCGTTCACTTTGCATACGATTTCTACACAGAAATGAAAATTGCATACATTTTAGTTTGTATAATTAAAATAAAAGAATTAAGAAGCAATTTATTGGAACGAGAAGAAGGTAAATTTATTAAGTACTCCTTTGCAAACTTTATTTTTACTAATATTTTATTACAGCCAGTAAGCAGCTAAGTAAAAAAAAATTTGTTTGAGAAACCAACTTCAGTTAGCATTATTTTTCGACTTGGATTTTATAAAAATGTTCATTACGAGTTTAATTGATGTACTTTAAACATTCCCAGATATTTTATTTCCATTAATTTACCTGTGAATTGAAAAGACAAATAAATGATAGTTCCAAGTTTTTAAAAAATGAAACAAATTTTGTTAAGTTAAGATATTTTTGTATTTTTGTTTTCGTTTTTGTGCTTTTTCTACAATTTCTTGGTTTAATTTTTGTATTTATTGCAAACATCAGGTTTTTGAAAATTATTTGTTTGCTATTGTTACCACAATTAGCAACTGCACACTTAATTTTTTAAATTTTAAGTTAAAAACTCGCAAATGTACTTCGATATAAACACAATTAAATAAAACACAACCGATCGCAGTACGTTTCTCAAAGAAATAAAATATTGTGACGTAGTCAACTGAACAGATGGTTGTCAAACTCGATTAGCAGAAGTAACGGACCTGCGCAAAGCGTAATCTCTTATTCTATCATTCTTGTAGCTTAATGCTTGTTAATTTTGCAACTCTGGTAAGAAAAAATTTGACATTTTCTTAGGGGCTTTCCATATTGGACGACATGGTGTACGATAAGTTAGATGGAAAACTAATGGGACTATTTGATTGAGCGTTCGAACGATCCAACTTGTAAAGCAACATCATTAATTGCAAGCTCTCAAGCAGAACACATCCGGCTAATAGCTAAGCAACTTTGAGATGCCCTAACAATTGAGCAGTAATTTTACATAATTGTACAATATTGTACAATCGGCAGAAAAAAACCAAAAATTTCGACTATCGTTTTAGCTTACGCATGGTACTACATGTTGTACAATCTGCCATATTGGTCCAATGTTTTGGACCATACGAAAGCCCCTACTGTGAATTAGCTGATGAAAATCCACCTCCACAGTTGCCATTATATGATCGGCTACGAAAAGATTATTTCGAAATTTTAGATCTTCCCTCAAATGAGATAACGGCTAGATTCGATCAAACAGGTTGATATTTTACTTTTATTTTATTTTTGCAAGTTTACACCAGCTTCACTCAACCGACTCACTTTGATTTAACATTCGGTGAGTCGGTTGAGTGAAGCTAGTGTAAACTGGCACTTTGTTAATCTTATTGTACATTTAAACAGATCTTGACATCTGGAATCGTTGGAAAATATTGTAATCGAAGCCTTCAACGGAAAAGTGCCTTCTGAACAAAATCTAAAACAAAAATAGATCTTTATGCAGATGACTTTTTTGCAGATGAAATTGCTGAAGCAATTGCCTGGCCAAACACCTTGAAATTGTAGTGGCATTGTATCCCAATTTGCGAAAAATTCGGATCCTGTAAAAAAACTATTAAATGAAGTTGAAAAACTTATTGCTTTGCTTTTGACTGTGCCTGCATCAGCAGCTTCATCTGAGCGTTCTTTTAGTGCACTAAGACGACTTAAAACGTATCTTCGAGCAACTATGAAACAGAAACGACTCACTCATGCGGCACTTATACACATTCACAAAGATAAAACCGAAGAATTGAATTCGATGGAGGTGGTGAAAGAGTTTGTTTCTCGCAAGGACAGACAGAAACATTTTGGAATAATTTAAATTGATATAACTTTTTGTACCTTATTGCATTTAAACCATATAAAGATATACCTAGTCTTGCTTTATAAAAGCAACCATTATTTCTTATATTTTCATATTACCATATGAAAGATCCTTTAAAAAATTGGAAGAACTTTTAAAAATAATAAAATTTTAATATTTTTTATATATTTTTATATTTTTTTTTTATTTTAAACTAAAATAAAAAATTTGTTTATTCACATTCATGTTTCTTTGAAGAAATTTTGGTGAACTTTTTTTTGCACCACCATTTGTACTGCACCCCCATTTGTACTGCCCCCCCAGATGAAATTAGCTTCCGACGCGCTTGATAACCATGGATGAGAGGGTTCGCAAGAGGGCCAACATCTCCTCAATTTCTTTGGATTTGTGCGTTGGTGGAATCATAGAGATAGACATGGGTAGGGTGAAGTTTTGGTTCCGAATGTTTAATGAATTTGGTTTTGATTTAATGTATTTTTTTTTTGCTTTTGTTGAATATTTTGAGTAATTAATTTCGAAGTTATTAATTAGTTTACTTTTTTTTTGGTTACTTCAAATTGCATTTTTGTTTTCAAACTTCCGGTTTGCACCGGAAGTTATTGTTACGTCCTCGACCTGGCCTGAAGGGTTAAGAACAGCGCCCATAACGACCGTGGGCTAGTCGATGTCACTCAGGCCAGGTACGATACAAAGGGACACGTAACACCTGCAATCTTCACATGACTAACGAAGTCCCTTACTTTCGTTGAGTCCATCGAAGATCCCCGCAGTCAACTCTACACACTTGATATGAAAAAATTAATCACACAACCAGCAAGTAACCAGCCGGTAAGATTCACCTTTTACAGCGCAGTTTCGGAAATTGCATATCATTTTCAGTTAAATAGAAAGTTTTGCAATATAGATGTAATTAAAAGGAAAAAATTAACTTAAATGGTTTTAATGAAAAACAGTGTATTTTTTTTTAAAGACACTGTACTGTACAAACCTTGCAGCCCTGATTTTGTAGAACCAACGAATTGAAAAATTTTATAAGCACTAGAGTTTTTGTAGTAGCAATAAGACAGATGTAGAAAGAAAATAAGATAGTTTGGTATATAGAAACCTGTTTGCGCTAAAAGTAAAGCAGGAAGGAAGAAAGAAGCAAATTATAAATAAATATACATTAGAGTGTCCCTTAACAAGGGGTTTTTTTTTTACTTTTAAGTTGAGGGGTACCCACTAATTTTTTTCTATTGGACTAGAATATAACTCATGTGCAATTTTACGCCCCTACGACCACGCCTTCCCTAAGCGACGGGGCCTTGCACTCAAAAAATGCATTTTTTTTTTGCGAAAGTACTGTTTTTGGTCTTGAACATTTTTGCTTTGTTTATTTTTATGAATAAAAATACATTCAGAGAGAACGAGCCTAATTTCAGTATAAAAATATTTAAAAATTATAATTACGATTCAATAAAAATATACGAACGTCACCAAATCTTCAGCTAACATCCAATTTATAGATATTTTTTCTTTGGTTTAATGTAATAAGAAATGTAAAACAATTCAACAAAACACAAACAAAAAGTAAGAAAGGGAATAGCAACGAAATCAGTACAAACGTAGTCTAGTTATAAATAGTCCGATCGTAAAAATAAAACAGCTGTTCTGTTCGAACTTAAAGAACTAAACATACTTAAAGGGCCGAAAAACAACCATATTAAATTAAGTCATACAAGATCGCATATGTTGACAATCCTCTTTTGATTCATATCATTAAAATATTGTAGTTAAAATTATAAAATTTAAAAAACCTTGTTTTAGAGAAAAAAACTTTTTAGCACTTCAAAAAACTTACAAAACAAGTTAAAACTTGCTACTTGGCAACACTGTGCGCAACGCTTGTGGCAAAACAGAAGCCTCATTTTACAACAACACGTTACAAACATAGAAACTAGCGGTAAATAAAAATCAGCGACGGAAGAACAGAGAGTAAATTTGTAGTATACATAAATGCGTATTTTGAGTTGAGAGGTTGTTATCCGTTGAAGACAATTGCTATATCTTATTTGTGTTTCAAGCGCGTATAGCAACTTAATGCTAATTTGTGATTTAAGATTAAAAAAATAAAGATATAAATGATGTCGCAAGACTTGCGTAGCAGTAATAAATATAAAATTTATTTAATTGGAAATGTCAACCACCGAATCACGGGCACGAAACTTCCATCAATCCGAGAAGTTCTTGCTGTTTTATTTTACCATATTCGCCAAGGAAAATTAACCGTGCAAGAAAGTGCTAACCTTACTGTAAAAGAGTGCATGATTTTCTGGGAAAAAGGCAGAATACCCACTAAAATAGCAAGAAATAGTGTAGAAAAATTAGTAAAATTACATGGAGTTTGGCAAAATTTGCAAAAAAATTCGAAGAAGACTTCTCAAGTGCTCAAAGATAAGGAAGATTTGTTTGTGCAATCCTTGGACAATCTCTTCGACATAGCACACGCTGATGCTTTACAGATAATTAAAATCGATGAAGACAAATTGTTTTTGCAACGGCAGCGAGAACCTGGTAGACCAGGCTCTTTGATAGGAGTGGATTACAATCTATGGCGAACAGAAAAAAGAACAGAGTTGCGATTATTAGCAGAGAGAAAAAGACAGCTGAAGGAAAATAAAACAACAGCCATATCACCAAATTATAGTTTTTCATCAGATTCTTCATCCATCAATTCAGTTGAAAATCATGAAGATCACAATCTACAGTTTTTGGAGGAGCCGTCGCAAAAGAGGGGGGAAATAAATTTTCTTTCTCCGAAACTTGTGGCTGCTCTCGATAGATGCCAGTTAAGTATGCGTGATTGCGTGTATATCCTAGAAGCTGCATTAGAAGCACTTGGGCATAATGTAGACGATTACATTATAAATAAATCTTCCATGCAAAGAATAAGAACAGAGATGAGAAAAGAACATGCCAAAAATATTAAAGAAGATTTTAAAAACAATATTCCTGAAATGGTTACTATTCATTGGGATGGGAAGCTTTTGCCTGCAATGAATTCAAACAGTGTAAAAGAAGAACGACTTCCAATTGTGATCACCAATGAAAATGAAGAGAAACTTATTGCAGTACCTAAATTAGATAATGCAAGTGGAAAAGGGCAGGCTGCAGCTATATTTAATGTAATAAGTGACTGGCAACTTTCTGATAAAGTTCAAATTATGTTTTGTGACACAACTCCTTCTAATACGGGTCGCTTTAATGGTGCATGTGCACTATTAGAGCAAGCACTAGAAAGGGAACTTGTTCTTTTTGGGAAGTTGGAAGTTTGGGACGAGTTGGTTTTGAAAACCATATTTGAAACCAAAATCCCTCAAATTACTGTTAGCGCTGATGTACCGCTCTTTAAAAAGTTGAAAAACAGCTGGAACAATATTAGCCATGTCAACTATCAAAATGGTACCTCCATTGCAAGCCTGCACTTTCAACCATCGCAGATTGACAACTTGATTAGATTTTATTTTTCTGAACTCGAAAAACCAATTGTTAGAGGCGATTATAGGGAATTGATCGAGCTTTCGATAATATTTTTGCAAGGAAATGAAAACAACAAATTTCAAATAAGGCCCCCTGGAGCTATGCATCAAGCACGGTGGATGGCGAGAGCTATTTATGCTATAAAAATGTTTATATTTCGCGATCAGTTAAATTTGACTAGAAATGAGATTCAAGGTTTGCAAGAAGTATCTCTATTCATTGCAACAACGTACGTCAAACCATGGATACAATGCAACTTGGCAGTAAAAGCTCCCTACTAAGACTTGTGTTTTATAAAAGCTGTAAAGAGCTATGCATGCGTGGACCATGCAATTGCAGAAGCTGCTTTAAAAAAATTTTGCCAGCATCTTTATTATTTAACTGAAGAAGTCGTAGTTTTATCCCTTTTTGATGACATGGTTGATAATGAGACAAAAAAGAATATTGTGGCTAGCTTAACAAAAGAAAGCAAATTGGAAAATACAAAGCGCTATATTCCGTCGGAAGAAGAAATGCGATGGTCATTATTTGGTAAGTATTTCCTAATTATTTGGTTATTTGTCATTTATTTTCCATTTTTACAGATAAAAAACTACATGACTTTGTTTCAATAAAAAGTAATGATATGTTTTATCGACTAAAAATAAACACTGATTTTCTCACTGAAGACCCATCAACTTGGGAAGACAGTGGTTCCTTTTTAGAAGCTAAGTCAAAAGTGATTCACTTGAAAGCAGTTTATGACAGCGCAGAAAGAGCTGTTAGCCTCACCCAACAATTCCATGGACTTCTAACAGTGCAAGAAGAACAAAAGCAATATATACTGCAATGTGTTCAAGATCACAGAAAAACGTATCCTAATTGTGCAAAACTTACTTTAAAAAGAAAATATACTTCATCCTAATAATAATTATAGTCATCTTAGTCAAAATGTAGTTCTTATTTAACATAAAAATAAACAAAACAAAAATAGTTCAGTCCGAAAACAGTAATTTCGTGAAAAAACATGCATATTTAGACTTTAGGGCTCCGTCGCTTAGGGAAGGCGTGGTCGTAGGGGCGTAAAATTACACATGAGTTATATTTAAGTCCAATGAAAAAATATTAGCGGGTACCGTCTCAACATTTTCAACATTCAAAATTAAGGGACACTCTAATATACTTATATATATATATATATATATATTTATATTGAAAATTATATTAAATATCTAAGTATTTTAAAAAGGAAGAAATCCACGTTGTCACGCTGTTTTTTATAGAGTAATACAACTTTAAGTTAGCATCATTGCTTTATTTGACGACCCATTTAACAGCTGATAGTTGCTTTTTGTTTAGTTTGCTTTGACATTTCCTTATGAATCGACTTATACCAGAGCAACACGTGCAAATTGTGGAAATTTTTAATCAAAATATTGGTTCTGTTCGTCAAACTTATCGTGCACTTCGTCCATTGTATGGTGTACATAATCGTCCTTCAGAGCTACTAATTTGAAGAACAATAAATCGTTTTCGGACCACATTTACTGTTACTGATAATGTGCATCCCGTGAGACGCCGAACAGTGCGCACTGAAGAATCTGTAGCCGCTGTACAGGAAAGCATTGAAGATGATCCTACTCAATCAACTCGTCGCTGTTCTCAGCAACTGGGGTTACGTCCTTCCACTTTATGTAAGATTTTACGAAAAGATCTTGGCTTAAAACATTTCAAGATTCAACTTGTGTTGGAATTAAAGCCAAACGACCATCGTATGCGCTGCCAATTCGGCGAATGGGCTGAAGCACAAATTGATATTGATTTTGAATTTCCATCCAGGAGAATCCACAAGCTTTTGTCGAAACACCATTACATCCCTAGAAAATTACTGTTTGGTGCGCTTTATGGGCTGGCGGAGTCATTGGCCCATATGTCTTCAAAAACGATGATGGTCAGAATGTTACTGTCAATGGTGAACGGTATAGGTACATGATTCGAAGTTTTTTCATACCTCAATTCGCTGGCATTAATCTTGCTGATATGTAGTTCCAACAGGATGGAGCCACATGCCACACAGCGGGCGCTACAATTGATTTACTCAAGGAAACTTTTGACGAAAAAATAATTTCACGAAATGGTCCAATAAATTGGCCCCCAAGATCGTGTGATCTAACCCCATTGGATTATTTTCTTTGGGGTTATGTAAAGTCACTTGTTTACGTCGATAAACCACAAAAAATTGAACACCTGTAAATCAACATTCGAAGAGCTATCGGCGAGATACGGCCGCAAATGCTGCGAAAAGTTTGTGAAAATTGGTGTTCCAAATTGCGCCTTGTACGCGCCAGCCGTGGCGACCACATGGCCGAAATCATATATAAACATTAATAAAATAATGTATCATATTTTAACATTAATAAGAAATAATCATAAAATTTTCTAGCCAATAAAGCCCGTTTCACTGATTTTAAAAATATATTACTATGTTTTATTATGATTTAAACTTGTATAACTGTATAAAAACACCCTTTATTATTGAAAATAAATTTATATATAATAGAGGTGTTTTCTCCCATTTGTTCTCCTACACACAAAAAAATAGCTACGTTGCTTGATGAATTTGACAGCACTTTGATTGTTTCTTTGTTTTAATTTTGTTGTTTTTCTCGTCATAGAATGACTGGACGACCATCTTGCAAAGTGGATGTTTTTTCTTTTAGCTGCTAAAAAGCGCATAGATTTTTGAGTTTTTTCTTAGTAAAATAAAAAACTAGTTAACAAATTAATATTTGAGTATTGACGTCGAGTTTTTGCTGTATATTGAAATTTAATTGTTGGTACTGCGGTCGTAGCTGGTGGCAGCTGCTTGCTGGTGTTGCTGTCGTCGAATTTGCATCTTGTGGGAATTGCCTGTGGACTGTGCTGGTGGTGCGGGTGACTGCCGTAACCTGCATTTGTGCCGAGAGGAGCTCCTGGATTTCTGGAAAAATTGGATATACTTAGACTGGTATAAATAAACATAATTGTGCAATTGCCGTATTGTTTCACGCTGTCGGCGGTGGCTCTGACGTCGACGCAGCGGTTGTGTTGTGGCTGTGTGTGTATTTGTGCAAGGCTTGTGAGCAAAATTGAAAAAAAGAGCGCGAACATTCAAGAAAGCGCGGGAATTTTACAACCCATAATGCTTTGTAATAAGAATGTTACAGAAAAATTGTAAAATAAAAAGTTCTTTCAAATATGGTGGCAAGAATAAACCAGTAATAACGACGAGGATGAATAGCCCTAGAAAAACGGAAGCGGCACAGCAATTGGTTGCACTTTCATCATGCACAACACAGCCACTGATTAGCGATGGAATGCAGAAGATTAAAACTGCGATAAACCCCGAGCCTAAAATATCGGAGCTAAACACGCATCAAATCGTTGAGGCAATGCAGCAAGACTGGCAGGAGGTCGCCAAGCGTACGAGAACAAGGCGCTCCTCAGGTAGCAATGTGTCTGTTGAGGAAAACGCACCGCCAAAAAGAGACAATCGCTTTGCGATTTTTAACGAAATTTTTCTGAAGGAGATAGCAAGCAAGCAGACGCAGAATATGCATCCAGTACGGCAGAGTGAGGCGCAAGCGGAGGCGGCGAATGTTGAAGCGGCCAACGAAAAAGAAGAAAACTGTGACGTAAACCCGAATATAAGGATTTCACAAGGGAAAAAAGGTAGGTTTTGTCCACCGATATTTATTAAAAATTTAGATGTTAGGCAACTTGTTTTTGATTTGAGGAAAAAAAATGTTGTTTTTAAAGTTATTAACTTAGGACAAAAAAGCAAGATTTTCATTGAAGACAGGGTGATCCATCGGGCTCTGCTCGAGAAGATTCGAGATAGTCCTGGAATTCAGGCCTATTCATTTACTCCTAAGGAGGAAAAAAATGTGAATTTAGTTTTGAGAGGTCTTTCCTCTGGGTATGAGGAGACAGAGGTCCTTGACGAGTTACTTTCGTTGATTCCTGGTGGGGTAGAGAGAGTTTCTAGACTGGTTACGCCTCGCTCTCGGAGAGAGCAAAAAAAGTATGACTTATTTTTGGTGAGACTTCCTTCGGGGAAGACTAAATCTGAGTTGTTAAAAATAAAATTTCTATTTAATACGCAGGTGTTCTGGGAAAAACCGAAAGGAAACTCAGGGCCCATCCAATGCAGACGATGCCAGCAGTTTGGCCATATGGCGATGAATTGCGCTGGAGATTATAAATGCATCAAATGCAATAACGAGCACCTGCCAGGGGAATGCAGTGTAACGATCGAGTCTGGGCAGAAACCTTTCTGTGTTAATTGCAAGAGGGACCACCCTGCCAACTACAGGGGCTGTGAGAGGTACAAAGAGTACTCATTGTACAGAAAAGAGTTGTTGCAGAAGGCGAAAGCTAACTCGAAGTTGAGAGCTGAAAATGTTTTCATTGCTCCTAAAGCACCTCCGCCCTTAACTGTGTCCTATGCCAGCCTCTTTAGAGGGCAGGATGGTCCCTCTTCAATTGCAATACCTAAGAATGTTAATCATTCTAAAGATAACGTACTGAATCAATTTTTTAATCTTTCCAAGGAATTGTTTGGAGTGAGTGTACAGGGCCTGCTGGGAAAAATTGAGAGCTTCATGAAAAATATTAAGAGCTGTGCTTCTATCCAGGAAAAAAGAATGTCTTATTTAGAGCTTCTAAATGAAATTATTTTAAATAATATATAATGTCTATTAATTTTGTAACTTTTAATATCTCGTCTTTGATAGAGAGCAGCAGGAGAATTGAACTTAATAAAATTCTTGAAGCCTGTAAGTGCAATGTGGCTTTTCTTCAGGAGACGCATTTGAATAGTAGGCATAGGGTTCATCTTGATGGCTATAGTTTTTTGCGAAATGATTCGCTCCAAGGAGTAGCTATTGCGATTAAAAAAAATATGAAATATGAGACGGTTAGCTTACCTAATATGAAATTGCCTAGTTTGTTTATTTCCATTAAAGTCAAGATTAGAGGAGCCCTTAAGCAATTGCTTATTGGTTCCATTTATATTCCCACCAATAGCCGATCTGAGTCTCTTTTAGAAGAACTAAATAAAATTGAGAGTAAGGCCTTGCTCTTTGACGGGGCTATAATCGGAGGTGATATGAATGCAAGAAGTCCTGGCTGGGGTGACAGCTACTATAATATGAATGGTAAAAATTTTGAAAAATGGCAGTGCCTTAACTTCCCGTCCTTGATCAATGTTACTCCAGCGACGCCCACCTTTCCTAGAAGTGCGTCTTTCTTGGATCACTTCCTGATTTCGTCACATCTGACTAATTTGTTAGTTAATAATTTTACCCTGCAAACCCTTCCGACTTTTTCAGACCACTTTCCTGTCCTGCTTAATATCAATATAGAATCAGTGGAGGTTCCTGTTGTGGAATTTGACTCTGGAAAATCTTTTAAAAATACAGATTGGTCACTCTTCAGAGAGGATCTGAATGATGAGTTGTTACACAGCTTTCCTCCTCATTCTTTTAATCTTACGAATGCTGATATTGACTTTTACATCAACTCATTTAACAAAATTTTATTAGAAATGCTTGATAAACATTCTGAGAGGACCAGAGTTTGTTTCAAAAAATACAAAAATCTTCCTAAGGACATAGAAAATCTTTTCAAAATAAAACATGTATGGCAGAAACAGCTGAAACGTATCTACCACTATAATTTCAACAGAAGGAGCAGAGATTATATTGATTTGTCAGGAAGGGTGGCTCTATTAAAGAAAATAATCTCAGATAAAGTCAGAATTTGGCTAAATTTACAGTTTAGAAAGAGACTGGAGGGAATTGTCCCAGGTCCTCACGCCTTTAAGGAGGTCTTTAGAATGATTGGAAGAAGGAAGAACTTTTGTTGCAACAGGGTTGTTAATAATGGAAACACCATTACTGGAGAGCAGGAAATAGTTTTGGAATTTGAAAACTATTTTAAATCAGTTTTTCAGGAAAAGATTCCAAGCTATGATAATATTCTAGTGAATGAGGTTAGAGACACGGTCCGGTCGGCTAGAGCTCTTAAGCCTCAAAATATTTACATTTTTGATAACAGCCTTTCAGCGATATCGCCTCCCTCTGACGCAATTTTTACTTCTCAAGTAGAAATCGCAGAAATTTTACATAGTGTGAAGGCTAAGAGATCTAGTGGCCCGGACTTGATCTCTAACTATGCATTGAAAAAGATTTCACTGAATGCAATCAAATTCCTTACAATCGTTTTCAACAACTGTATAAACAATGGCTATTTCCAAGATTGCAAGAGTTCTTCCTTTATTAAAAAAACCCAATATTTTTCTTTTAAACAACTTTCGACCTATCTCACTTTTGTCCAATGTGGGCAAAATATTTGAAAGAGTGATTATGGCTAGATTGGAGTCTCCTGAAGTTATTCCTGTTGAGTACATCTCAGATTTGCAGTTTGGTTTTAAGAAAAAGCATTCCACGGTTCATGCATTACTAAAAGTGCATAATGATATTACGATCGGACTCAGGGAAAAAAAATGCACGGTGGCGTGTTCACTTGATGTGGAAAAAGCATTTGATAACGTCTGGAGGGAGGGATTATTATTTAAAATTATCAGATTGAATTTTCCAACTCAAATCTTCCATATTTTGGATAGTTTTTTAACTAACAGGAAATTTTTTATTCAAATACAAGGAACCTCTTCTAACACCTGTGATACGCTAAGTGGGGTTGCTCAAGGTTCGGCAATGGGTCCTAAACTTTTTAATATTTTTATGCACGACTTCCCCCACGTTAATGAATTCAATGACTTAACTGCCTCTACAGGAATACTGTTTGCGGATGATACCCTTGTTTACGCCAAAGACGACTACCCGCTAATGGCACTAAGAAAACTTGAAAACCATGTTGACAAAATAAATATTTTCTACAAAAAATGGGGAATAAATATCAATAATCTTAAAACTGATTGCATTTGCTTTAGGAACGCTAGTGGCAAGGGCAAGGAAGGGGTGGTGAGAGAGAGCCGCAATCTATCAATGCGCATAGATAACAATTTGGTGTCTTTCAAAAATAACATGAAATATCTTGGGGTAAATTTTAGTGTTTTGTTAAAGTTTAACCAGCATGCAAGGAGTAATATTGACAAGGCCAGGAAAGTTTCTAACAGTCTTATGCCACTTCTTTATAGCAATAGCTTGCAAAGGAAAACCAAACTCCTCCTTTACAAAACCCTCATTAGACCGGTGCTACTATATGCATTCCCTTGCTGGTTTTCGATCTCACCAACGGTTGCTGGTGAAATGGAAAAGTTAGAGAGGAGGGTCCTCAGATTATGCGTCAATTTGAATTTTGAATCTAGAAATAAAAGGGTCTCGAACATAGTGTTGTATAAAGAAGCGAGTGTTTTACCAATTATAAGTTATGCGACATCACTAATGAAAAGATTCATTTTTAATATGAGCCTTTCTGAGAATGGGATCGTCAGGGAGGTCTACTCCTCACAGTCAGAGGTTTCGTGGCATTCTTCGCCTTACCAGTCTCCAATTGGAGTGATGATGGAAGATCTCGAGTCTAGCCCTGATGGATCGCCCTTACCTTACTTTTTGAAAGCCCTTTCAGGACATAACCGGGGATAAATTTTGTTGCTTTTGACTTCATCTTATTTAAATTTGTCTTTAGAATATTTTTAAAGAAAACACTAATGATGTTGGTGGACAAAGCCTACTTTTTATTATTATTCTTATTTTTATTTGATAAAACTCAAGTACCTGACTTATTATTTAATATGTACTTGCCTTATTGTACTGTACAATGGATACGTAAGTTTTTTTTTTTTTTAAAATAACCTAAAAAAAAGAAAACTAAAGAGAAATATGAAATTATAGATTTACCCTATTTACAGTTATTTATATGTAACTTAAACTGAATTTTTGAATTTTAAATTTATTAACTACATGTTTAAATATTTTTGTTCTTCAAAGTTAAGTAATGGTTCCCACGAGGAAACATAATTGCTGTTCATGTTTTTAATCCTTATACTTTCTCTTATATTGCACTATTGATTTTATTCAACGACAGTGTATAAGATTTAACTATGAATTATTAGCGATAGCTATTTTGCTTTGTTAAAACTTTATGTTACGAATGTTTATCGTATTTATTTGATTGTAATTGTTACACAATTTCGATGTGTATTCGTTATTAACTTTAAAGTTATACTGCTGAACTGACTTATCCATTATTGTACTCTGTTACTCATAGCAATCTTAACCGAGAAAGTAGCAACGACTTTGTATTGTATAAAGTAGATCTAATTTTAGCATGCCAAACTGCCACGGTCATGCTGGTCGTTGTCTCACTCTTTCTTATGTTAGTTTTTAGAAAATTTGTATATACACTTGAATGACATTCGTCAGATGCTATAAATTTATTACTCAGTGAGCAGGAGTAAACTAGTCAGTATGAAGACATTAGCCATGTGGCATTCAGTTTATTAAGGTACTTGATAAAGTAACCGATTGTGCAGGCCATACTATAATAGCCGCTAAGTTTACAATTAAGCAATTGTTTGTATCTTCTTGTATTATCGATTTGTATAAGACTCAATAAAGTACTACTACTACTACTGTTTTTCTCGCTTGTTGCTTCGTTTGTTGAAAAAGGTGTGAATTCATTTTATGGCCCGAATTAAAATCGTTGTTACTCTCATCAAAACTATCTAAAACTTTAATACTAATTTTAATTACGTAAAATATAATTGAAAATTATAATTTACACGTACTATAAGTGCATAATATTAGAAATTAAACTAAATGAATGCAATATTTCTTAAATGCTTGCAATTGTACTGCTTGCTGCTTGTGTTTACTTTTTGCTTTTTCACATTTTCTTTTGTATGTATTCACCACATGCTACAGCTGACAAGCTCGAGTGACGTAGTGCACAGAATATTTCAGTTTTTGCGCACGGAGTATGCTATCTGGATATCTTGTTTCATGGCTTCACATGGTCCTACATGTTGTCACGAAAACATTGTAGAGCAAGCCTCTTATTTCACCGTTTAAACGCTCGATACAGCCGACTGACAACATGTTATCTTGACTTTTAAATTTTTCAAATTCAAGGTCATCACACCAGGCATGACAACATGCAGGATCATGTGAACCCAGCTAATGTATGTTCTTAAAAGCTTTATTAGCCAAGCGTAACATGAGGTTGCGCAGCGGGATGTAGCGTAGTGCGACGTTGCCTCGAGGTTAAGCGATTACCGAAATCGTAGTCCAACGTAGTGCAGGCGTCGTAGTGCAGGGCACTTATTTTATTTTAGTAGGCTTATTAACTTCTCCTCTTCAATCTTTCTTATATAGTATTAAAATTTACAATTTTGTGAACTTAAACAAAATTTTTAGCTTGTCCCACAGCTGCCGAACAGTCAAAAAATTTTTGGACAATGTACTGTTTTATGACATGCACCCATGACAGTAAGCAAAAGTACTGTTTTTAATAATGTATTGTTTTTGTACTGTTGTTTTGTATAAATTTTACAGTACAAATTTTTATATTTTGTATAAAATATTTTTGATTTTCTGAGTGCGAAAAAATCAGCCCGTCTAAATATTTAGTTAATAAATTTTTTTTGTTATAGTAGCCCACTGAAAGCACTCTGTTTTTTAGAGTTTACTAGTTATCTTGGATATGTTTCAAATGATGAAAGAACTGCGCTAGAAATTTGAACATCAAATAGATGCTGTAGCGTAACTTTTGTAAATCAGTGCCCTCAACCAGCACTGATCATTTTGTTAAAATCATTAATGTCAAATTGCACTTATCGCCTTAAGCATATTTAATAACCCACTTTCATTTAAATTCTTTCTCATACTTAACACCATCGATGAGCCAAGCAATAAATGGATTACAACACTCTATTCTTGCTTTGTTTAGCGTTATTGCCATTTATGTCACATCGCACTTATCGCCTCAAGCGTTTAGTGCAGGTCGCATTCTAACGACCCATTTATCATTGCATTTGGCACCCGTACATGAAGCAAGCGATCGCTTTGTTATTAAAATTATAAAGTTTAAATAAAATATATATCTTAAAAAACCTTGGGTATTATTTATACTTAACATGGCGATCCTGCCACTCTGGAACTTCCAAAAAGAAAAGAAAAGTGTTTGAGCGGAACAATAGAGAAAATTTTTTTTTATAATGAGTGTAAAAAAAAATAATAATTCCTATTTTAATGATAAACCACAAGCTCCACCAAATATATCGTGGTGGAAGAGAATATTATGGGAAACCCCTCTTATTTTTCAGGATATGAAGTCGGAAAGACACTTGAAGAGAACGAAACGGAAAAACTAACGGAAGCATTACGCGAACATGTGAATGAGAGTGCAGCTAAAGACAATAAAAATAATGACTATGTCGAAAAATTCATGATAGCGACAATAAAAATAATTGTGATAACATACGTAATAAAATGTATTAAAAAATCAATCACTAGAAGAATAAACGCAGCTGCACATGAGCAGTAAGGCGCCTCAAAAAAAAAGTGGTCCGGGTCACCTCCTGAAAACAAACTTTGCTTTATTTTATGATGATTCCCAAAATATTGCAACTCTAGCTTTAGCCGTTCGTGAGCTGGAATGGTTTGAAATAACCTCTTAAAATCGCGTTTTTGATTAATACTATTTATACCACACTACCTTCGGTCAAAAAAATTGTCACAAATAGTGTATATCGATGAAATACATAGTTTTGTTTTTTTATTTTTTTTTAAATCTGCCCACACACTTAGTTATTGAGTTATTTGCAGTGATTTTTTCAATTTTTTTTAATGCAGTTTTTATAAAAATATATATAACTTCCCCATTTATAGCCTGATTTACCATTCCGTGGTATCATTGGAAAGGTACTGAATGCTGCTTTTCATTTCTGTCGTTAATTAACCCTTATAAGCACTTTTATAAAAATGCATTTTATTTTATTTTTATTTTTTTGTGATGGCCTTTGCCTCAATTCCTGAATTTGTTCAAATATAAGAGAAATAAAATTAAATCATGTAGATAAAGAATGCATTTTTTAAATGGACTTTGGAATAAAGTATAGGAAAATACTTTATTGTACTTAGACAAAACAGCTAAGAGTAAATTTTACCACAGTTCTTATAAGTAGTCACTCATGACTTTTACATGACTTTTAGGTTTGGCAATGAGTTATATTATATTATATAAATGTGAGTTTTTGAATTGTGATCGCTTAATTGTCCAAGTTATTCATAAAAAAATGCTTTTCGTTTCTCGCGAGTTAAATAAAAATCAATTGCCAACAAAAAGTGATGTAATAAAACATTTATTATTTTTGCGCGAAAAAAATAATAATCGGTCTTACGGGCTATCTAATTATCATCAAAACATGCTAAATGATTTAAGCAAAATTTGGAAAAGAGCAGAAATTCCGGTTATATCGAAGACTGCGATCCGCAAAAAACTTTAAAATTTAACGCTTTTATATCGGGATATCACAAAAAATCCATCGCATTACAATGCAAGCGAGTGGGCCGAACTATTTTCAATTTCTGTTTGCAAATGTGCTCTAAAAATTAGAGTGTCTTGTAGTTACCCAGGTGAAAAACAAATGCCATTGCATGTTTGGAATTTTTACCTTGATCAGTCGAGCCGAAGGTTGCTCACGCTAGATGACGTTGAAAGCCACATCCCATGTGATTCTATTACGGACTTCGAAAGCGAAAGTGAAAACGAAAGTATTGCAACAGCCACTTTTGTACCACAACTAAGAGAAATGGATGTGGATGATCCATATTCATCATCGTCTGAGGAAGATCTTAAAGATCTTGGACCAAGCGTACAAAGTTTTTCCTTACCAACATTCAGTGCTGCGTTGGACCATGCCAGTGTATCCAATCGCTTTGGGGCTCTGCTCGCAACAACATTGCTAAAAGACTTGGACATTCCAGGCATAATTATTGATCAGCACAAAATCCAAAGGGAGCGAACTAAAGCTAGGGCGAAATCACTAAGAGACATAAAAAACAATGAAATACTAAAATGCATTTCTTTTGATGGAAAAAGGGAACGCACTTTGAAACAAGTTACTGTGAATGGCAAACCACGCAACGTTAAAATGATGGAGGAGCATATAACTCTGGTAAGCGAACCCAGCTCAAACTACATTGGTTACTTAACTCCCGTAGACGGAAGCGGTGCTGGTATCGCAAACGATATTGTCAATTACTTGAAAGCTGAAAAGTTTTCACTAGAGCACGTGGTCGCTGTAAATTGCGACGGAACCAGCACCAACACAGGCAAATTTAATGGAGCGATTTGTAACCTAGAACGACAATTGCAGCGCCCTTTGCAGTGGCTAATATGCCTCTTTCATTTTAACGAGTTGCCATTCACTGCGTTACTCAAAGAAATGTTAGGAAAAGCTAATGGGCCGCAAAACTGGCCAGGAATAATTGGGCATACATTACAGGGCTGCGAAGATGTGCCGGTAAATTGTATTCAATTATTTTGTTGTTTTTTTTTAACTGTTAATTTCAATAAAATATTAACTTTAGATTGCTCATAACTTTGATCCAATTGCGATGGGCTGTATGCCCACAAATATTGATGACTGGGTTTTGCGAGCTGATCAAAAATATCTTTATGATATGGTACGACCAGTTGATGCTGGGGCGTGCGATGAACATTTGGCCAGCATTAAACCTGGCCCGCTCAATCTTTCACGCTGGTTGACAACAGCATCAAGAATTTTGCGGCTATATGTTACGAAGCCTGTGGCTTGCGAAAAGTTAAAGCAGCTAGCATTTTTTGTTATGAGGGTCTACGCACCATTTTGGTTTTTAATAAAAAGCCAACCAAAAGCCATTCATGGCAGCCGCCACTTGTTTAAATACATTGAGCGGACGCGCGAATTACCGGCAGATATGCAATTTATTGTACAACGCTCTGTTCAGATTAATGGATTTTTTGCTCACCCAGAAAATATTTTACTGGCAATGGTTACAGATGAGAGCAAGGCGACACGAAAGGAAGCCTACGATATTATTTTACAATCGCGTGCTCATGACACACAAGGAATTCGCCAATTTAATGTCCCCAAGATACAATTCAACTGTGATTCCTATAAGAATATGATAGATTGGAATGAATTAAGAGCTAATACAGAACTGCCATGCATCCAGTTCTATACTCAACAATACTTATTAGAACTACACGACTCCAATGAAATTGTAAAAATTCCTGGTAATGAAAAGTTTTTAAAATAATTGTTATGCTTTTCTTAACAAACAATTTTCAGAATTTCCATGTCATTCACAAAATACGGAACGTTTTGTACATGTGGTAAGCCAATCCTGCGTTTCGGTAATTGATAAGAACAGACCTGCACATATTGCAAACAAGATTCAATCGCGCAAGCGTTATTGTAAAATTGAATCACGAAAAGATTTGGAATAAAAAAAAATTATTTCTTTGATAAAACTCTAAATTGTTTTTTTTTTTATCTTTTAATTAGCGACTTAATAAATAACCACAAATTTGTTATCATGTTGATAAAAAATGCATTTTTATAAAAGTGCTTATAAGGGTTAATTAACGACAGAAATGAAAAGCAGCATTCAGTACCTTTCCAATGATACCACGGAATGGTAAATCAGGCTATAAATGGGGAAGTTATATATATTTTTATAAAAACTGCATTAAAAAAAATTGAAAAAATCACTGCAAATAACTCAATAACTAAGTGTGTGGGCAGATTTAAAAAAAAATAAAAAAACAAAACTATGTATTTCATCGATTTACACTATTTGTGACAATTTTTTTGACCGAAGGTAGTGTGGTATAGATAGTATTAATCAAAAACGCGATTTTTAGAGGTTATTTCAAACCATTCCAGCTCACGAACGGCTAAAGCTAGAGTTGCAATATTTTGGGAATCATCATAAAATAAACCAAAGTTTGTTTTCAGGAGGTGACCCGGACAACTTTTTTTTCCTCCATACAAGTTGAGGCGCCTTAATGAGCAGCAGCGCATTTAAAGCATGAACTAATAAACAATAATACCGTGAAGTGTGAATTATGCGAAAACAAACGAAAATAGCATAAATAAAAACAAAGCCAACCAATAAGAAAAGACGAAAAATGCATTTCAGTCAAATGAAAATACTCAACGAGGATTTTCTTTTCAACAGAGATCACCAGCTCTAAAACATATAAAAAGAAGCAGCAACAAATGTCAATTATTTCAGACAGCAGTTCAATCAACCAAATGGGCAATCTTCACTGCGAACAACAATCAACAACATGATACTACATAAAACTCATCAACAAAGCTAAATCTATCAAATCTTAAAAATAAATTTTCAATGGAAAATTATAAATAAAATATTATTTATATTATTATATTATATAATAAATTTACACAGATAAATGTAATAGGTTTTGCAATTTTCGAAATTAAATATCACAAATTTTAATTTAAAAAAAAATTTTAACATACATCTATATTTAAAATATATGCATAAAAAAATATATCTATTTTAAATAGCCTACTTAAAATTATATAAATAAAAATATCACAATGATTTTGAGTCATTTGCTATTTCAAATAACAGGCATAATTTCTATACTTTGAATAAAAGGACAAACCTCAAATGACTTGTAAAACAACGACAAGCAGACATTGCAGGCCAAAGCCACTTTAATTCAATTCTATTGTATTTTGTTTTTTTTTACTTTCTTTGTTTTATGACAAGCAATAACAAAGCATAGCTCCTTGCGAAAACTAATGTATGTATGGCTCAATTACAAATTTTTGGGTTGAACAGTGGGATAAATTCATTTTCATGTAAAAGAAAAATTTTTTTGCACAGTGGAGCACACTACGATTTGTTTTTTCTTTCCAACAAAATTTTATTTGTTAGGAGATGTTTAATTTTAATAAATGCCTAAAGAAAATTTATATTCATGGCTAGAACTTCAGACAATATTAAGAGGACTAAAAGCCGAATTTGATAGGTCACATAAATGTCTTAATAGAGCCAATCTTCCTGCAGCACAAACCCAACCTAAGCATTTAAGGGTACTGGTCGAAAAGCACTACCGAATAGCAAATCTAGTTAATGAGTTTAAAAATAATCTCACATTTACAGAAATCTCTAAATTCTTCAACTAGAAACATTATTTGAAAGAATAGGAATTCAAGAGGAAATACCTAAAGACTTGACAACTAGAATAGAGACGGAAATTTTTGGCACAACAGTCTTATCAGATGACAATCTAAGTGATACCGACGACACTGATACAGCCTCCGAAAGCACCTTAGAAAAATTAAATCCAATACCGAGCACAATGGCGATTACGGTGACTGATTTCTCATCCGCCGCATCGAAACTCCTTCAAAATTTCGACGGAAAATTCGAAAATTTACAACCATTCTTAGACGGAATTAATTTAGTAAATTAAATCAAAGAAACGTACGAAAGGTTGAACTCATAAAAAGCAAACTGACTGGTACGGCCAGGAATTCGGTCTCAGCAGAAGCATCAATAACAGAAATTGTTAAAAAACTTAAGACAAAGTGTTAAAGCTGAATCAACTCAATCAATTGAAGCAAAACTACTAAACGCTAGACAGAGCAATAAAGCCACCAACGATTATATCAAAGAAGTAGAAGAACTGACCAAGCAGTTGGAGAACGCCTACATTTCTGATGGAGTCCCTCATAATATAGCGAAGAATTACTCAACAAAAACAGCAATAAAAACAATAACGAAAAATGCAAGATCAGAAAAAGCGAAATATTTAATGCAAGCAGCAAACTTTACTGATATAAGCGAAGCTGTTGTGAAGTTTATAGAACCTAGCAACGATGCTGAAGATGCATTTTAAATAAACTTTGTCAGAAAAGGTAATTAAGAACATAACAGAGGAGATTATGTAGGACAATATCGTGGACAATACGTACAACAGTATAGAGGACAGAACAAAAGGCGACAATACAATGGCCAAATATCTAACAGAGGAAATACCCAATATAAACCTATTAATAATCATCGGTATAAAAATCAAACTAATAGAGGAAATAGCAGGCAATATAGCAATAACTATCAATCTCAAAGAAATGTGCGCGTTATAGAAACAGCACCGGAAAACAGGAATGCCACCCAGCAAGCCCAACTGGGTGTGCATTTCCCAATCCAAAACTTAGAGTAAAAACAATTAAAATACTAAGGGCCATTTTGTTCACAGAGAGATAAATTTATCCCCGAGTTAATTCCATGATTTTTCCAGTTTTTCATTTGTTCACAGCGAGTTAAGCATTTAACTCTTCAAACTGGAGATAAAAATGGTGGCGAGATAGCTTAACCCCAGAAATATTTAACTCGTGAAAATTGGTGAGATAAGATTTTTAATTCGCTCTCATCACTCTCATTTTAATATTTTTTGTTTACTTGGTGTCAAAATATTGAAAATACAGACTTTTAAGCATATGGAAACAGTATTGGGGGTTACTGATTTCGAATCTGATGTCAGAATTTTAAAATTTGGATAAGGTTGTCACCTTAATTTTTATTTTTACGAATTCGGGGCTGGCGCGAACTAAAGGGTAAAAATGGGTCGCTGAATCCGAATCCGTTGTCAGAATTTCAAAATTCGTAAATTTTTCTACACATAGGGTTGCCACCTAAAAATGTTTTATTTTTAGAATTTTAAACATGAGGGAACAATATTGGGAGGTTACTGATTTCGAATCTGAACTCAAAATTTTTAAATTCATGATGGTGGATAGGGTTGCCACCTTAATATTTTAAATTTTTATGAATTCGGGGCTGGCAAAAAAAAAATGGTACACAAAAAATGGGTCGCTGAATCCGAATCCGTGGCCAGAATATCAAAATGATAAAGTTTTGAAATAATAGGGTTGCCACCTAATAATATGTATTTTTTAGAATTTTAAACATCATTTAACAGTATTAGGGAGTTACTGATTTCGAATCTGAAGTCAGAATTTTAAAATTCAAGATGGTGGATAGGGTTGCCACCTTAATTTTTTGTATTTTTATGAATTCGGGGCTGGCAAAAAAAAATTGTACACAAAAAATGGGTCGCTGAATCCGAATCCGCGGTCAGAATATTAAAATTATAAAATTTTGAAATAATAGGGTTGCTTTTACTTTTGAAAATACATATTATTAGGTGGCAGCCCTATTATTATAAAATTTTATCATTTTGAAATTCTGACCACGGATTCGGACTCAGCGACCCATTTTTGCGTACCATTTTTTTGCCAGCCCCGAATTCATAACAATACAAAAAATTAAGGTGGCAACCCTATCCACCATTTTTAATTTTAAAATTCTGACTCCAGATTCAAAATCAGTGACTCCCTAACACTGTTAAATGATGTTTAAAATTCTTAAAAATACATATTATTAGGTGGCAACCCTATTATTTCGAAACTTTATAATTTTGAAATTCTGACCGTGGATTCGTATTCAGCGACCCATTTTTGATGTACCATTTTTTTGCCAGCCTCGAATTCATAAAAATACAAAAAATTAAGGTGGCAACCCTATCCACCATTTTGCATTTTATAGTTCTGACTTCAGATTCGAAATCAGTGGCTCCCTAATACTGTTAAATGATGTTTAAAATTCTAAAAAATACATATTATTAGGTGGCAACCCTATTATTTCAAAACTTTATCATATTGAAATTCTGGCCACGGATTCGGATTCAGCGACCCATTTTTTGTGTACCATTTTTTTTTTGCCAGCCCCGAATTCATAAAAATACAAAAAATTAAGGTGGCAACCCTATCCACCATCTTGAATTTTAAATTTCTGACTTCAGATTCGAACTCAGCGGCCCCCAATACTCTTTCCTCATGTTGAAAATTCTTAAAATAAAACATTTTTAGGTGGCACCCCTACGTGTAGAAAAATTTTCGAGTTTTGAAATTCTGACAACGGATTCGGAATCAGCGACCCAATTTTACCTAGTGTTTCTCCCAGAGAAATTTATTTCGCATAAATAAACAAGAAATTAGGTGGCAACTTTATCCGCCATCTTGAATTTTAAAATTCTGACACCAGATTCGAAAGAAGTAACCCCCAATACTGTTTCTTCATGTTTAAAATTCTTAAAAAAATGTTTAGTTGGCAGCCCTGTGTAGAAAAATTTCAGAATTTTGAAATTCTGACATCAGATGCAAAATTAGCGATCCATTTTTACCTAGTGTTCACTCCAACCCCCAAATTCGCAAAAATAAACCAAAAATCCCCACACATTTTTTAATTAATGAGCAACACTCTAACATTCCAATGGAAATCGAGATAAACTGAGAGCGAATTTATGCTCTAAGCATAAAGCTGGGATAAAATGTGAACAAACCCACTTTTTTATCTCCCGATTTATACGCTTGGTATAAAATTAACCTAGAGATAGTTATCCCCGAATTAAATCATATTTATACCCTTTGTGAACAAAATGGCCCTTAATGTTAATCTTAAGTTTAGTAATTATATATTTGTTGAAACTTCTATGAACGATTTTGCAAATACATTCTTACTAGATACAGGGTCAGACATAAGTTAAACTGACATAATTAAAACTGACAAAACACTAACATATAAACTTACAGGTATAGGGGAAGGCACAATTTCAACATTAGGGTTTGTTCAAGCCAAAATATTTCTGAAAAATTTTAAATTAACTCAAAACTTCCAAGTAGTCGACAATGACTTTCCGATACCATGCGACGGAATCATTGGTTTAGACTTTATTAAATACCATAATTGTGTGTTAGACTACAACCCACACAGAAGCATTTTCATTATTAGGCCCCATTTCACAAATCTTAAAGAAATAATGCAAATTTATGATGAACCCAAAGCCAATACGATATCTTTACCAGCAAGAGCTGAAGTAGTTAAGAAAATAAGTATAAACTGCAATGAGTTAGAAATTTGAATACCAAATCAGGAAATTTCACCTGGTATTTTTGTTGCAAACACTTTGGCATCAAAAGATCACCCATATGTTAAAATCTTAAATACCACAAATAAAAATATTTTAGTAGAAGATTATTCCATCAAAACAGAAAGTTTAGATTCAAACCACATTTTAAAAACAGACACCATCCAAAATTCCAAACCAAAAATAATATAAAATATAATAAACTGGCCATTTCAGCCCTTGGAAGGACTTTGACGTAGCTTCTATTGATCAATTGATCAAACCAAGAATAGACACCGTTTTATAAAAATTATCTAAAAATCGCCCCTTACCTCACCGAAACGCATTTCTAGATCTGTGTAAGAACTACACAGACGTTTTCGCAATTGAAACTGACACAGGCAGCGTTAACAATTTTTATACTCAAAAACTAAGACTTAAAGATGAAACACCCGTATACATTAAACATTATAGAATTCCACATAGTCATAAAGATGAAATAGATAAGCAACTAGATAAAATGTGTAAAGATGACATAATAGAACCCTGTAGTGCACTTCAATCTAAACATTGCTATAACTCTAACTTTAACACATTTATTCCATGCACTTACTATTTATAAACATTTAACACATAAAGATCTATTCTACAAACTAACATTTCTGTAAACGTAGCCTAAGCACATTTATATAGCAAACAAACAAAACAAACACATAACTATTGTTTACATTCTTACTCGCTTGCACTTTATGTTTACATAACTAAACTACATAACTACATTACAATGACTACATAAACTAATGTTCTACTTAGTTACGATTATATTAAATAAGATATATATTTAATTTTGTATTTATTTTTAAGTCTAAAAAATACTGTTACTTAGCTTTATAGTCCGAAGAAAATCTAAAATAAACTCACTAAAGTTTTGAGCTTTAAACCAACTGCTCCTTTTATTATATTTCTAAGCGCCTGAATTCACTTTCGAGTGACGGCGCAAAGAAATCTTTTTTTAAACTGGCCAGTAGCGCTCTTAAGCGCTGGCAATAATATAATACGCGTATTATTAAAATAACCGCGTAAAACTTTAATACACGTAAAACGCGTAAGCCGCATATTAGAAAAAGTCGCGCGTCCAACATTACATGGCGATCCTGCCCAACACGGACCATATCTGATGCGCACAGAGGTTAAAATTTTGCAGACGGCAAAACGCAATGGTGTCGTGAACGCACCGAAATTCAGTCGCGTATTTACATTGAAGAGTACCGACGACAATCAGCTTATGGAGCAGCCGATGCAACAAAAACAACAATATCATCAACAATAACAACCACGAAATCTACCATAAACACATTAACGATTAAACAAACACTTTTTTCACTATTTTAAACACTGAGTTTAATTACAAAATTTAAAATATAAAATATACTAAAACTGCTCCATTAAACCCATTTTTTTATTTAATTATTTTGGAGAACTAACATACACTTCTGTTCAATTTTTTTTGCCACAATAGAAAGCTTCTTATGTATATGCTGAAGTTGCATATATTTGTTTTTTTTTATCATTTCATATGCATACATTTGTGCAAATTGTTTTTCTCTCTTTTCTTTCTTTTATATTTTTGCCGCTTCACAATTTTTTTTTAGAATAACATATTTGTTTAATTAAATACATATATTGGTAAATACATGCGCTTCAAGTATAGACACCAAAAACAATTTATTTTTAAAACATAAATATACAGAAATTATGCCTTTTCACATATTTATAATATTTGCAACTCACTTTTATTAAAAATTTAATTTATTTATATTTCGTTTAGGCACACGGGACTTGTCTTAATTTCATTCAAGAACTGAAACGTCATTTAGTTCTTCGTTTTCTTTTGTTTACTTTCTTATAGTAACACTTATATCATATGTTGGTACTACCACAGGGTGTTCCATACGAATTAAAATATAGATAACTTAATCTATTACAAAAAAAATGTATATGGAAATAATTGAAAGAAACATTTTAATATTAGAGAAATTTATATTAAACTTTAAGAAAAGTAAAAACAGAAAATACAGTAGTGAATACGTAAAAAGTAATTCGAATTTTTTTAAAAAATATTAAATTTGAAATAGAGAATATTGAAGACAATGAAGATTGTCGAATTTTAAAAGTAAAATTCAACAATATTTATTATGAATTTGTAAAAATAATAAATAATTTAATTCCAAAAGTAAATAAAAAATGTTTAAAAGAAATTGTTTTTAACGATTTAGATTTATCAAACATTTGGAAGGAAGAGAAAATTTCGCCAAAAATGTCAAATTTCGACATTAATGTGGTAGGTAAAAACCTACAAGTTTTTAAAGGAAACTATAATGGAGTAGAGGATTTTATTGTACAAGCAGAATTATTGCATGATTTAGTGAAGGATGATGATAAGGAAATTTTTGTTAAAAACATTTATAATTTTAAATTAACTACCCAAGTACGCAGCATACCGAACGTTCAAACCGGCCTTCTACTTTGGCGGGATTAAAAACTTTATTGGAAAAATCGTACCCAAATCCAAAAAATTTACCACAAATATTAAATGAATTTAGTTCGTTAAAACAAAACAATATGCCAATAGCAGCATTCAGAGAAAAATTGGTAGAACTTTCAGAACACCTGAGTTCTTATGAAGTAAAAAGTCTAGAAAATCCGAGTAAGAACGCGAAAGATGCGGTATACAAAATGGTGCTCAATATGGTGCTCAATATTTTCACAAAAGGTGTAGATACAGAATATAGAAATATATTACTAGCTACACTCAAAAAATACTGTAGTAAAATTTACTACACAATGTGTATTTACTTCGTATATATGTAGTTTTATTTATTTTTAAATGCATATGTAGTTATTCAATATATTTTTACTGAATTTACATTTAAATAATTAATACTACACGAAGTAGTTGCATGTATTTAGTAGTTGTTTACATACATTTATTTAAATGAAAAATATCTACATTAAAATAATTTGCATAATATCTAATTGATAGCAATTGTATGTATTTCAACTAAAATAATTATAAAAGGTTCGTGATGAAGAACTGTGGTAAGTATACTTCTTAAAATGCATTTTTTTAATACTAAAATTCTTTGCTCTTCTTATAATAAAAGCAATCTTTGTAATGTGGCAGAAAACGTTTTGCAGTTTTTTTAATTAATAAATGAAAGAACATTCAATTTTAATGCAAATGTATTTATTTTCTGTAGTTAAAAAATATGTAGTAAAAGTAAATAATTGAAATTAGTAAAAATAATTACATTTATATTTGGACGGTGAGTTACTTATTTACATTTGTTTTAAATACATTTTTATTTATTTTTACTACAGGATTTTTTTGGGTGTACACCTTAAACTTTTGGTGAAGCTGTTGAGAGGTGGCGGTAGAAGAAAATTTAAAGGCCAATGGAAATAATATTTATCAAATTAGAAACAGTTTTAGAAATCAAAAATACAAAAATAACAGCCATAAATAGAAGTACGGATAAAAATAAGCATACAAAAAACTCAACCAGTTACAGTTTAAAACATATTCCAGGCAGGAAGATTGTTGAGCTCACTGATAGACACCCTGTGTTGTGTCGGCACAGCGGTGGTTTGTCCGGTTGCGCTCTTATGTATTCTTCCGTTTCATTCTTTTCGGGAAGCGCTTCTCGCTGCCCTTGCTAAAACTCTGTTAGTATGTAAGCAATCAGAATAAAATCTGACTCCGGTCAATTAAGTTCCATTCGAGCGTGTTTTATTTACAATTTCGACTTCCCGCTCCCAAGTTTGCTTACAATAAAAGTGTTAACTTACCCCCAAACCTCGAAAGAAACAAAGATTGATCACCTTTTTGTGTGGGAATGCACTTCACTATCGGACGTAAGCAAAATAAGAAAACTAAAATTTATAACAGAAAAAGATTTTAAGGGTACTCAGATAGACATAGAAGACAATCAGGTTTTTTTACGATGCAGTGACAATCCGATGTTCACACAGATGACTTTGGAGAAACTGATTCCGAAGATGCAAAAACTATGGATTGAAGAACTAGCATTGAATATTAATGACGATATATTTAAAACCATGGCCATGGAAAATTTTAAAAGAGTTTATAATAATTTAAAGATTAGTGAAAAAAGAGTAAAAATACTCATTTATAGAGAAGCAAAAAGAATAATAGAGATAGAAAATCAAAAAAGGATAATTGAAGAGTACCATAATTCAACCCATGGAGGTCATATGGGAATTAGAAAAACGGTTTTAAAAATAAAGCAGAGGTATATATGGAAAAACATGAGTAGAATGATTAAAAATTTTATAAATAATTGCGAAACATGCAAAATTAATAAACAAACCAGACATACAAAAGAACAACTAACTGTTACAGACACACCAGGAGCTAGTTTTGAAGTAGTTTCAATTGATACTGTAGGTCCTCTACGATTAACAAATAACTACCGGTACATACTCACCATGCAGTGCGAATTAACAAAATATGTTATAGCATGTCCTATGTAGACGAAAGACGCCAAAACAGTAGCCAAAACTTTAATAGAAAACTTAATTTTGATTTATGGGCATTTTAAAATAATAAAGTCGGATAGGGGTAGAGAGTACCCATGAGTTGTTGTCGCAAATATGCAGTCAATTGAACATAAAACAATTATTTAGCACACCGTATCATCACGAAACTCTTGGTTCTATAGAGAGGAACCACAGAGGGCTAAGCGAATTTTTACTTTATTTTTGCAAAGATGACGGAATGGGACCATTGGATCCCATACTTTGTAACGAACCTCCGGGGCGCTACAGATTGGGTTTTCCAGCCAGGGTATAACTCAGCGGCTGTCCGGGGTTCTGACACAAGAATTGTTGTGGAGGTTTTGGGTTGTGACCGCTTGCACTCCTTTTTTAAGGGAGCACTAGAATCGCGGCGATGTCCGAGTAGAAATCCTCTTACGGGTAGTGATGCTTTGCAGGTGGATGGCCGGTTCGTCTTGTCGACCTGTCCGTCCGTGCGGTTTGCGTCGCTGGGGATTTCTTCGGGAATGGGATAGGGACGCTGGCGTGTAGCTTGCGATTCGTTTCGACGCGATGCTTGGATGACTCGGTGAATCGTCCAGCCTCAAGCGTGAAACAATTTTTGTTAAAGGGGTTATGCCTTGGTTTGCTCGTGTAGAGCTGTAGGAAAGCACAAAGCGGGGCACGGAGAACTTTAACGTCTCTGGCCACGCCGCTCGTCTTGTAATAGGATGTTTGCTGGCGTATAGCTAGCAAGGCGTTTCGACGCGAGGTCCTGATCCGCTCCTAAGGAGCCGTCTGGCCTCAAGCGTGAAACAAGTTTTGTGGACTGGCCTTTCGGCGGTACTCGTGCAGAGTTGGAAGTGGGAAAACGGAGAAGAAAAGCTTTCAATGAAAGGTCTTAACTCTCGACGTTTTACCCTAGTGTGAAAGGAATTTAGGAAGTGGTGTGGGGTTGTTCTCAGGATGCCTTACCGTCTTTGGTGTCAGCGTCCGTCCGACCAGCTACCTTCCAAATTGCTTTCAGCTTCGAAATAGTTCCAACTCAAAAGAATCGTAATAAAAATTCAGCACGTCTTATCCATTCAGTGTCTCGCACTCGACTCTCTTTATTTCAAAAATAAAATCTCCTAAGTGGTGGCTGGCACCGGCGTCATGTGACGCATATAAACTTATTCTATCTACTATAGTCATACGTTCTATGCTTGTCTGAGCGAGAAACAAATATAATTTACACAATTTGATACACACTATTTCTTATGTGGTGTATAAATGTGTGTGTTATATTTTGAGGGGAAGCTCGCTCAGTTCTTTTGTATGTATGTGTTATTTTTGATAACATAAATTTCTTATATGAGTAACAATGTGTGTATGCTTTATGTTTCTAGCTTAAATATAATACAGGGTGAGTACTTTAGTTTAGTCTCAAGTATTAAATTGTAAATGGTTAATTCAGTGTATAACTTATTAGTATGTATTTTGTATATTACATATATATATAGCTTAATAAAGATTAGACTATTAGAATAATGAAGTTTATAATAATAAAAATAAAGATGTGTTTTATTATGACTGTACTTTGAGTAGCAGTCAGAATATGAATATTAATGATTATATAAATAGGTACGGTTACCGTGAGTGGTGTGATCCGTGTTTCATGTGTTGCTGATGCAGCTGTTGTTTGTCGTTATCGGGAGGGGGTTTCGTCTTCGTTGGCTATGGGTACATAGCGTTGCTGTTGTAGCGTTGACTGTTTTAATGCTGGAGCAGCGTTGTTGTTGTTGTTGGCTATAAATGTATAGCGTTGCTGTTTGTTAAGCGGGTTACTTAACCTGGGGTAATGTTGTTGTTGTTGTGGTAGCTGCTGGCTATTTATGTACATAGCGTTGCTGCTGTTGCTGTGCGGTCGTCTGTGATTTCATTCACAGGGGCGCTGTAACGATAGGGTATTGCCTGGCTGCCGGTCGTTTATGTGGCCGTAGCAGGGCCGCCATCGGTAGAATCGTTCGGTGGGCTCTTATTGTGAGGGCCGGTTTTGACCCCGTCAAAAGGGGTCCTTACACCCCCCTGGTAGTTCGGGGGTAAAAGCGTTCTCACTTTTCCGGATCGGCAAATCCGGACCCTGTAGTGTATCCCTTCGATACGTGTATTTATTAAGCGCTGGGTTCCACGCTTATGCCGAGCCTGCTCGCTGCTAATCTGCTGTTGTAGCTGTGGAGGCCAGGCTGGGTGCACTTCGTCGTGACTCTCTGTTTGCAGGTTCCACAGTTGAGGTGGCGTCGTTTCGGCCTGCGTTACCTCTATGGTCGTGGGGGTGGCTTCGTCTGGTTGGATGAGCCAGCCTATGCAGTTCTCCGGGAGGATCTCATCGTGGGTTAGATACTGACTGCCGCTGTAGTTGTTGTCTTCGTGTGCGCTCATGTTGAAGTCGGATGCTGTGGGTTGCCAGTGTGGAGGCGACGATGTTTCTGCGCTCGTGGCGTCTTGACAACTGTCTGCGAATCGTTGGTCGTTGCTGCTATGTGGCTCTGAGGTGACATTGTGGTTGTCGAAATCGCTATCTGGATCTGTAGCATACAGGGCGTCGAAATCGATGTGTGGTTCTATAGTGCACAGGTCCGGTTCTAAATCCCAGCCAGTGTAGAATGTTGGCTGCGGTTGACTTCCTTCGCTGATTGCTGAGCTGCGTGGGCTCACGCATAGCTGCTCGAGTATCTCTACCGTTTGCTGGATATCCGGTGTGGGCAGAAATGACGAGATCGCTGGCCCGCTGTCAACCATGTAGGGTGGCCAGGGGTAGGTGGTCGTATCGACGTAGGTGGGTGCGTGGTATGCACTTTCTGTTCGTGCTGTCGTAGTTGAGTGTGGTGGAGCTGTGTCCGTTTGTGTTAGCTCGAGTATGTCGGTGAGTCTGGTAAAGATGAAATCGAGCGTGGCTTGGCAACCGTGTCCGGTTGCGTTGCTGCTTCGCTGCTGTTTGTGGGTAATGCTGGCAAGGGTATTGGAGGCAAACGTTGACCTGCCAATTCCTGTATAAGTTCGCTTATTTGCCTGCGCTTTTGGGTGGTGAGTTCCGTGGCGAACCAGGTGGCGCGTTCGATGTTTGTATGCGGGATGTGGTTGGCGTCTTCTACAAATTTTTCCACGTATTGTAATGTAAAGAGCCCGCAATCCGTCATATTTTGCTGCTGTGGTACCACCATGCGGTATCCTGGCAGGTTCTCGGCGGTGAATGTAGTGTGATTTCGCTCTGGGTATTTGGCGTGCAACTCCTGTGTGAGGTATTCACGTAGTGGCTGAAATACCTGGGAGCGGTCCGTATACGCGAACGAATCGAATAGCAGCATTGCTGGCTGCTGGTGTGCGGGTTGCGTGATAGTATGCAAAGCCGGTGTTGCGGTGGCTATTGCGCAAATGATCACCACAAACCAATGCAAATTTTGATTGATTGGTACGATGATGTACCGCTTGCTTAGAATGTCGTGGCGGCGGGTCCAAGACTGGACCTCCTTGTAACGTAGCTGAGCAAGTGACAAAGTTGTATCACCTGCTCGTCCTCTGGGGCGCGTGAGGTGCTCGTAAAAATGTGGGCTGAAGAAATGATATTCAGCTTGTTGATCGTCATGCAGTAACACCCGTTGAATCCACTTCAGGTAGAAATCTATGATTTTGTCGTTCACGTAGACGTCTGTAGCGAGACAGGCATAATCGTTCATTGCGATCGTGATTCCTCCTGGACCTGGTGGGTAGGTGAACAGATGCTCTGGGCTTTCGTTGTCGTCGTCGTCGCTGGACAGCTCTATGGCTGTCGTGGCTGTCGCTGCTGGCGCTGTTGTCGGCGTCTGTGCCGGCTGTTGAGACTGCGTCGAGTCTTTGCTAGCTGCGAAAGGTGCACTTGAGCGATTTAGTTCGGCGTCGAGTTCTGCGGTTGCTTGGGGCAGTATCTGCTGCATCTCCTGCTCGAGTTGCGCTGTGCATTCGATGGCGGGTGGTGTCACTACCGTCTGGTTGTAAAACCTGTGCACGAATAGGTCGTCGGCTATGTATGGCGCATTTGATGTGCAGCCGGTGCATGATGGTTGTATTACGACGGAAACGTTGCCAGGAAAGTATGACTTTGCAGTACGTCTGATGTGTAGCTCAGTAATAGTGCTGCGTGCGACACTTGTTTGGGCGTTTGCAGTGTAGATGATGACTGATGGCTATATCGTTGACGTGGTGGCTTTCCGTTGGTAGGCGTTGCTTGGTGACTGTAATTTAAAACACGAGCGGTCTGAGGGTTTTGACGCTCGTTGCATGTGTATAATGCAAACGCTAGTTGTCATGTTGATGACATGCTTCAGCGGGGTCATGTCGATAGCTGGTCGCAAGGTGATTCTTTGGACTGCTAGCCCGGTTGGTTAGTTGACCGATGCGATGGCTTTACTTGGCAGTGACCTTCTCTGGTAGGTGCTGATGTGTAGCGTGATGGTTTGTGACTTGTCACATGACTTGAGGTTGTGTCATTTTGCTGTTGCACTGGTTGCAACTTTTCGTGTCAGGTATGACATGTTGTTGGTGGTAGTTGTTAGTGCAGGTACGTGCTGCAGGTCCTAGTTGGTGTCGCAGATGGTGCTGCGGGTCCCTTTTGGTGTCGCAGACGGTGCTGCGGTTGCACATATGATGTTGAATCGGTGCTGAAACGTAGTTGGTGGGGCAGATACGGCTGCGAATGATGACATAGTCGGGTTGCGTAGCTTCCAGTTGTTGACGCGGATTAGGGCCGCGGTGGCTTCCAGTTGTTGACGCGGATTAGGGCCGCGGTGGCTTCCAGTTGTTGACGCGGATTAGGGCCGCGGTAGCGTCCAGTTGTTGACGCGGATTAGGGCCGCGGTAGCTTCCAGTTGTTGACGCGGATTAGGGCCGCGGTAGCTTCCAGTTGTTGACGCGGATTAGGGCCGCGGTAGCTTCCAGTTGTTGACGCGGATTAGGGCCGCGGTAGCTTCCAGTTGTTGACGCGGATTAGGGCCGCGGTGACTTCCAGTTGTTGACGCGGATTAGGGCCGCGGCTTCCAGTTGTTGACGCGGATTAGGGCCGCGGAAGCTCCCAGTTGTTGACGCGGAATAGGGCCGCGGTGGCTTCCAGTTGTTAACGCGGGTTAGGGCCGCGGTGGCTTCCAGTTGTTGACGCGGATTAGGGCCGCGGTGGCTTCCAGTTGTTGACGCGGATTAAGGCCGCGGTGGCTTCCAGTTGTTGACGCGGATTAGGGCCGCGGTAGCTTCCAGTTGTTGACGCGGATTAGGGCCGCGGTAGCTTCCAGTTGTTGACGCGGATTAGGGCCGCGGTATGTGGGGCATTATGATGCGGGCTGACGTGGTTCGTCGTCGGTGAAGAACTTCTTCAAATCGCTGATGTGTACTGTTCTGCTCGATGCCTGGATCCCAAATTATATGATTTGCGTAAGCTGTGGCCATGGGCCCTTCGTTGTTTGTTACTTTGCTTGGCGCGAAGTCATCCTTGGTGGGCGTAATTGGCCACTCGTCGTGATTGTCGGGAGGTCGCATCTTCCATAATCTTTTTCTGCTGTTGTTGGTGATTGGCGGGAGTACTACATGAAAAAACGGTAGTGTGAGCAGTAGTAGTAGGAATATTTGTAGCAGTTCCTGTGATGCTGTTGTCTTCTTATTGCGTGAAGCTGGCGGTCTCTTGGGATGGGGCTGTACCATTGACCCGGTTGACTGCGTGTGTGTTGTCTGCTTATTTGGAGCCGGTGGTCCTTCATGTTTTTGTTTTCTGTTTGGCACTGGTGGCCCTTCGTGATATCGCTGTTTGGATGGCACTAGTGGTTTGTCTGGTGCTAGTGACCCTTCGTGGTTCTGCTGTTTGCTTGGCGTTGGTGCTGGTGACCTTTCGTGGTTCTGCTGATCGACGGGAGTTAACTGCTTATCTGGCGCTAGTGGCCCTTCAAGGTTATGCGGTGTAATTTCTTTTAGTGAATCGTCTAGTTTTCTGATTGAACACGCTTGAATTTCTGGCGGTCGTGCATGTTGGGCTGGCGTGGCCTCCAGTGATTCTGGCAACTTACTTTTTATGAGCTGTAGGTCGTCGGGATCGTCACCTTGTATCGATTTTTCTGGCTCTGAGGTGTGGCGCAAAACTTTCACTTTGACTGACGTATCTTCGGGGTTCGCCGATGGCTCTGGCGTGAGGGTGCTCGTAGGTTGAGAGCTGGTGCCGATGAGGGAATCGATGGTTACCTTATTTTCTTCTGGAAGCGGATCTTCTGGCTGTAACTCAAGTTTTTCTAGAACCTGGACGTCTTCCTGCCGGGGTATGGGTGGTTGTGATGGTTCAGGTTCGGCTGTTACTTGTCTCACTTCTAGGGGTTGCTCGCACTCTTGCGGTGTGTCTAGTTCGAGAGATTTGACTGGCGCTTCCTGCGTTTGTGGCGCTGGCATGGGTTGTAGCTTCGGTGCTACCGGTTCTTCCATCTTGATAGTGATCGTTTTCGAAAGCGACGGTTGCTCTGGTGGCTCTGGCTCACGCTGTAACTTCGGTGTAGCAGGCTTTTTAGCTCGTCGAGCGGTCGATTTAGGAGGGGGCGGCTGTTTTGATGGCGCCGGCTCTTTTCGTGACTTGTTGCGAGCTGCTTGTGTAGCTTCCTGCTGGTGTTTTATTCGGATCTGCTGCCGTAACTCTTCGAACATTTGTTCTCGAAACTGAAGTGGGGTTATGCGGTTTCCTGTGGCTTGTTTTGCGGTTTCTAGCTCAACGATAGCTGTGGCTGCCTTCGGAGTAGGTTCCGATGGCTGTGTTAACGGGGGGCAGCAATTGCAGTATGACATCTGTGGTGGTTTTGGGGTTGGTGATGTTCTTATGGGCGTGTAGACGACTGGAGCTTGCGTGGCTTGTCTAGCTTCCCGCTGGTGTTTCAGTCGGATCTGCTGCCGTAACTCTTCGAACATTTGTTCTCGAAACTGAAGTGGAGTTATGGGGCTTCCTGCGACTCGTTTTGGGGTCTCTATTGCAACGACAGCTGTGGCTGCTTTCGGAGTAGGTTCCGATGGCTGTGTTACCGGAGGGCAACAGTTGCAATATGACATTGGTGGTGGTTTTGGCGTTGATGCCGTTCTTATGGACGTGTAGACAACTGGAGCTTGAGTTGCTTGTTTCGTTGCTGAGCTCGTAGGCGGTTTTTGTTTACTGCGTTGTGTCGAGGTGGGGCTGTGGAGAGGGATGACCGCGCCTGCCCCTATCATGGGCGTGGTCCGTTGGCGTTTCCCGTATGCCTACGACAGCAATGAATGGTGCGGACGTTTCGCTTACCGCAGTCCCAACAAAATATGGTTCTCGGGTTGGTGCATCGGTCAGAAGAGTGACCCTCTTGTGCACACTGGCGGCAGGCGAGTGCGCTGACACGGGTGTCTGGCTGGCGTCTCTGTGGTTGGTACCGTGCCTCTTGCGTTTGTGCGGGGTAAAAGGCTGTCTGACGTTGGTTCGCTGGGGATTTAGCATCTGTTGGTGGTGCAGAGCGTCTGCTACCGATGCTCTCGAATTCTTCAGCGAGCTCTGTGAGTTCTTCTAGCGCGTTGAAATCCCTACGACGGATGTACAGTTGGTACTCTGTGCGCATTCCTCGGTATACTCTTTCCAGCTCTTGTGCTGGTGTGTAATTTAAATGGCGCATCATATTCTGGACCGCGAGACGGTAGTCTCGGAACTGCTCTGATGGCCGTTGAAAACGTCGGCGTACGTCGTCCTCCAGTCGTTCTAGGTACCGGGGAGGCAAGAAGAAACGTAGAAAGTCTGCTTTGAATTGGGCCCATTCGTCCCATGGCTTTTTGTTATTTCTGTACCAGATGGCTGCCTTGCCCCTCAGTAGTTCGGGCATGGTGCGTGGAATGGCGTGTAATGATGTGCCATAAACTTCAGCTAGCTCTTCTATCATCTCAATGAATCCGATAGGGTCTTGATCACCTTCGAATTTGAGTGCCCATTTTCTCACCTGGTCGATTACGGTTGGTTGTGATGAGCGGTATGTCGATCCTTCGGGTTGGTGTATGGGGTAGAGGGTAGCTGGCTCCGGAGTGTATGCCTTCAGGCGTCTAGGCTCGGTGGAACTCTCGGTTACTGTTATGCCAGGAGACGTGGCTCTAGCATGTTTGCCTTCAAGTTCTTGTAGCCGTGTGGCGACTTCGTCCTCAAACGCGCCTTCGTTTACAAATGCTGCAAACCTTTTGCGCATCTCCTCGACGGTGCCGGTTTCTTCGAGGTTGAATTCCTTACCGTATGAGAGGAGTTCGTCTTTCCGGAGATGGTGGATCCACGAGGTTCGGATCATGTTGCGGTGTCGTAAAACAATGATGGTTAAATCTAACTGCTGTGGTTTATTGTAGTCAAACAAGTTCGCCGGATTTGTGTGATGATCGTAGGATTGGTCTACTGGGTTCACGACGATTGTGCTTGCTTGGACGATGAAGTTGGCGCACAATAATGGGCCTTGAAACTGCTGTTGCTTTTAATTGCTTTGTTACAGATGATTGTACTCGTTTTCGTCAAACGAATTCGACAAATTATGCGTTGTCGTTTGTAGGGTTAAAGATGATTGCTATCGTTAATTTTGTTGAATTAAAGATGATTGATTTTGTTAAATATTTTGTAGCATCCCGCTATCTTTTATTTTTGTTGAGTTAAAGATGATTAATATCGTTATATATTTTGTAGCATCCCACTATCTTTTATTTTTATGTTGTATTAACGATGATTAATTTTGTAGCATCCCGCTATCTTTTATTTTTATGTTGTGTAAAAGATGATTAATTTTGTAGCATCCCGCTATCTTTTATTTTTATGTTGTGTTTAAAGATGATTAATTTTGTAGCATCCCGCTATCTTTTATTTTTGTTGAATTAAAGTTGATTAATTTTGTTGTATATGTTGTCTTCAAACAAGTTCGAAGATTTAGTGTGGTGGTCTTTGAGACCGTTGTCAGCGTATGGTCGCACTTGATGCTGGGCACGTTGACGTGTGTGTGTGTGAATGCTTTGTAGTCCTTGAGACTGTACTTCTGCTTCTGGCCACGCCTGTGGCTTCCGTATGGTGTGAAAGCTTGGCTCGTGGTCCTGGGTTTTTCTTCTTGGACTCTGCTTGCTTGATGATTGCTTACAGAGTCCCTGTTCGGGCGCCACTTGTAACGAACCTCCGGGGCGCTACAGATTGGGTTTTCCAGCCAGGGTATAACTCAGCGGCTGTCCGGGGTTCTGACACAAGAATTGTTGTGGAGGTTTTGGGTTGTGACCGCTTGCACTCCTTTTTTAAGGGAGCACTAGAATCGCGGCGATGTCCGAGTAGAAATCCTCTTACGGGTAGTGATGCTTTGCAGGTGGATGGCCGGTTCGTCTTGTCGACCTGTCCGTCCGTGCGGTTTGCGTCGCTGGGGATTTCTTCGGGAATGGGATAGGGACGCTGGCGTGTAGCTTGCGATTCGTTTCGACGCGATGCTTGGATGACTCGGTGAATCGTCCAGCCTCAAGCGTGAAACAATTTTTGTTAAAGGGGTTATGCCTTGGTTTGCTCGTGTAGAGCTGTAGGAAAGCACAAAGCGGGGCACGGAGAACTTTAACGTCTCTGGCCACGCCGCTCGTCTTGTAATAGGATGTTTGCTGGCGTATAGCTAGCAAGGCGTTTCGACGCGAGGTCCTGATCCGCTCCTAAGGAGCCGTCTGGCCTCAAGCGTGAAACAAGTTTTGTGGACTGGCCTTTCGGCGGTACTCGTGCAGAGTTGGAAGTGGGAAAACGGAGAAGAAAAGCTTTCAATGAAAGGTCTTAACTCTCGACGTTTTACCCTAGTGTGAAAGGAATTTAGGAAGTGGTGTGGGGTTGTTCTCAGGATGCCTTACCGTCTTTGGTGTCAGCGTCCGTCCGACCAGCTACCTTCCAAATTGCTTTCAGCTTCGAAATAGTTCCAACTCAAAAGAATCGTAATAAAAATTCAGCACGTCTTATCCATTCAGTGTCTCGCACTCGACTCTCTTTATTTCAAAAATAAAATCTCCTAAGTGGTGGCTGGCACCGGCGTCATGTGACGCATATAAACTTATTCTATCTACTATAGTCATACGTTCTATGCTTGTCTGAGCGAGAAACAAATATAATTTACACAATTTGATACACACTATTTCTTATGTGGTGTATAAATGTGTGTGTTATATTTTGAGGGGAAGCTCGCTCAGTTCTTTTGTATGTATGTGTTATTTTTGATAACATAAATTTCTTATATGAGTAACAATGTGTGTATGCTTTATGTTTCTAGCTTAAATATAATACAGGGTGAGTACTTTAGTTTAGTCTCAAGTATTAAATTGTAAATGGTTAATTCAGTGTATAACTTATTAGTATGTATTTTGTATATTACATATATATATAGCTTAATAAAGATTAGACTATTAGAATAATGAAGTTTATAATAATAAAAATAAAGATGTGTTTTATTATGACTGTACTTTGAGTAGCAGTCAGAATATGAATATTAATGATTATATAAATAGGTACGGTTACCGTGAGTGGCGTGATCCGTGTTTCATGTGTTGCTGATGCAGCTGTTGTTTGTCGTTATCGGGAGGGGGTTTCGTCTTCGTTGGCTATGGGTACATAGCGTTGCTGTTGTAGCGTTGACTGTTTTAATGCTGGAGCAGCGTTGTTGTTGTTGTTGGCTATAAATGTATAGCGTTGCTGTTTGTTAAGCGGGTTACTTAACCTGGGGTAATGTTGTTGTTGTTGTGGTAGCTGCTGGCTATTTATGTACATAGCGTTGCTGCTGTTGCTGTGCGGTCGTCTGTGATTTCATTCACAGGGGCGCTGTAACGATGGGGTATTGCCTGGCTGCCGGTCGTTTATGTGGCCGTAGCAGGGCCGCCATCGGTAGAATCGTTCGGTGGGCTCTTATTGTGAGGGCCGGTTTTGACCCCGTCAAAAGGGGTCCTTACAACTTCACATTTGCGTTCAATACGATACCTCATATCGATACGAACTATAGTCCATTTAAACATATTTTTGGCAAATTGGCAAACCTACCAAATGAACAATTAGAAACATTTAAAAATTACAATACTGAAAATTATGCGCAAGAACTAAAAATTAGATTTAATATAAATATTGGTGACAAAATTATTCTATAAAAAATGAATAGAAGAAAGTATCAATTACCATATCATGGTCTATACACTGTAATTAAGAAAAATGGAGTAAATACAATAATAGATGTAAATGGAAAATTAAAAGAATATCAAAATAATTTATTGAAAAAATGGATTTAATTGTAATGAAATTTTGTATTAAATATATTCAAATTTGTTAACATATAGGAATTAATATAGAAACAAAAATATTTGAATTGTATAATTACCAATTATAAATATATTTTTATTTGAATTGTATAATTACCAGTTAAAAAATAAATTAAAATTTATTGAAAATAAAAAATTAAAATATTTAAGTAATATAGTTACCAATTGAAAATTTATTAACACATTTGAATTGTATAAATTAAAAAATTTGCATTGTATAATTTTAAAAATAATTTTTTAAATCAAATAATTTTATCTTAAGGATGAGGGTGTAGTGCACTTCAATCTAAACATTGCTATAACTCTAACTTTAACACATTTATTTCATGCACTTACTATTTATAAACATTTAACACATAAAGATCTATTCTACAAACTAACATTTCTATTAACGTAGCCTAAGCACATTTATGTAGCAAACAAACAAAACAAACACATACACTGAGGAGCATAAGTGTATCACAAACCAACAACTATCATTTTAACAACCTATAATTTCTATAAGTTTTACTCAAATGCAATCAAATTTTTTTTATTATATTTGTACAAGTGTCTTCTTTCTTTCAAACAGGTTTTATTAAGATCTGATCACAACAACAAATAAACGAAGGCATAATGCAAAATAAATCAAAATGATACAGTTTTGCACTCACTACTCAATTGTTTTTATTACCGTTATATTTTTGTTATTGAACAAAGTGCAATGCAATTTTTTAATTATTACGATAATTTAAGTGATAATAAGTAGTTCAGTAGTCATGAACAACCAAAATAAAGAGGAAATATTAATTTGTTTGCGCAATGGCGAAAGCATTAGGCAAGTGGCGAAGAAATTCCATTTGGACAAAACTTTTGTCCAAAGATTAAAAAAAAAAAGCGGTGTAAGTGTTCCCACAAACAAAGGTGGTCGTCCGAAAAAAATTTGCGATCGAGATGTACGCCATCTAGCAAATTTGGTTACCAGCACCGATGCCGTTACTCCTGCTGCAGCTTTAAATATACTGCAAATTGACGCCAGTAAGTGGACAGCTCGTCGAGCTTTGAAAAAAATAGGTGTTAAGGCAGCAGAAAAGAAAAAGAAACCTATGCTGACCAAACGACATGTGCGGTTACGGAAGGATTTTGTTGCAGCACACGAGCACTGGACTGTCGCTGATTGGGATTCGGTATGTTATTAAACATATGTGTGTATTACTGTTTATACTAACAAATATTAAATAATTTAAAGGTTATTTGGTCCGATGAGACTAAAATTAATCGATTTCAATCCGATGGGCGTGCATGGTATTGGACTAAGGACCCTGATACAATCCAACCAAATCAGGTACGCCAAACCGTCAAACACGGTGGTGGCTGTATCATGGTTTGGGGTTGTATATCCAAAGATGGAGTGGGACCCTTGGTGCGCATCGATGGAATTATGCGCAAGGAACAATATTTGTCCATCCTGCAACAGAATCTTCCTGATATAGTGGAAAAAATGGGTCTTGCTGCTGAAAAAGTAATTTTTCAGCAAGACAATGACCCCAAACACACCGCACATCTAGTGAAAGACTGGCTCAAAAAGCAAAAATTTGGTGTGATGACGTGGCCTCCACAATCTCCGGATATGAATCCGATCGAGAATTTGTGGAGTCACGTCAAATCGCAGCTTGCAAAATATGCCAGTCCTCCAAAAGGCGTGAACGAGTTGTGGGAGCGGACGAAGGAAGTGTGGGAGGCGATTCCTCCAGAATTTGTGCAGAGGTACACGCAAAGTCTACCTAATCGCATCCAGGAGCTTAAGAAGGCAAAGGGTTACTGGACCAGTTACTAAATATATATTATTGTTTTAAAAATATAAAAATAAATAGTGAGTGCAAAACTGTATCATTATGATTTAGTTTGCATTATGCCTTCGTGTATTTGTTGTTGTAATCAGATCTTAATAAAAACCTGTTTGAAATACAGAAGAGACTTGTACAAACATAATAAAAAAAAATTGATTGCATTTGAGTAAAATTTATAGAAATTATAGGTTGTTAAAATGATAGTTGTTGGTTTGTGATACACTTATGCTCCTCAGTGTAACTATTGTTTACATTCTTACTCGCTTGCACTTTATGTTTACATAACTAAACTACATAACTACATTACAATGACTACATAAACTAATGTTCTACTTAGTTGCGATTATATTAAATAAGATATATATTTAATTTTGTATTTTTTTTTAAGTCTAAAAAATACTGTTACTTATCTTTATAGTCCGTAGAAAATCTAAAAATAAACTCACTAAAGTTTTGAGCTTTAAACCAACTGCTCCTTTTATTGTATTTCTAAGCGCTTGAATGGTTTTTCGAGTGACGGCGCAAAGAAATCTTTTTTTAAACTGGCCAGTAGCGCTCTTAAGCGCTGGCAATAATATTATACGCGTATTATTAAAATAACCGCGTAAAACTTTAATACACGTAAAACGCGTAAGCCGCGTATTAGAAAAAGTCGCACGTCCAACATTACATCCCTCATGTTCCGAATACAATAGCCCCATCCTATAAGTACCCAAAAAGTCTCTACCCAATTCAACAGAAAAAAGATAGCGTTTAGTTATCGACTATCGCCAATTAAATAAAAAATTAGCTTCAGACAAATACCCTTTACCCCGCATTGACAACATTTTAGAACAATAAGGCAGAGCTAAGTACTTTTCTTGCCTAGATCTCGTTTCTGGTTTTCACCAGATAAAATTAGATGAAAATTCTAGAAATCTAACTTCTTTCTCAAGCTCAAAAGGCTCTTTTAGGTTCAAACGATTACCATTTGGCTTAAAGATCGCACCCAATTCATTTCAACGCATGTTGTCAATAACTTTTTCTGGACTTGGCCCCAGCAAAGCTTTTGTATACATGGATGATTTGATAGTGATTGGATGCTCTGAAAGCCATATGTTAAAAAATCTCAAATTACACCCAGACAAGTGTACATTTTTCAATCCAGAAATTGCCTTTCTAGGACACAAATGTACTGATAAAGGTATACTTCCGGATGAATTCAAATATGGTAAAATCCAAAACTATCCCAAACCAACTTATCCAGACGAAGTGCGCAGATTTGTAGCCTTCGTTAATTATTATAGAAGATTCATACAAAACTTTTCATTCCATTCAACTCATTTAACTCGCCTAACTAGAAAGAAAACAGCATTCGTTTGGTCAAATGAATGCGAAACAGCATTCAATTATCTTAAAAACTCACTTTTGAAACCCAAAATTTTGCAAAACCCCGATTTCAATAAACCTTTCTGTATCACGACTGATGCTTGTAAGATAGCTTGTGGCGACGTACTAAGCCAAGAGTACGACGGCATACATCTACCTGTAGCATTTGCGTCCAAAACTTTCACAAAGGTTGAAAGTAACAAATCTGTCATAGAACAGGAACTAACTGCCATCCATTGGGCAGTTAATTTTTTTAAGCCATATATCTATGGAAATAAATTTTTAATCAAAAGTGACCATTAACCTTTAACTTACCTCTTTTCTTTAAAAACGTTCACGTATTGACTTTGGGCTAATCAAACGTATTAATGTAGACGATGCACAGGTATTCCAAGTACTAACAAGGTCAAAATCAAATCAAAACACACTTAAAAACCAAAATACAACCTCCCAGCCTATACCTAAAGCATTATCACAAAATGTATATGAAACAATCAATCACCAAAATTTAAAAAAGACACCTTGCCTAAAATTACAAAAATGCGCGCAAAGCTTGAACATTATAAATGGTAAAACAAAGCTTCTAGAAGTAGATATGAAAGATCTAATTGTTCAAAGAAAAATTTCACTAGAGAAATTCTTTTCTAGACTCGCAAAATTAGTCAACAATTTAAAATCTCATAAATTTCAAATTTCGCTAAATGACGATTTATTTAAATACACAAATGTAAACGACTTCAAGCAAATAGGCAACAAAATACTAAGAACAACAGAGATAGCTATCACCCCAAAAATTGAAATAGTAACAGACCAGGCAAAGAAACAAGAAATTTTAGAAAAATTTCACAATGATCCAATCCTAGGTGGACATTGTGGAATAAATAGATTACTCTCAAAATTACGAAAATTATACTCATGGAAAAACATGAGTTACAATGTGCGAAAATTCGTTAAAAGCTGTGAACTCTGCAAACTAAATAAACCAGGCTTAAAACATCAAGAGCCAATGGTTACTACAAACACACCCGTAAAACCTTTTGATAGAGTGCAAATTGATGCAATTAGCCCTCTACCAATATCGGTTCTAGGAAATTAGTACGCCGTCACTATAATGTGCGAACTCACTAAGTATCCTTACGGATACGTAAGGTATACTTACGAGATGAAGCTAGTCACAAACTAGAAAAAGTCTTCAAAGGGCCCTATCAGGTAATTGAAATGGACAGCAGAGGTAATTGCAAAATAGCAAATAGCTCAAAACCTATTTTAGTTCATAAGAATAGGCTCAAACTACAGTAAATAAATTTTTTTTTTATACAACTTAAAGTACTATTAAAATAAATTATAAAATTTACTAAATTTATTAAATTAATTTAATTCACATAATTGTTATTGTTAACTAAATAAAATACATTATAGCATTAAAACTTACTAGAAATTAAAAGACATATATACACTCAAATATTAAACAATAATTTTTTTTTACAAAACTTACTTTAATATAAAACTTCATTTCATAATGTTGTAAAAAAACTTTTATTTGAATAGCTAACACATAAAAGATTTTTCAAAAAAGAGAGGAGGTGTAGCGTAACTTTTGTAAATCAGTGCATTGATCAACCAGCACTGATCATTTTGTTAAAATCATTAATGTCAAATTACACTTATCGCCTTAAGCAATAAGTGCAGGGTTATATTTAATAACCCACTTTCATTTAAATTCTTTCTCATACTTGACACTTTCGATGAGCCAAGCAATAAATGGATTACAACACTCTATTCTTGCTATGTTTAGCGTTATTGCCATTTATGTCACATCGCACTTATCGCCTCAAGCGTTTAGTGCAGGTCGCATTCTAACGACCCATTTATCATTGCATTTGGCACCCGTACATAAGCAAGCGATCGGTTTGTTATCCAATTTTCTTTTGAGAACTGACCCAGATCAGTTGTCACCTAAGTAATGCATTTCAAAATGCATGGTTACGCTGCATTTAATTTTTTCGTATCAACGTTCAAAACGTAAATAGATATGAGCTAATAGACTTAAAAAAAAGATAAGCATTTGTAGAATAATTGGCTTCGAGTTCACATCGCGTGAATAAATAAAATTATCTCTTTATGAATAAAATTATAAAGTTTAAATAAAATATATATCTTAAAAAACCTTGAATATTATTTATACTTAACAATGCAGAGTTTTATGGCTACTTAGCTGAAAACACCATTAAGAGAATATTTAGTTTTATGTTTCTTTATTGGAGAAAAGAAAATATAGACTTGCAAAAAATTTGAAAATATGAAAAAAGCTGGCGAACATGTTCCAAAATTTAAATAACCACCCTTGACTTCATTTGATGTGGAAAGAAGCATACAAGATGATATTTTCTGAAAAGCGTCAAAATTTCACCATCGAAAACTAAGAAGAAGTTTTAATAATATATTGTAATATGAATTATAGAACATAATTTGAACAGATAATCTATATATAAATAGGCGTAGAAAAACAGTTCGGTACAATTTTCTCCCAATGTTTCTCTCAATGTTAGGCTGTTCGAAAGCTCTAGAACAGTTTAACAGGCCGGTTACACAGTAATGCATTTCATCGACCCATTTTTTGATTTTTAAGAATATATCGGGATAAAGTTTTTAATGAGTACAGCACTTTGATAATAGGTGATAATGGCCTTTGACCTCATTTTCAGGGTCAAAATGATTAAACTATTTGTTTTTTCATACTTACCCCCAAATATTATATCATAATTGAAAATATCTAAAAAAGTTATGTTCTTGCATTCAAAGCGCTAAGATTCACCCATAAACAAAAAGTTACAGCACTTTAAAGTTTTTGTAGCAACTGAACTGACAGTCAGTCTTTATTTTATAATTTAAACTACTTTGTAGCTGTAAAATTTTTTTCATTTTTGCCCCAAATATCTTATCATAAATAAAAAGATCTGAAAAAGTTATTTAGTTTTTGCATTCAAAGCGCTCGTCAAAAGTCAACCGCAAGCTGTTCACGGAAGTCGGCATGTTTTTAAATACATATGTTGGATCCACCAGTTACCAATAAGTGTGCAAAAAGTTATTCGTCCGACAATAGAATATAACGCATAGTATTTTCATCCTGAGAATGTTCTGTTGTCAATATTAATAGATCAGGATCAAGAAATACGTTCAAATAGATAAAAGTTAATAAAAGAAGCACGCAACGATCCACCTGCAATGCTTCCTGTATTTTATGTTCCAAAACAAGGCAATATAAATTTCGACAGCAAATCTTATAAAGAAATGATTGGAATAAATTTAAAATTACAGAGCCACTATGATTGCAGTTTCATATGGAAAGCGAATTAATTAATTTTAAATTTTCAACTAACAAAATTATTCAAATGCCAGGTAAATATTTTGAAACAAAAATTGTATATGTATGTTTATAACTTAAGAAGTTATTTTAATACAATTCCTTTGCCATTCACAAAACACAGAACGCTTTGTCCGCGTAGTTAGTGAATTAGCTATGGCTGTCACTGATGAAAATCCTTTGGGTCATATTTTTACGAAACTGGAAAGCCGAGATCGTTACAGGCAACTCGAACCACGCCAAAACTTGAGTTAAATTTTCGGTTTTGAATAAATTTTGTAAAAAACTTTAAAATGCTGCAACTTCTTTGTTTATGCATGGATCTTACAGGCCGGTTACACAGGCCTATGACAGTGAAAGTGCGAAAAAATACGTGTACTGTTCGAATGATTCGAAAAATTTCGAACTTTCATGCTAGTAGCAAGAGGTTCTACACATGCACGTGAAAGTTTATTAAAAAATTCCATCGAATGCGAAGGTTCTCGCTGCGATTGCAGTTTGCGTGTGCTTTACTTGTTGTTTTGTTTGCTTTTAATTGTAAACAAGCTATCAGTGTTGCTTCCTGTACGGAATCGATGAAAACCCGAAATAAACCCACCAAAAGTAATTAAAAACAACACTGATATCCCCCTTTTTGACATACACTGGCCGCTGCTGTCAAAATCCACTGGCTCTGAAATTTCGTTTCGATGAAAGTGGCTTGAAAGTGAATCCAGTGTGAGTGTATTTGTAAAATAGTATGAATGTATTGAGTTTTTCGAACTACAGAGCCAGTACACTGGCCTGTGTAGCATGCCTCTTAGTACAAATACTAAATAACTTTTTCAGATATTTTTAATTATGATAAAATATTTGGGAGTAGGTATGAAAAAAATAGTTTAATCATTTTGACTCTGAAAAGGAGGTCAAAGGTCATTAGTACTTATCATCAAAGTGCTGTACTAATTACAACCTTTATCAAAACATATCATTTTTAAAAATCGAACTTTAAATACCAAGGTTATACCTTTAAAACTATTTTGGCGGTTTTAGGGCGTGGCAGGATAGAAAATTTTAGTGTCCTGAAATCCTCTCTAGATTCATATGAGGGGCCCACTTCAACAAATTTATTTCGACCCACTCTATTACACAGGCCAGTGAAAGTGAAAGTACGAAAGAATATATGTACTGTTCGAATGATTCGAAAAATTTCGAACTTTCATGCTAGTAGCAAGAGGTGCAAGTAAAAGTTCATTAAAAAAATTTCATGGTATGCGAAGGTTCTCGGTACTATTGCAGTTTTCGTGTGCTTTAAACAAGCTATCAGTGTTGCTTCCTGCACGAAATAGAGAAAAACCCGAAATAAATCCACCAAAAGTAATTAAAAACAACAGTAATATCCCCCTTTCTGACATTCACTGGCCGCTGTTGTTAAAATCAACTGGCTCTGATATTTCGTTGTCAGTAGCAATGAAAGTGGAGTGAAAGTGAATCCAGTGTGAGTGTATTTGTAAAAAAGTGTGAATGCATTGAGTTTTGCGAATTACAGAGCCACTATACTGGCCTGTTACAGAAAGTCAAATTTACACGATTCACTATCATTGTTCACTTTGGATGAATCATCTGATTTCAAAAATGTAAATTGAGTTTCATTTTTTAAATGAAGATGATTGTCATCCACGTTGAACAGTGAAAGAAGTAGAAGGTTTTCCTTCTTTTGATGAAAGTGAAAGCAAATCGAACTGATGTGTCATTCGAACTGAAACACAATTGAAAGGTGTTAAAATAACTTCAAGCAGAAAGTTTATAAATTTTTTTATTTACTTGCTGAATGGCTTTTATTAATTTAATTTTTTAAAACTTCAATAAAATTAATCAACCAACGAATATATTTTAACATTCAACACCGAATCATACACCAAATTTTAAATTTACACTTTGAATAATGTAAATTTAAAATTGATCCACTGTCATCGTTCAACACTTACTATCATCGTTTTAAGTGAAATGTGTAAATTCACCTTAAGGGAATAATTCCCTTCATCGCAAGCAGTTTAATGATTATTTGCCAGCATTCGGTTTGAAAGGGGACTTGCGTGAATCCCCTCATGCTGGCGAATGATTATCAAACTGCATGTGTCGAAGGCAATTCTTGCCTAATGAAAAAGGGCTCCAAAGAAAATTTCCCCGTTAATTTGTCGTCGGACATGTCGTATCGTCCGAAATCCCTTATTAATCGGTGTGCTTTTCAACGTCACTAATGTATTGGTTTTTAAAACAATTAAAAAAAGACAGTTTATTAAAATAATATTTTATAATGATTGGGGCAATCGCTCTAGTAGAAATGTTATATGTTCCTTTAGCTATATTTATAATTTTTTTGGTGTTTCTATCAGCCATAAATAAGTCTATGGGTGCACGTGCAGTGTACGTTAACCTACTTCTTAAATTATTCAAAGTAAGTTTGATAAACAATTTTGTGAAGAATTGTGATGTATATAGTTTCAACAGGTTAACAATTTTAGCTTATACAGCACAAGTCAAAATACAGCTTATGCAACTTATTTTTTCATGACTTTTCTCAATATAATCGGATATTTGGAATTTGTGATTAAATTAAAGAGCCTTAAAAATCTAGTCAGCCAGTTTATTAGAGTTTAGAGTTCGATGTTTTCTTATGTGTCATCAATGTTCGCGGCATACTCAAAGCATGCTCAAAGTTCCCTTATTTAACAAAATAACAAGTCGAGTGTTTAAATTGCTAAAGAGTCGTATAAAGTTTTCATAAAAATGACTATTGCGTTTTATTACCGTGAGACACAAATCTTGCCTTATAAATCGGTGTATATATTCAGTCTCCTGGTATCTGGCTCTCCTACTGCTAATCTATTCTTTTGTACAATACAAATGAGGTCCCTGATAGTATTGCACCAATCTCTCTTAAGAATTGTGCGTCATCGATCGCACTACCACTATCGCTAAATCGTTATCAGGATTTTTTCTTGATACTTGGAAATCATCCCACATAGTACCTATCTCTAAATTTTGCCTAAACATGATATCGTTAATTACAGACGTATCTGGAAATTAGCCGCTATTCCGAAATTGTTCGAAAAAAATTGGCAATAGTAAATTAATTTTACTTGCTAAAAATATTATGTCCCCCTTTCAAATTGTAAGGATTTCACGTAAGGATTAGGCACCTCTACAGGCACTATTGAAAATCATTACTTTTTATATATACTAAATTTTTATATATTTTATACTATTTATATGAAGCCTATTCATAACCATCCAGTTTTTAATTCTATTATTTGAGTAATCAATGACAGCTTGGAGAGAATCAATAAAATCAAAAGTTGATGAGTATAGTATATATATATCATCTGCAAACATGAAAACATTCGAGCAATCTATCCCTAAGTAATCAACAAAGTCGTTAACATACATCAAAAATAGTAAAGGACCGAGTACTGAACCCTGCGGGACCCCACTGTAACAGCCAAGAACATTAGAAGATGTCTCACCATTCGAAACAAACTGTTTGCGACCATTTAAAAAAGAAGCGACCATTTTACATCCACTACTAACAAAATTGAACTTATCTTTGAGCTTGGTGATCAAAATGTTATGATCAACCAAGTAAAAAGCTTTAGAAAGATCTAGGGAAAGTAGAACATTCACCTTGCTCAAGTAAATATTATTACGTATCTTCTCAGTTAATCCAATAAGAAGAGTGGTTGTACTATGCTCTTTACGAAACTCAGACTGACATTGGCTCAGCATGTTATTATTAACATCAATATGTTCCATTATCTGTGATTTAAAAATATTTTCAACAATTTTAGATAGAGCCGGAAGAATACTTATCGGTCTGAAGTTATCAAGTGCGCATGAATTGCCGTGCTTCTTAATTGGTTCAATTCTCGCAATTTTCCATGCAGAAGGATATGTGCACGTAGTAATAATAGTATTAACAAAATATAGTAAAGCATCTTCAATTAAGTAATAGATAAGTTTAACAAATTTAATAGGAATGCCATCATTCCCAATAGCATTTGACTGGATTTAGAAGGTTGCTGAGTAGAGTTCTTCCAATGTTATATTCCGGATCATAAACCCATTATCAGAATCAAAGTCAATACCCCCCAAACCATTTTTGGAATTAACTTGTGAAGAAATAAAGTGTGTTTTCAAGGCACATGGGTTAATACAGTCACTCAATCTATTATCATCAGAACATCTACTATTATTCAAAACGTTCTAGATTTGTTTACTATTTAGATTATTGAAACGCTTATATCCATATCTAGTCTTCATTCTACGTATTATAGATTTGGCTTTATTATGGTATCTGCAATATGTCTTCCAGCTTAGATCATTGCGGTGTTCTTTAAATGCCTTAAACGCAAGATCACGTAAGCTAATTTCATATACAACACTTTTAATCTTTCATATATGGATCAACTCCCTTGGTATTAATAATTTTTTTCCTTATGGGTACTTCTGAATAACTATCTAATAAAATACTGTTTAAAGCTTCAAGCTGTATATCTACTTCAGCAATAGCATAAATGGGACTAAAATCAGAATTTCTTAGGCGTATTTCAAGATTAGAGTAGTTTATAAAATTATAATCCCTATATTTAATGTTTTTTACTGTCTTGTGAAATCAAGACATACATAAATAAATGCATGGTTCGATATAGCGGGACATAGAAATTGATTCTTGTACTTGAGTTTCGCAATATCGCTAAGTAGAAAATAATCAATGAGAGAGGTTGAGTTGAATCGATGATGAAAATGCGTGGGCATGGAGTTGTGTACATATGAAAGACTTACACTGTCACATAAACTACGCATAGCGTCAGCTTTTGCTACATTAAGCAGGTTACAATTGAAATCACCCATCAATACAACATTCTCATATCTGCAGCAAATATCACCCAAAGTAACCTGCAATCTAGAAATGTCCCCATGGGGAAGATATATGCAACCAACTAAAATAGATGTATTATGAACCTCAATTAAAACAAAAACTGCTTCATAAATTCCAAATTCACATACTTCTAATACCAAACTTGATTTTATTTTATCTGACACATAAATGCACGTACCCCCACCTCTCATTCCTAAACGATCATTCCTGTATAAATGATATTCAGGTATCATGACTGCATTACTTGAGACACATGGCTTAAGCCAAGTTTCAGATACTCCAAAAATTTTTAAAAAATAATTATTTAAAATAGATTTCATTTCATCAAACTTTGATGAATTAAGTGAAAGTTTCAGACTCTGCGCATTAACATGACCACAATTTAGGAAATGCTTTCTGTTTGAGAGATTCGAGTTTAATTCGAAGGAGTCACTGGCAATAGGCCCTAAATTTGGGTTACTTGACATTAAAAATCCACAATTTGGGAATGTTTAGCAAATTAAAAGTAGATATCAGTAAATAAATGTACATAATAACTAATAATTTAATACAAAAATAATATACCTTCATTTTTGCCGATAACTATTATGTAATATAAAATCAATACTGGTCGGCTAATTCAGTCAAAAACAATTTCTTAATTCAAATGAGATCCTTCAAATAGTAAAAATACCAAAACATTCATAAGCTATGTAGAAACAGCTTAATTTGAAGACTCCATAAACACGCCAGGATCTACGTTACTGCTAGCTGCATCAAAGTGTGCTATGCACTCTTTCATTGAAAACATTTTTTCAGTACCCTCGAGTAGTTTGATCTTGACTTTGACAACATCTGAATTAATTAAGAGATACCCCTTAATTCTGTTTAGCTTCTAAAGATTTCTGCAGAAGTAATCTAGCTTTGTTGTTTTTTTGGGCCAATTTTAATTTTTATTTAGTTATGTAGAGGTTTTTGGCCAGTAATTTTTAATTGCAATTTTTAATATAAAAAATATAAAAATTCAATTTTTTCCCGACGTTTCGTCATTTCTTTGGCGACATCTTCAGGGGAGTTTTTGTATATTTTTTCTAAAAACACAGTAAATGTATAACAATTTTTTAACTAATTAATCTTCGTTTTTAATTTTCGTTTTTGTTTTTGTGAATATTTGGTTTAAAGTGGCGTTTGATCTGCACGCAAATGTTGTTGTCCGCTGTCATTACTTTTCGTATGTGTTGGTTATTAGTTAGTTTTGGTATATATGTGACACCTAAGTATTTTTTTGTCTCTGTTTGGGAGTTGCCAGATTGTTGTTTTTGATCTGTTGTTTGGGTGTTTTGTCTAATATGTAAAAACCTCTTATTTATTAAGGAATTAGTGAGGTGTGTTGGGAAGTCGTTGTTTTTTAGTATTATTTTTATCTTTTTTATGTTTTTGTCCAGAAATTGCATGTCAGCTAAAGTAAATATTTTATTTATTAAGTTAGTCGCTGTGTTGATTTTTTGTTGCATTGGTTGCATAGAGTGAAAATTTATTAGTCTACCAGAGCATGTTGTTTTAGAAAACCAGTCAAAAATTATTTGGCTATTTTGTCTATGTAGTTTGACGTCTAAGTATGGTATTGTTTGTTTTTGTTCCATTTCAATTGTGAATTGTATGTTTTTATGGTAACTATTAAGTGTTTTATGAATTATTTCTAAGTCTTTTTTCTTTATTATGGCTAAAATATCGTCAACATATTTGCATATGAATGCAATATTTATACCATTGTTTTAAAAATTTTAATAGCGTCGTCAAGTAAGTTGTCCAGAATTATGTCTGCTATTGTCGGAGATAGTGGATTGCCCATAGGCATACCATATATTTGATGGTACACCACATTGTCAAATATAAAGTAGTTATTGTCGTTCAAGCAGAATTCTAGAATATTTAGAAATTGCTGTCGTGGAATATTGGTCAAAGTTTTAATTACGTCCCATTGATTCATTATATTTCTTATAGCTAAGTTTGTTGGAATGTTAGTAAAAATAGATACAACGTCAAATGAGACAATTGCGTCTTCTTCTGTCCGTGTTAAGTCTTTTAGTTTTTCTTTTAGTTGAACTGCGTTTTTTATGTTGTATTCGTCAGATATTAAGTGTTTTAAAATTTGTCCAATTTTTTTTGACAGTTTGTAACAAGGGACATTAACCGATGAAGATATAGGTCTTAGAGGAACGTCGGTTTTATGTATTTTTGGTAGTCCGTAAAGTCGAGGTGCAGTTGCAGATGGAGTCATTAGTCGAAATTTTTGGTATGTGTCGACGTAGTTTTGTTTGAGTAGGTAATTTACTATAGTGTTGTTCTTTTTTTGTAATTTGTTTGTTGGGTCGGTTCTTATTGTTTTGTATGTATTTTTGTCTCCTAACAGTTTGTTCATTTTTTGCATGTATTCGTCTTTGTACAGGGTTGCCAATATTCGAAGCGCCCATTTTATTTTTAAATAAATCAAAGAAACCACAATTTTTTGTCTGTTCGTCATGAATATCATTTAATTGGGTTCAAGTAGGTTTGCTTATATTATTTCTTGAATATGATATCTCGTAAATGGTCGCCATTGGCCTCTACGACATATTGTGCCCGTTTTGCAGCATTTTCCATGGTTTTCTTCAACATTTCGATGGGAATGGCGGTTATTTCTTGACGGATGTTGGTTTTCAGCTCTTCTAGGGTCTTTGGCTTGTTGACATAAACCTTTGATTTCAAATAACCCCACAAAAAAAAGTCTGGAGGCGTTAAATCTGGTGATCTTGGCGGCCAATCGAAATCACCATTTTTTGACATCAAACGGCCAGGGAACAATTGCTTCAAAAAATCGATTGTAGTGCGGCTTGTGTGTGGTGGCGCGCCGTCTTGTTGAAACCAGTAGTGCCTGATACGCTTTCGACGAACGATTGGCATGAAAAAATTGTTTATCATATCGCGATAACGCTCCTGATTGACAGTAACTATGTGGCCATTATCATCTTCGAAAAAGAACGGTGGCTTAAATACGGCAATTTTGTTTGTTTACCGTTCCGTTCAACTGAAAATGAGCTTCATCGCTCATTGAGTTGAGTTTTCACTGTTGACTTGTTTTGTTGAATGTAAATTTCAACAATTTTAGAGCGTTCGCGTGGCGTGTACTGTTCCATTATAAACATTTGCTTGGAATGACGCTTCAAACGCGGTATGTCATTAGTCGATTTGGCATCACTGCGGAAAGTTACAGTGTTGCCAGATGGGCGCTTCGAATATTGACAATCCTGTACATTACTACTGTTTTGTTACCTTTGTCCGCCTGTGTTATTACTATTTCATCCTCATGAAGTTTGGTGAATTTTTTAGTTTGTTCGTATGTCCTCAGTATGAATTTTTCCTTTGGCCTATTTTTAATCCTATTCTTAAATAATACAATCTTATTATCTACGGTGGATCTGGCAACGCTTTTTTCCCTTTCATCCTCTATTCTTTGAATGTGTTGCTCCAGGTCAGCAATCACATGTATGGCCGAAAAGTTGTTTTTTGTGATGGGAAGAGTAAATTTTCTTCCAAGTGAAAGTAGCCACTTGCTGTCTGCTGGAAATACCACATTCGTGTTATTAACGAACCAATCTTCGTTTAAGGTGAATCCAATGTTTCTAATTTGTTTGTTTTTAAGTTCTTCAATTTTTTCGTCTAAGGCTTTGTTCGTACTGTTGCTGATTTGATTGTATATGTGTATTTGTCTCTCTGTGAATTCCTTGTAGTCTAATTCATTTAGTGATTTTTCAAATTATTCAACAAAATAGAACATTCTTTCCATAATAAGCTACTGAACTTAGAAATAAAAGAAGTAAACATAAACATCAAGAACACACAAAATTAAATTTTCCACGCAGAATAACATATGAAAAAATCACTAAATGAATTAGACTGGCCAAAAACCTCTACATAACTAAATAAGTAATCTAGCTTTCTCATTGCAGCCGTCAAATGGTCATTAAGGTACACTCTTGATTGGATATCGCAGTCAGCAATGTCGGACAGCAATATATTTCTTGTAGAAAAGTATTTCATCATCACCTCGTCTCGTTTAATAATAGAGTTGAACTTTAACAAGATCGATTTATTTCTCAAAATGTAACAGCATTGGTTAAAGTCAGTGCCATTAATGGTTACTCCTAGCTTTTCACAAATTTTCATAGCTTAACCAAAAAGTCACTATGACCAGCAGGTACTCCGTTTACAATGATATCCGCTCGATTAAGGCGCCTATGTAGGCTATTGTTTTCATGTTGAAGTTCAGAAATTTTCGCTGACAGCGCCTCATCCACAGCTTTCACCTTACTGTCTAGGCTATGTACCTCAATTCGAAGATCTTTCAATTGCGGGGATAATTCAGTTCTGACTTCAGTGACAATGCTGTCAAATTTAGCTTGAATATCAGCCATGTAGCTACGCAGCTCAGCGCGAAGATCCTTGCCAGTATTTGAAGGGTTATTTTCCAGGGTTCAGAAATTTTCACTCATGTAACAGAAATCTCCAACATAAATGTCAATAAACACTATTTGAAGCACACAACACACAATGTTATTTTCATTTCATTTTTGTGTGTAACGTAGTTATCGTGTTGTTGATCATCCAACATGAATTCTTCGTTTTAATATTTGCTTGTGCGTCACAAACTCAAACAATGACCGATCTCAACAATTCTCTGTGTTTCAGTTTTACACTTATGTTTGCGTCAAAATGTTCATGTTGGAGAATTCAGGCCTTTGTCAAAACCAAAACAAAGACAATTTTTCCAACATGAATAAGTGGTGTTTGCAAAATTGTCTTTGTTTGTGTCGGTCATTAAGATCGATCACTACCGTCGTGTGGCGTAAAAAACAAATGCTGTTCTGGTTGCTGTGCAGCGTATTGAATTGGTTTTTGGCCAAGTGTAGCAAATTTCGGCGTCAATTAGAAAATATTTTAAAATATTAAAATAATAACCTAATAATATGTTTTTTCAAGAGATTTAAACGTCATTTATCAGTGTTAAGGGGTCGCTGATTTCGAATCTAAAGTCAGAATTTTAAAATTCAAGATGGGGGATAGGGTTGCCACCTTAATTTTTTTTAGTTTTATGAATTCGGGGCTGGCAAAAAAAAAATGGTACATTAAAAATGGGTCGCTGAATCCGAATCCGTTGTCAGAATTTTCAAATTATGAAATTTTGAAATGATAGGGTTGCCACCTAATATTATATCTTTTCAAGAGTTTTAAACGTCATTTATCAGTATTAAGGGGTCGCTGATTTCGAATCTAAAGTCAGAATTTTAAAATTCAAGATGGTGGATAGGGTTGCCACCTTAATTTTTTGTAGTTTTATGAATTCGGGGCTGGCAAAAAAAATGGAACACCAAAAGTCCCTCAATCCGAATCCGTTGTCAGAATTTTCAAATTATAAAATTTTCGAAATTCGATATCAGCGACCCCTTAACACTGATAAATGACGTTTAAAACTCTTGAAAAGACATACTATTAGATGGCAACCCTATTATTTCAAAATTTTATAATTTGGAAATTCTGACAACGGATTTGGGTTCAGCGACCCATTTTTGGTGTAGCATTTTTTTTTTGCCAGCCCCGAATTCATAAAACTACAAAAAATTAAGGTGGCAACCCTATCCCCCATCTTGAATTTTAAAATTCTGACTTTAGATTCGAAATCAGCGACCCTTTAATACTGATAAATGACGTTTAAAACTCTTGAAAAGATATACTATTAGATGGCAACCCTATTATTTCAAAATTTTATAATTAAGAAATTCTGACAACGGATTTGGGTTCAGCGACCCATTTTTGGTGTACCTTTTTTTTTTTGCCAGCCCCGAATTCATAAAACTAAAAAAAATTAAGGTGCAACCCTATCCCCCATCTTGAATTTTAAAATTCTGACTTTAGATTCGAAATCAGCGACCCCTTAACACTGATAAATGACGTTTAAATCTCTTGAAAAAACATATTATTAGGTTATTATTTTAATATTTTAAAATATTTTCTAATTGACGCCGAAATTTGCTACACTTGGCCAAAAACCAATTCAGTACGCTGCACAGCAACCAGAACAGCATTTGTTTTTTACGCCACACGACGGTAGTGATCGATCTTAATGACCGACACAAACAAAGACAATTTTGCAAACACCACTTATTCATGTTGGAAAAATTGTCTTTGTTTTGGTTTTGACAAAGGCCTGAATTCTCCAACATGATCATTTTGACGCAAACATAAGTGTAAAACTGAAACACAGAGAATTGTTGAGATCGATCATTGTTTGAGTTTGTGACGCACAAGCAAATATTAAAACGAAGAATTCATGTTGGATGATCAACAACACGATAACTACGTTACACACAAAAATGAAATGAAAATAACATTGTGTGTTGTGTGCTTCAAGCAAATGTTTGTGAGTGAAGGTGTGTGAATATTCTGAACCCTGTTATTTTCACATTCATCACAAGTTAATCCAAACGATTTGCATTTCATTAGGAGATTGAATTGTTCAGAGGTAATTCCAGCACAGTTATGATGGTACCACCATCCACATACAGTACACCCAACACTTCCAGTAGCCCGAGTTATATTCTTCTTGCAACTAGGCAGTGCACAGGCATCAAACTGAGGCATAGCGGCAATTAATTTTCAGCAAAAAGTAAGAAAATGGAGTGTCCCAAGTATGCAAGGACAGCAGCAGATCACAAAACAGAAGAAAGCGTACCCCAGTAACCAAAACAGCAGTAACACAACAGTAACGAAACTCCAAAGTAGCAGCAATCAAAGCAAGCAAGCAACACCCAGCCAAGGCAGTACGTGCAACAAAAAGTGAGGTTATGTCATTCACAGCACAAGTTCAGCAAGAAATTTTTTAGAGTGTTAGTAATTAATACCACGAATGCAATTAATTTGAATAATTTAATAAAGTAATATTTATGACACACAATCAGCCGACCAGAAACCACACGTTTACTCTTTCATAGCGTTGCCAGATAATATAATTTTTTTTTAATGATAGTGCGATTTTTTTTTTGATATTGTTTAATTGAGGTAGAAACTTTTTTGTTTATATTTACCATGGTAATTTTTGTTGCATTTAATTTGTGTTACTGTGAAAAAACTAACTTTTTGTCGGAATTGTTTTAAATTTTAACTGGCAACCTTAACTAGCAGTAGTACATTTTTTTGTAGCCACATACTGGCTCTATTGCTGTATGCATCTGTATTCTCTATTGAATTACAGCCCAACAAGCCATGAATGTCACTGTTCAAGCTAAACGGTACTTAAAACGGCAGCGTCTGATTTGCTGGTATGAAAACGACATGTTTTTGTACCTTAAAACCGTTGTCTATATAATTGTGAAGTCCTTTTTTATAATGTTGACTTTATATGATTTAAATACAAATTCTAAATGTTTGATAGTTTAAATCATAAGTCTGATTTGCTGGTATGAAAACGACATGTTTTTGTACCTCTAAACCGTTGTCTATATAATTGTGAAGTCCTTTTTTATAATGTTGACTTTATATGATTTAAATACAAATTCTAAATGTTTGATAGTTTAAATCATACTTGATTTTAAATACAAATTCTAGTTGTTTGAGAAAAAACTTTAATCAAATGGTAGAGCTCGACCAAACGGAAACAGCTGAAAAACAAAATCAGCAAAAATTCTAAAAACAACTTCAGTAAACATGCTTTGTTAGTGCAGACTACCAGCAGGCTGTTGGACTACATATAATAACATAAGCATAGAAACTAAAGTAAAACAGAAATACAACAACAAATGTGACATTATGAAATTGAGGAAAAAATGAGAAATTGACGCTTCAAATCTCATCGCCCCGATGGTGCAGTGTGTTAGCGCGCGCTTGCACGGGTAATCACAAAGATTTCTGATGATGCTTTTAGCAGAGCAGAAATTTTACAATAAAATCAAAGCTAGTGGTTTTTTTCCCTTTCATATTGAAAAAACTTTGTTGTTGTTGTTGTTTCTTTGGAAAAATTTGTTAGAACAATTAATTGTTCTAACTTTGACCTTAAGCTCAATAAACGATTTTAAACTATCAAACAACTAGAATTTGTATTTAAAATCAAGTATGATTTAAACTATCAAACATTTAGAATTTGTATTTAAATCATATAAAGTCAACATAATAAATATAGAGGTCATTTAGAAAAAACTTTAGTCCTTTTTTATATTTATCAAGAATCGAATTGAAACTTATGTTATATTCGCTTGATGCGTCGTTTGTTCTTGTCTTTTTCCCTCTCTTTTTCACCCGTTCGCCAAAAAACTCCTAAATATGGATCGAATCTTGTATTGAAATCAAGGTAGTTGAGTTGAGTTGCCGTTTATTGTTGCAACTTAACAAAATCCATTTTAAGAAAAGGTTACAATTGTTTAAAAACAAATAAAATTAATATACAACTTAAAGGTTTCTATATGACCTTTGTTGTGTTCGTAACCCAGAAGCAAATAAAAACAAACAAATAATAATAACAAACAGACCACCTAGTCACAAGCAAGGTCATCAACGTAAACAAACCTTGAAACACTGAGCTCATGTGAGTGCAATATGATCAAGCTGAGTAGTGCAACACAAGTTAAAACAATAAAACGGCATGAACGTAAACAATAAAAGAAATAGTGATTATTAATGAATCACTAATGTTGGCTAAGCGCAAGCAGCCACTTCTAGTATTAACAAAGAGCCGATCATATTACAATTTGCACATGTGGGTCATTCCATGTGCCCAAATGTTTAGTATTGCATTTTGCGGAAGACACAAAATGCAAGTCTGCATATTTGGTAACATCAATGATTGGTCTAATTAAATATGTTGGATATGTGCCTGGAAAATGGGTGTGTCTTAGAATAAGAAAAATTGTACAAATTGTTATAAAAGAAAATTAAATTTAAAATAAATAATGATTATACACATGAAAGTCATACCGGCAGCATTGCCTTCTTTTTTTTATATTCACAAATTGGCCTTGTGGCCTTTATACACAGCGCGGCTCGCTTAAAAGCCAAAACCATTATTTCAAATATTTAGTTAGGACTTTTTAAATATTTCCAAACGTAACATGACTATCCTGCGGACTCAAGCCTAGGAAATTTTTTGTGTGGAATCTACTGATTGAGCAGCACTCAACTGCTTATACGTGGAGTAAAGCTAGATGTCCCAGTACTCCAGAGAAGAGCTGAATGAATTGATCCAGCAACTAAACCACCCAGGATTTTTGTTGGAGGAAGAATACATTCCAGAAGCTGTGATTGAGAGCTCTCAACAAGCGCCGGTTTATGTGCCGACACCAGTCACGGCCGGAACCAAGAAGTTGACGATCGAGGAATATCAACAGAGGCAGCAACGCTTCAAAGAACAGCAACCACAGAAGAAAAAGAAGACTAGAGGAGGCAAACACGTACGGCGACGAAGGAAACTGGACAACCTATACAGGATGATCTATATAACAAAAGGGGCTGAGAAACTAAATTTCATTCAACAGCTGAAAAAATTGCAGTCGATGCCGTTGTAAAGCACTGTTTAAAAAAAAAATATAAATAAAATTTTTTTTTATAAATAAATCTATATACATAAATACATATAAAACAAATACTTAAAGGAAATATGGTAGAATTTGCGACTAGATGTTTTTACCAAGGATGCTTTGGGATATTATTTAATAAATATTGTGATAAATGTAATAAGAAAATAGTGGACATAGGAAAAGTTAGGTATCTAAGTTATAAAGCTAAACGTTTTCATTATAACTGTTTCAAATTTACTGTGTTTAGAGTGACTATTGGAGCAAGAGGGTTTAAGAATAGAGATATTGGAGTAATATGTCTTAAATGTAACATGATTGAATAAATAACAGATTTTTGATGGAAATAGTCTATGCAACGCAAATATTGACAAAACTGAAAAAGAGTCCGAATAGAACTTACACGAAAGAATACATAAGAGATACGTTACGAGATTTACAGAAAAAAATACTCAGGATTAAAGAGCGACAGGAAGAAGTAAATTTTGATTTAATAATAGAAAAAATTAAATTTTTTAAAATCTAAAGAATTTGAAAGTAAAGAATTAAAAAAAAATAATAAAGAAAGTAACATGGCTTCATTTGATTTGATTACTGTGTCCAAGTTGGTACCTGAATTTCAAGGAGATTTTCATGATTTGAACAATTACATTGGTCTAATTGAATTCTATCATGATACCTTGAAGGATGATCAACAAAAGCAAACATTGATAAAATTTATTCTGGCCACGAAACTATCTGAAAAAGTAAAGAATAAAATTTTAACAGAAAGCAAACAAACTACTCTTGAAGAATTTATAAAGCGATAACAGAGAAAGAGCTGTTAGCCATACTGTAGTGTTGGTCCTTGTTGACGTTAAGTAGGCCCTGCCTAATTTTGGTTGCCGGCGCTTAAAAACGCCACGGGCAAGAAAAGATTACTTTCAATTTGAAAGCCGGCACTTAAGAGCGCCAGGAACTTTAAAATAAAAAGGCAGCTTATTATGTTAAGCTTGAATCTCGTTAAAGACTGTTTATTTTGGGAAGCAGTTCCCTCTTTTATATCATCCTTAAATCTATGAACAAATTAGAATTATAATTAGTCTAAGTAGAGGCATGTAATAATTTAATTAGTGTAAGTAGTGAAGCATTCTTTTTAGTACTTAACTAACATTAATTTTTAATTTGTATTAGTTGCTTTAAATTAGAATTGAGTGGTTTGTTGTAACGTTAATTTTTCAGTGTTGGTAAACGTTAAATTAAGTGTCGTTAATTAACTAGCGTAAGTAGTATAGGAATATTTTTGTAACATTAATTTCTAATTACAATTGTTGTTTTAGCTTAAATGAGTAGCTTTTAATAACGTTAATTTTAAGTGTTGATAAACGTAAGTTTAATTTAAAATGAACGTTGATAGTTTGAATTTTAGTTATATTTTATATATATTCACTACACCCCTAACCTTAAGAAAAAAAATTATTTTTGTGTACATAAAATAATTTTTTTTATATATATAGTAAATAAAATTCTTGTTAATATAACTAAATTTTTATATAGAATTAAGTAAATACAAGTTTTGTTTACTAAAATTAAATTAATAGATTAATAAAATGTATTAATAAAGAATATATTAAAATATAAAGAAAAAATATATACAAATTAAATTTTATAAAATACAAATTCAAGCATTTTTTTTATATCCATTTCTTAAGCATATTATTATGATATTCTTTACTTTTTCCATTTATGTCTATTATTAAATTTACTCCATTTCTTTTTAAAATTCGATAAGGACCATGATATGGTGCTTGATATTTTCTTCTATTCATTGTTTTAACTATAAATCTCCTACGTTTAGATTTAACTCTTTAATTATAGTATTGTTTTCAACTCTTCTCGCTTTTACTGTGTTTATTAAATTTCTTGCTTTTTCACATGAAAACTTTAACCGTTGTTTTAATTCTTGTACGTAGTCTTCAGTTATGTAAAATTTTGTTTCTTTTAAAATTTCATCGTTTGGCAAGCAGGGCAACTTTCCAAAAATAAGCTCATAAGGCGAATACTTTACGTCAACATGAGGTGTTGTATTATAGGCAAATGTAAAGTAAGGTATCCAGTGATCCCATTCATCATTTTTACAAAAGTTTAACAAAAATTCATTGAGAACTCTATGGTTCCTTTCTATTGAACCCAAAGTTTCGTGGTGATAAGGAGTACTGAAAATTTGGCGTATGTCTAATAATTTACAAATTTCTGACATAAGTTGGTTTATAAATTCTGTACCCTTGTCAGATTTTAAAGTCTTAAAATGTCCGTAAATAAGTATAAAGTTGTCTACTAGTGTTCGAGCTACCGTTTCGGCGTCTTTAGTTTCCATAGGGCATGCTACTATGTATTTAGTTAGATCGCATTGAATTGTTAATATGTAACGATAGTCATTCGATAGACGTAGTGGTTAGTCATTCGATAGACGTAGTGGTCCTACCGTATCTATGGAGACTACTTCGAAACTACTCTCTGGTGTGTCAGTGATTGTAAGTTTTTCTTTCGTATGTTTAGTTTGTTTGTTAATTTTACATTGTTCGCAATTTAGTATGTATTGTTTTGTCATTTTGCTCATGTTTTTCCAGTTGTATCGTTGTTTGAGTTTCAAAACTGTTTTTCTTATCCCTAAGTGCCCTCCGTGTGTCGAGTTGTGGTATTCATAGATAAGTTTATTTTGTGTTTCTCTGTCTAAAATTTTTTTGGTTCATTATATAATAAAATTTTTACATTTTCTTTATTTCTTTTTAAATTGTTATAAGTATTTTTGAATTTATCCATGGCCATGGTTTTAAATATGTTATCATTTTTATTTAATGCTAGCGCTTTTATATTTAAGTTATACATTCTTGATGACAGTTTTTCCAGGGTCAGCTGTGTGAACAATGGGTTATCACTGCATCTTGTAATTACTTCTTTATCATAAACTTCTATTTTGGTACCTTTATAATTTTTGTGTGTAATAAATTTAAGTTTTTTCATATTGGTTATGTCGGATAGAGATGTACATTCCCAAACGAAAAGTTGATCAGGCTTATCGTTGGAAGTATCTTCTTTTGTTGTGTTGTTGTTATTGTTTTGTTCATTTAAGTTCTTTTTCATATTTCTTGTAATTGCTAGAATTTCATTTTCATTCCCTGTTGGAATCATAGCTTGTAAAGTTTGACTATTAACAATAATCCTTGATAACGCGTCTGCATTTGTATTCATCTTGCCTTTCTTGTAGATGATTTCAAAGTCGCAGTCGCAAAGGTCAAGTCTGATGCGTGTCATCTTCGACGATGGGTTTTTGTGGGAAAACAGTGATATTAAAGGTCGGTGGTCAGTTAGTGCCAAAAATTTTCGTCCGTATAGGTAAGGTCTAAAAAAATTTATAGCCCAATGTAAAGCCGGTAGTTCTTTTTCTATAATGGGTTTGTTTAAGTCATGTTTGTTTAACGATTTACTTGCGTATGCGATTGGTAAATCTGAACCTATTTCTCCTTGCGAAAGGACTGCACCAAAAGCATAGTTTGATGCGTCAGTGGTTAATATAAAAGGTTTGTTGAAATCTGGAAATTTAAGTATCGGTGGATTTAATAATTTAGTTTTTAATTCTTGAAAGGATGTTTCGCAGTTTTCATCCCAAACAAATTTTGTATTTTTCTTTAAAAGATTATTTAAACTTTTTGCTATGTCAGCAAAGTTAGGTATAAATCTGCGATAATAATTGCAGAAGGCTACAAATCTCGTAACTTCTGCGTTAGTAGGTACTGGGTATTTTTTGATGACATCATTCTTTGCGGGGTCCGTTTTAATCCCATTGGCAGTTATTAAATGGCCAAGATATATTACCTCTGGTTTCAGAAAGCAACATTTGTCCGCGTTTAGTTTCAAATTATATTTTTGCAGTCTTTGAAATACTTTGGATAAATTTTCGTTGTGGTTTTTCAAACTACATCCAAATACTATAACGTAGTCCACGTATAGGAATGCTTCTGCATCCAGTCCACTCAGCGCTATTGTTAGCATTCGTTGAAAGCTGTTAGAAGATATTTTTAACCCAAAAGGTAGTCTTTTGAATTGAAAATGTTCAGTTCCTGTCGAGAATGCTGTTAGTTTCATCATTTGTACTTTTCATCATTTGTTGATTTTTTTGGAACAACAAACAGTGGCGAGTTGTATGAACTAACAGAATGTTCAATAATATTATCTTCTAAGAGTTGGTCTATCTGTTCATTTATTTTTGTCATTTGGGTCTGTGGCAGTCTGTAGTTTTTTATGTAAACTGGTGTTGAGTCTGTCGCTTGAATATGTTGTGTATAAAAGTTATTTGCATTGAGTTTTTCTCCTTTGAGATGAAAAATGTCTTGAAAGTTTGTAATTATGTCAACGAGTGATTGTTTAGCTTGTGGGTTGTTGTGTCCGATGTCCAAAATTTCTAATAATTTATGTAATCTACTTGGATCAATTTTAATTTGTTTTCTACTTATATTTAATCTTTTAATGGTTTGATTTGACACTTGAAATCTTCTAAAATTACTATCTCATCTGTTGTGTTTAAGATTTTAATATGTGCTATACCTTTCTCTGGTATTAAGCAATTGCCTAAAAAATTCCTTCCTTTATTTCTTCATTCAGAACTATGCTGTCTTCTGTTCTTTTTAAGTCTATAGTTATAATGGTTTCAGTCCTTGCTGGTAAAATTATGTTTTTTCTTGCATTTTTCAAGATAATTGGAACAATAAACTCTTTGCTATATATAATGAATGTTATTGTGTATGTTTCAAAGTTGATTTTTGTCATAAATTTTTCCAGTATGTCTCGTCCAATTATTCCGTCTGTGTTAATAGGAAAGTTATTATCTACAATATGAAAGGTATGATTTATTTCTTCTTCCTCTATGACTAAGTTAAGATTAGTCGTACCTAAGCATTCTATGGATTCCGTAGTTATACCGGTTAGTTTTGAAATGTTTTCTGTATGAATTTCTTTTGTGTTATCTATCTTGCAAATTGAGACATCTGCGCCTGTATCAATCAAAAAGCTTAAGATTTTATTATTTTCTGTACATTGTAATTTAATGCAGTTTTTTAAATTTTCTGAAATTTTGTATATTAGTTTTGGCCTCTTCGGATAGCAGTTCTGCCATTCGGCCATTGTAGTTTCCCTGTCTATTATTGTTCCGTCTGTATTCGTTATTGTTTTGGTATCTGTTTGTGTTGTTTTGACTGAAATTATTAAGATTGTTAGGTCTGTAAGAATCGTTATTGTTTGTATTGTAATTTCTTTCTCTTTGGGTGATATTGTTTCGGTTATAGTTGTTAAAATCATTATTGTAATTGTTGTTTCTGTAATTTCTGTTTTCGTATCTGTTGTTCTGTCTAGAAAAATTATTGTCTCGCTGTCCTTGATTAATGTTGTTAGACCTGTAGTTTTGTCTAAAAGAATTGTTTTGTCTAAAATCTGTGTTGATATTTCTGTTTGTTCTATTGTGTATATAAAATATGTTTGTTTTATTTAAATTTAAGCTTTTTTCAGCTGTCATGCATGTGTCTATTGCTTCTTGAAATGTTTTTGGCGCATTAGCTAATAGAATATGTTGGTATTCTACATTTACGCCTTTCGTAAAAACATTTAAAGCCATGCTTTCGCTTATTTTATATATAGCTTCCTTTGCTTCCTGTGTTTGATTTGTAAGTGATTTTATTTCAAAGTTGCTAAGCTGGTCGCAAAGTTCACATATTTTTTCCCTGTACTCTGCTATGTTTAAATTGTTTTGTTTAGTTGTACCTAACTCTGTTAAGACTTGCTGAATGGTTTTTGGGTTCGGATACGCGTTTTCTAGCAATGTTTTTAGTTCGGCAAAAGTGTTTGGTTTATTTGCACGTCCTAAAATACTACGAACTTGTGCTGAAAGTTTAAAATTATATACATATTTTATGAATATTTCACGATCTTCATTTTTTGTTAAGTCGTGAAAAAGTTGTATTTGAACGACAAAATCTTCTAAGTTATTAAAATTACCTTTAAATATTTGTAGATTTTTGCCTACAGTATTAATATCAAAACTAGCCATTTTTGGAGAGTTTTCTTCTTCCCAAACGTTTGTTAAATCTAAATCCATTTCTAATTCTTCAGAAAATTTTTTTGCATTTGATTTTATATTCAAATTACCAAGAATTTTAAAAATTTTCTCAAGAATTAATTCAATTTGTAATATAATAGCATTAAATTCTGTTGAATTTTTAAATGTTTCTATAGCGTATTTAATGAATTCAAGTCTGTGTAATTTCTTTTTTATATATTGCTCGCTATATAATCTATTTTTACTTTTTTTTAGATTTAATTTAAATTTTTCTAATTCTTGTAAGTATTTATTAATGGTTTCCATTTAAAATTTCCATTTCTAATGTTAGAATTTTCAGTGAAAAGAAAAGTAGTACCTATAAAAAAAGTAGTATTAAAAGTAGTGAGTTGGTAACTCTGTTTACTATGTTCTGAACACTTCCCTTCTTTTGGTATGTGTCTGTAATCTATTACAATTACGAACAGAGCACAAAGGAAAATGTCAGGCCAGCATGAAAAAGTATAAACAAATCGAAAAAGAAGATTTGTTAAAAAAAAAATATGCTTGAATATTATTTTAGTGCGGAAAATATAAAATAAAAAAAAACGGATAAAGTTAAAAGTGATAAAATAAAGTTTAAAATATTGTTCATGTGTTTATTGAATATTTCATTTTAATACGGAAAATAATAAATAATAATAAAAAACGAATAAAGTTAAAAGTGAATGTGATAATGAAAAATAATGTTTATTTATTCTTGTTGGTGCGACTCGCGATTTCCTCTTCAATGGCATCGACTCGTGCCCACAAGTGACCGGATAGCTCGAACGGTGGTGGTGTGTCGGCATGTATCAGCCGCTTAATTGTGCCAAGCTCCGTTCTCAAACTCACCAGATGTCCAGAGCGATGGTGGCGTTTTGACTGCTGTTGATGTTGCTGCTGTTGCGACGTAGTTGGCAGAGTATTTTCTGGTGAGTTCCTCTTAATGCTTGCTTGGCGTTTGCGTTCGCGCACAATTTGTCCGGCACGTCGGTGTTTCGGTTTTTCTGTTTTGGGAATCGCGGTAAGCAGTGCTTCCTTTCTCCGTTCCTGCCGCCTGTTGTAGCTTTCTATAGTTACAGCTTGTGGTTGTTGTTTTGATGACTGCCGACTGCGGTACTCTTCTATCGAAATTTTGTGCGTGCTTGTTATTTTGCACGGTATGTAGACGGGTGCCTTTGTGGTGGTTGGTCCACTTGGGATGTACTCTTCCGTCATTAGTTTCTTTTACTTTTTCCTCCTCTATGTAATTTAGCCACGTCCTGTAGCTATTGATAAAATTTTGTGCGTGTTCTTCTAGTATGTTGTCTTGTTCTTCCAGCATAAATTCCGGGCTGAGCAAGATCGCCATGTAGTGTTGGTCCTTGTTGACGTTAAGTAGGCCCTGCCTAGATTTGGTTGCCGGCGCTTTAAAACGCCACGGGCAAGAAAAGATTACTTTCAATTTGAAAGCCGGCACTTAAGAGTGCCAGGAACTTTAAAATAAAAAGGCAGCTTATTATGTTAAGCTTGAATCTCGTTAAAGACTATTTATTTTGGGAAGCAGTTCCCTCTTTTATATCATCCTTAAATCTATGAACAAATTAGAATTATAATTAGTCTAAGTAGAGGCAAATAATAATATAATTAGTGTAAGTACTGAAGCATTCTTTTTAGTACTTAACTAACATTAGATTTTAATTTGTATTAGTTGCTTTAAATTAGAATTGAGTGGTTTGTTGTAACGTTAATTTTTTTAGTGTTGGTAAACGTTAAATTAAGTGTCATTAATTAACTAGCGTAAGTAGTATAGGAATATTTTTGTAACATTAATTTCTAATTACAATTGTTGTTTTAGCTTAAATGAGTAGCTTTTAATAACGTTAATTTTAAGTGTTGATAAACGTAAGTTTAATTTAAAATGAACGTTGATAGTTTGAATTTTAGTTATATTTTATATATATTCACTACAATACATTGGGGAATAAAACATTACAGACCATATTTGAAGAGCGTGAAGATAAATTCGTCAATCCGACGCTAACTTAGCAAAGACTCAAACCAAAATTTTTGCTCCGCAAAAAGTTAAATTCGTACTTTAAGCTAAGTACGAATTTAATTTTGGGAACAAATTTCCTCCCAAAATTAAATTCGTACTTTTAGCTAAGTACGAATTTAACTTTTGGGAGGAAATTAAATTCGTACTTTTTGCAAAGTACGAATTTAACTTTTAGGAGGAAATTAAATTCGTTCTTATTGCAAAGTACGAATTTAACTTTTGGGAGGAAATTATATTAATTATATTTGCAAAGTGTGAGTGTAACTTTTGATTCGAATTTAGCTTTTGCCAAGAATTTTAAAATAATATTATTGCAAAGAAAGAATTTAACTCTTGATATGAATTTAAGTCATGGCATCAACTCATAAACATTTTTTAAAAGTAGTGAATGTTAGGTCCAAAGTACTAAGACTCCATGCGAAATTTCTCAAAATCTGTCTGGACAATGTTTTTGTTATGCATATCATTTTACAGGTAATTAAAGCACCTTTCCAACGATATATAGCCTATAAGTGCACAATTAAGACTTTGGCCATAAACATTTTTTAAAAAGTAATGAATGTTAGGTTGAAAGTACTAAGTTTCAATGCAAAATTTCTCAAAATCTGTCTGGACAATGTTTTTGTTATGCATATCATTTTACAGGTAATTAAAGCACCTTTCCAACGATATATAGCCTATAAGTGCACAATTAAGACTTTGGCCATAAACATTTTTTAAAAAGTAATGAATGTTAGGTTGAAAGTACTAAGTTTCAATGCAAAATTTCTCAAAATCTGTCTGGACAATGTTTTTGTTATGCATATCATTTTACAGGTAATTAAAGCACCTTTCCAACGATATATAGCCTATAAGTGCACAATTAAGACTTTGGCCATAAACATTTTTTAAAAGTAGTGAATGTTAGGTCCAAAGTACTAAGATTCCATGCAAAATTTCTCAAAATCTGTCTGGACAATGTTTTTGTTATGCATATCATTTTACAGGTAATTAAAGCACCTTTCCAACGATATATAGCCTATAAGTGCACAATTAAGACTTTGGCCATAAACATTTTTTAAAAAGTAATGAATGTTAGGTTGAAAGTACTAAGTTTCAATGCAAAATTTCTCAAAATCTGTCTGGACAATGTTTTTGTTATGCATATCATTTTACAGGTAATTAAAGCACCTTTCCAACGATATATAGCCTATAAGTGCACAATTAAGACTTTGGCCATAAACATTTTTTAAAAGTAGTGAATGTTAGGTCCAAAGTACTAAGATTCCATGCGAAATTTCTCAAAATCTGTCTGGACAATGTTTTTGTTATGCATATCATTTTACAGGTAATTAAAGCACCTTTCCAACGATATATAGCCTATAAGTGCACAATTAAGACTTTGGCCATAAACATTTTTTAAAAAGTAATGAATGTTAGGTTGAAAGTACTAAGTTTCAATGCAAAATTTCTCAAAATCTGTCTGGACAATGTTTTTGTTATGCATATCATTTTACAGGTAATTAAAGCACCTTTCCAACGATATATAGCCTATAAGTGCACAATTAAGACTTTGGCCATAAACATTTTTTAAAAAGTAATGAATGTTAGGTTGAAAGTACTAAGTTTCAATGCAAAATTTCTCAAAATCTGTCTGGACAATGTTTTTGTTCTGCATATCATTTTACAGGTAATTAAAGCACCTTTCCAACGATATATAGCCTATAAGTGCACAATTAAGACTTTGGCCATAAACATTTTTTAAAAACTAATGAATGTTAGGTTGAAAGTACTAAGTTTCAATGCAAAATTTCTCAAAATCTGTCTGGACAATGTTTTTGTTATGCATATCATTTTACAGGTAATTAAAGCACCTTTCCAACGATATATAGCCTATAAGTGCACAATTAAGACTTTGGCCATAAACATTTTTTAAAAAGTAATGAATGTTAGGTTGAAAGTACTAAGTTTCAATGCAAAATTTCTCAAAATCTGTCTGGACAATGTTTTTGTTATGCATATCATTTTACAGGTAATTAAAGCACCTTTCCAACGATATATAGCCTATAAGTGCACAATTAAGACTTTGGCCATAAACATTTTTTAAAAGTATTGAATGTTAGGTCCAAAGTACTAAGATTCCATGCAAAATTTCTCAAAATCTGTCTGGACAATGTTTTTGTTATGCATATCATTTTACAGGTAATTAAAGCACCTTTCCAACGATATATAGCCTATAAGTGCACAATTAAGACTTTGGCCATAAACATTTTTTAAAAGTAGTGAATGTTAGGTCCAAAGTACTAAGATTCCATGCGAAATTTCTCAAAATCTGTCTGGACAATGTTTTTGTTATGCATATCATTTTACAGGTAATTAAAGCACCTTTCCAACGATATATAGCCTATAAGTGCACAATTAAGACTTTGGCCATAAACATTTTTTAAAAAGTAATGAATGTTAGGTTGAAAGTACTAAGTTTCAATGCAAAATTTCTCAAAATCTGTCTGGACAATGTTTTTGTTATGCATATCATTTTACAGGTAATTAAAGCACCTTTCCAACGATATATAGCCTATAAGTGCACAATTAAGACTTTGGCCATAAACATTTTTTAAAAGTAGTGAATGTTAGGTCCAAAGTACTAAGATTCCATGCAAAATTTCTCAAAATCTGTCTGGACAATGTTTTTGTTATGCATATCATTTTACAGGTAATTAAAGCACCTTTCCAACGATATATAGCCTATAAGTGCACAATTAAGACTTTGGCCATAAACATTTTTTAAAAAGTAATGAATGTTAGGTTGAAAGTACTAAGTTTCAATGCAAAATTTCTCAAAATCTGTCTGGACAATGTTTTTGTTATGCATATCATTTTACAGGTAATTAAAGCACCTTTCCAACGATATATAGCCTATAAGTGCACAATTAAGACTTTGGCCATAAACATTTTTTAAAAGTAGTGAATGTTAGGTCCAAAGTACTAAGATTCCATGCGAAATTTCTCAAAATCTGTCTGGACAATGTTTTTGTTATGCATATCATTTTACAGGTAATTAAAGCACCTTTCCAACGATATATAGCCTATAAGTGCACAATTAAGACTTTGGCCATAAACATTTTTTAAAAAGTAATGAATGTTAGGTTGAAAGTACTAAGTTTCAATGCAAAATTTCTCAAAATCTGTCTGGACAATGTTTTTGTTATGCATATCATTTTACAGGTAATTAAAGCACCTTTCCAACGATATATAGCCTATAAGTGCACAATTAAGACTTTGGCCATAAACATTTTTTAAAAAGTAATGAATGTTAGGTTGAAAGTACTAAGTTTCAATGCAAAATTTCTCAAAATCTGTCTGGACAATGTTTTTGTTATGCATATCATTTTACAGGTAATTAAAGCACCTTTCCAACGATATATAGCCTATAAGTGCACAATTAAGACTTTGGCCATAAACATTTTTTAAAAAGTAATGAATGTTAGGTTGAAAGTACTAAGTTTCAATGCAAAATTTCTCAAAATCTGTCTGGACAATGTTTTTGTTATGCATATCATTTTACAGGTAATTAAAGCACCTTTCCAACGATATATAGCCTATAAGTGCACAATTAAGACTTTGGCCATAAACATTTTTTAAAAGTATTGAATGTTAGGTCCAAAGTACTAAGATTCCATGCAAAATTTCTCAAAATCTGTCTGGACAATGTTTTTGTTATGCATATCATTTTACAGGTAATTAAAGCACCTTTCCAACGATATATAGCCTATAAGTGCACAATTAAGACTTTGGCCATAAACATTTTTTAAAAGTAGTGAATGTTAGGTCCAAAGTACTAAGATTCCATGCGAAATTTCTCAAAATCTGTCTGGACAATGTTTTTGTTATGCATATCATTTTACAGGTAATTAAAGCACCTTTCCAACGATATATAGCCTATAAGTGCACAATTAAGACTTTGGCCATAAACATTTTTTAAAAAGTAATGAATGTTAGGTTGAAAGTACTAAGTTTCAATGCAAAATTTCTCAAAATCTGTCTGGACAATGTTTTTGTTATGCATATCATTTTACAGGTAATTAAAGCACCTTTCCAACGATATATAGCCTATAAGTGCACAATTAAGACTTTGGCCATAAACATTTTTTAAAAGTAGTGAATGTTAGGTCCAAAGTACTAAGATTCCATGCAAAATTTCTCAAAATCTGTCTGGACAATGTTTTTGTTATGCATATCATTTTACAGGTAATTAAAGCACCTTTCCAACGATATATAGCCTATAAGTGCACAATTAAGACTTTGGCCATAAACATTTTTTAAAAAGTAATGAATGTTAGGTTGAAAGTACTAAGTTTCAATGCAAAATTTCTCAAAATCTGTCTGGACAATGTTTTTGTTATGCATATCATTTTACAGGTAATTAAAGCACCTTTCCAACGATATATAGCCTATAAGTGCACAATTAAGACTTTGGCCATAAACATTTTTTAAAAGTAGTGAATGTTAGGTCCAAAGTACTAAGATTCCATGCGAAATTTCTCAAAATCTGTCTGGACAATGTTTTTGTTATGCATATCATTTTACAGGTAATTAAAGCACCTTTCCAACGATATATAGCCTATAAGTGCACAATTAAGACTTTGGCCATAAACATTTTTTAAAAAGTAATGAATGTTAGGTTGAAAGTACTAAGTTTCAATGCAAAATTTCTCAAAATCTGTCTGGACAATGTTTTTGTTATGCATATCATTTTACAGGTAATTAAAGCACCTTTCCAACGATATATAGCCTATAAGTGCACAATTAAGACTTTGGCCATAAACATTTTTTAAAAAGTAATGAATGTTAGGTTGAAAGTACTAAGTTTCAATGCAAAATTTCTCAAAATCTGTCTGGACAATGTTTTTGTTATGCATATCATTTTACAGGTAATTAAAGCACCTTTCCAACGATATATAGCCTATAAGTGCACAATTAAGACTTTGGCCATAAACATTTTTTAAAAAGTAATGAATGTTAGGTTGAAAGTACTAAGTTTCAATGCAAAATTTCTCAAAATCTGTCTGGACAATGTTTTTGTTATGCATATCATTTTACAGGTAATTAAAGCACCTTTCCAACGATATATAGCCTATAAGTGCACAATTAAGACTTTGGCCATAAACATTTTTTAAAAGTAGTGAATGTTAGGTCCAAAGTACTAAGATTCCATGCGAAATTTCTCAAAATCTGTCTGGACAATGTTTTTGTTATGCATATCATTTTACAGGTAATTAAAGCACCTTTCCAACGATATATAGCCTATAAGTGCACAATTAAGACTTTGGCCATAAACATTTTTTAAAAAGTAATGAATGTTAGGTTGAAAGTACTAAGTTTCAATGCAAAATTTCTCAAAATCTGTCTGGACAATGTTTTTGTTATGCATATCATTTTACAGGTAATTAAAGCACCTTTCCAACGATATATAGCCTATAAGTGCACAATTAAGACTTTGGCCATAAACATTTTTTAAAAGTAGTGAATGTTAGGTCCAAAGTACTAAGATTCCATGCAAAATTTCTCAAAATCTGTCTGGACAATGTTTTTGTTATGCATATCATTTTACAGGTAATTAAAGCACCTTTCCAACGATATATAGCCTATAAGTGCACAATTAAGACTTTGGCCATAAACATTTTTTAAAAAGTAATGAATGTTAGGTTGAAAGTACTAAGTTTCAATGCAAAATTTCTCAAAATCTGTCTGGACAATGTTTTTGTTATGCATATCATTTTACAGGTAATTAAAGCACCTTTCCAACGATATATAGCCTATAAGTGCACAATTAAGACTTTGGCCATAAACATTTTTTAAAAGTAGTGAATGTTAGGTCCAAAGTACTAAGATTCCATGCGAAATTTCTCAAAATCTGTCTGGACAATGTTTTTGTTATGCATATCATTTTACAGGTAATTAAAGCACCTTTCCAACGATATATAGCCTATAAGTGCACAATTAAGACTTTGGCCATAAACATTTTTTAAAAAGTAATGAATGTTAGGTTGAAAGTACTAAGTTTCAATGCAAAATTTCTCAAAATCTGTCTGGACAATGTTTTTGTTATGCATATCATTTTACAGGTAATTAAAGCACCTTTCCAACGATATATAGCCTATAAGTGCACAATTAAGACTTTGGCCATAAACATTTTTTAAAAAGTAATGAATGTTAGGTTGAAAGTACTAAGTTTCAATGCAAAATTTCTCAAAATCTGTCTGGACAATGTTTTTGTTATGCATATCATTTTACAGGTAATTAAAGCACCTTTCCAACGATATATAGCCTATAAGTGCACAATTAAGACTTTGGCCATAAACATTTTTTAAAAAGTAATGAATGTTAGGTTGAAAGTACTAAGTTTCAATGCAAAATTTCTCAAAATCTGTCTGGACAATGTTTTTGTTATGCATATCATTTTACAGGTAATTAAAGCACCTTTCCAACGATATATAGCCTATAAGTGCACAATTAAGACTTTGGCCATAAACATTTTTTAAAAAGTAATGAATGTTAGGTTGAAAGTACTAAGTTTCAATGCAAAATTTCTCAAAATCTGTCTGGACAATGTTTTTGTTATGCATATCATTTTACAGGTAATTAAAGCACCTTTCCAACGATATATAGCCTATAAGTGCACAATTAAGACTTTGGCCATAAACATTTTTTAAAAAGTAATGAATGTTAGGTTGAAAGTACTAAGTTTCAATGCAAAATTTCTCAAAATCTGTCTGGACAATGTTTTTGTTATGCATATCATTTTACAGGTAATTAAAGCACCTTTCCAACGATATATAGCCTATAAGTGCACAATTAAGACTTTGGCCATAAACATTTTTTAAAAAGTAATGAATGTTAGGTTGAAAGTACTAAGTTTCAATGCAAAATTTCTCAAAATCTGTCTGGACAATGTTTTTGTTATGCATATCATTTTACAGGTAATTAAAGCACCTTTCCAACGATATATAGCCTATAAGTGCACAATTAAGACTTTGGCCATAAACATTTTTTAAAAAGTAATGAATGTTAGGTTGAAAGTACTAAGTTTCAATGCAAAATTTCTCAAAATCTGTCTGGACAATGTTTTTGTTATGCATATCATTTTACAGGTAATTAAAGCACCTTTCCAACGATATATAGCCTATAAGTGCACAATTAAGACTTTGGCCATAAACATTTTTTTAAAGTAGTGAATGTTAGGTCCAAAGTACTAAGATTCCATGCAAAATTTCTCAAAATCTGTCTGGACAATGTTTTTGTTATGCATATCATTTTACAGGTAATTAAAGCACCTTTCCAACGATATATAGCCTATAAGTGCACAATTAAGACTTTGGCCATAATCATTTTTTAAAAGTAGTGAATGTTAGGAATTTTGGCTGGCAACCTTGGATCAGTGCGACATAGTTTGTTATTGTTTTGTTTTTTTCGCATTTATTTTGTTATGAAACCTTCTCCACGAAAAAATTTAACGTGGATTCACTGAGCACCTTCAGCTTGATTAACATTATTTCAATTCACACAAAAACATGCTGAAAGTAGTCAGTGACTTCAGCTTTACCAACAACAACAGCAACGCAAAACACACACATGCGCATGCGCACAACAAAAACAACACTCACTCAATGATCCAAGATTGATTTATAGGTTTTGTTATTGTTTTCTTTTGCTAACTTTTTTCTATTTTAAATGTGTCTTTTTAATTCTTTTTTTATTGAAAGCACCAAGCAACACAAAGCAAAGAACAAGTTGATACTTTTGTATTTGTTTTTGGTTTCCTCGAAATTTGTGTTGAGTGCAGAAAAGCGGGCTTAAATATGCTTATATTGCGGGCAGCAACAAGTATTGTTGATATTTTTTCACTTTTCTTGTTTTGTTTGGGAAACCTATACATTTATTTAATTCTTATTACTTATTGATATTGTGAGCGTCATAACAAAATTAAGAAAAATGGATTCGTCTGACGAAATGTTTTTTAATTTCCAATGCAGCAATTTATATTGTTATGGGAAAAAACAAATCTTTCAGAATTCATCCTATTGCATTTGTCAACAAAAACCAAACACAAGTTTCACTCTATCATGTCAGCCGCTGCTGTTGTTTGTATGTGTGTTTCAACGAATCTATTCTGTTGTTGCTGTTTTTTTGTTTTGATTCTTTTTTTCACTCAAAAGATGATGAAAACAAAATCAAAACAGTCCACAGTTTTGTTCGGATTCCACAAAAAGTCTATTAAATGCAATCAACAACTAATTAAAAGGATTATTTTTCATATATTTTACATGTCCAACAAATGGTAATTTCATAAATCCATAATTTTCGTTGTTTCAGTTATGCAAAATTTATCACCAACAAGAACAACATAGATGCACAATAACAAAACCAATCTTCACACTCGTTGCTATGTTGTGTTTACATGGTGTTGTTTTTGTGTGTTTATCATAACATATCCACGTGCGCTGATGCTTATTATGCTTGTGTGTGTGTGTTTCGTCCAACGAAAAAATAATAACATAAAATGCATCTAATATAAATTCTTCCTTGCGTTAAAAAAATTGTCCATCTTCAATTTTAACATAAATTAGACAAACACGCAAAATCAGCTGCGAGAAACCAGGACAAAACACTTTTCTCGCTGTACCTTCTTTGGTCTGCCTGCCGTCACTATGTGGACTTCGAGCAGATTTATATGAAAACTAGCTGAACCCGGTGTGCTTCGCTACTCCCCTCGTTATAAAATAAAATTAAAAGTATTTATATATATTTCACGCCATCGAATTTTCGAAATAAGTCCACCCCAGCGCCACCTACCGTGTCCATTTATACACAAATTATTTTCTTATGATCAAACAAACATACATTCTGAATTTCAGTTAAATTGGTCCATAAATTCAAATCTTCGATATAAGTCCACCCCAGCGCCACCTATCGGGTCCAAATATAGCCTATGTTACCCACCGTACCAAGATGAACATTACCTGAAAATTTCATCAAAATCGGCCCAGCCGTTTTGGAGTCCATACGTTACATACATACACACATCCTATTTTATATATATAGATAGATTATCCTTTTTCCACAACTTCTGTTTGCATTTCTGCTATTTTTTGTGTTAATTGAATACGTTTCATAATCTTGATGATGTATATTTATTGCTTACGCTTACAGAATTTGAATTATAACTGCTCATTTCAGTTCTTGTGTGTTATTTCAAATCGATGACTAAAATTTTATAATAAATTGCACGACGTGTACGTCGTCCAAGGTTTGATCGTCTAATAGGAGGCATTAGTGAAGCAAATAACTCTCACTTAAAAATAATAAAGTCGTTTTTCACTAATCCAATTCAAAAGAAGAAACAAACTTACGGAATAAATGTTTCTGTATGAATGCTCGCAATCCAATTAGATAAACTCACTTTTTCAGCACAAACTTATGTTCTTTAAGAATGAATGTTTTGATAAATATTGCACGGAATTTCAATTGATTGTAATGCTTTTACCGTATATGGATATAATGCGTGATTTACGATAATCCGGAATCAGTTAAATAATACACAAAACTCGAATAAATTGCGTCAAGAAAAATAGCACCTTTAGTGTAGAAAATGACAATGCGAAAATTACACCTGTCAAATTGAGCACAGTCTAAGTCAATGTATAACGCCATCTATCGGATTTTGGCATTGAAGCCAATGAGATGTATTACAACGGTTGTTTTTTAAGACGTTTCGTTACACTGAGAAGTTTCTATTTTTTCATTTGTAAAGGCATTAAAGAATAATTGCACACAAAATTTCATACAAAAAATCAATTTTCGACTTTCCCAAATTTCCGCACTTCGCATTTACTGCAAGTTTCCGTGCTTTACACTAAGAACTTTCTATATTTTCATTTGGAAAGCCATTAAGGAATAATTTCACACAAAATTTCATAAAAAAAATTAATTTTCGATTTTTCCAATTTTCCGACTTTTCCAGAGAGATTTTCCAATTTTCCGCATTTCGCATTTTCCGCAATTTTCCATGTTTTACACCAATAACTTTCTATTTTTTCATTTGGAAAGCCATTTAGGAACAATTACACACAAAATTCCATACAAAAACTCAATTGTCAATTTTTCCAATTTTCCGACATTTCCGGAGGATTTTCCCAAAATTTTCTTTCGTAAAAACCTTCTCCTGGCAATTACGAACAACTGAAAAAAAATTTGAGCCAATTCGGCCCAGCCGTTCTCAATTGATGAATTACTATACATTTTTTACACCATTTTTATATATATAGATGTATGAAACCACTTTTCTCGCACTGGTGCCTGCCTGTCTGCCTGCCTGCCTGCTTCGGCGTTTACTCAGCGGTCAGCCTAAGCGTTTTACGAGCACTTGTTGCTCGGGACATTTTGGAGACAACAAAGGCAGTACGGCGTTATTTGCACAATTTTTTTTCATACATTTCTCATAGAAAAACATTTCAGAGTCAAGTCGCATCGACATGGCTTTCTGAATGAATAACAAATGAGGCATTATGAGGGGTAATTATGTGAGTGGATTTGAGTAATGTTATGAAATCTGAATTTACTTTCAATGAACTCTTTGACACCGTTCAGGACACCAGAAAAGAGTGGTTTGAAGGAGAAAGTAAATAGAATTTGGCAGCAGTGTTGTCATTTAAAATTTCTTAATATAGGCAAATTGAGATAAAAAGAAGCTGCTGATATATAAAAGGGTAACATTTTATTATAGTATAAATTACAGTCAAAAAAGTATATACTTGAAAGACTTTTTACTAAATAAATATAATATACACAGTCCAAAAACGGCATTAAATTTTATTAGCTGTTGTACAATGATGATGACATTTAAAAATATTTCAAAACTTTAAAGTTTAAATATTGGAATTAATTGCCGCATAAACTTTCAATAGTATGTAGATACAAATTGATCAATGATCACAATAAAAAAAATTGTAGATATGCTAAATTGCAAAGAGTGAGTATAATGTCTCTAAAAGGCCGTAAAAACCACAATTGAGATAAAGTGACAACACTGTTTGGCGACCAGTTTCATTGTGTTCGCGAGATCACAAAAAAGGATGAGACTTGTGGTCTCTCAGCTGATGTGAAATGAAAACTGCGAAAACGAGCGAAATAGATATTTCAAATCAGCTTTGGCAAAAAGCGTTGAGTTTGAACACATATCAGGAGAAATTATGGAGAAATTATTATAAACCAAATTTTGAATTCTTGAATACTTGTTTTCGTTTGGAGAGAAAATTTTACAGAACTATGTTGAGTTTGAAAAATCGACAGTATAAGAACTGAAGGTTGGTCCTCAAACCATTCATTCTTTGTAAAGTCAGAAAGAAGTTGAGAAATTTATCGTCAGTGCAATTATTCATAATGGTCAATGAAAATTATTTTAATTTTTGTGTGAAGCTTTCACTTAAGCATATTTTAACTGAAAAAAAAATGGACTATGAAAAATTACAGCAATATTGTTATAGCAATGACTATTTTGAAGTGATTTTCAAAAATTTTAACCAGTGTAAAAGTTTTATAAAACTCAATAAAAATTATCACAATGTTATTGTCCAAAACAACAACCGAAACCGAAAACGGGTATCAACAATTTATAATAGAATGGTAAGTTTCTTAATCGGATGCTTCTTCTACGCTTCATATTAATTATAAAATAATTTGTTTGTGAATCTTTTGAAAAATTTACAATTTTTTTTTACTTGGTGATATTAATTTTCTTTGAAGCTCGTATGTTCACAATTTTTTTCCGATTTAAACAATATAAAAAGTGTTGTGTTTTTATGAGGTTTCTAAAAAAACAAAATTATAGTTTATTATAACTGTAATTATTCAAAACACGATGCCACTGCTTTTAAGGCTTTACTGAAAGGACTGAGATACCTTTAAATTTAACCCTTGTTAACCCATAAAACTAGAATAATTGGTTTTAATGTAAGTTTAAGTGTAGAATTGTTATACTTAACAGATGCACATAATTTAAAAATCCTCTTCGTTGTTTACAGTCAAATAAAAAATTTTTTGAAAAAGTTGATAGCAATGTTAGAGCTAAATCGAATATCGACAAAATAATTTATAAGTGAAAGAAAAATGTGTACGCATATGTGGATAATTTTAATTTAATAATTTTTTGTTCGTTACAATTTTTTTATAAAGTTTCTTCAAGTAATAAATTATTAAGTATTTATTTAAACAGTGTTACAAAAATTATATTTCTTGAAAAACAAGTTGCAACTAAATTAAACGGTTATAGGTGTTTTAATAGGTGTTAAAGTAAGCTTAGAAAAAATCAGATCAAAAAAGCAAAAAATACTTGAGTTTTTATCCAAAATAGTTTCCGGATTCTGAAATAAGATACTCGAAAAGTTTTAGTGATTAAATATTTTTAAATAAAAATTACCTACATATAATTTTATGTGCAACAAAACGTTGGTTGTTGATTGATCAGATATTTAAAGTTTTCCTTTTTTTTTATTAAATATGTACTTTAAAGGAAAAAATTGTGTTAACAACACATATCAAGAAAAATAATTAAGACTTTGATCAACAAAGTTTTAAAAGTTTTCGTCTAAGCAATTTTCAATATACTTCAATTAACGTTTACTATATATTTACCAATTAACTAATGGTGTTTTCGTTTCTCGAAAGAATGTTGCATTTTTTGCCCTCTTTCTGCCATCTTTGAGAATTCTGAATTTTTCTTCTTTTGAGGTCAACATTTTTTGAGAAAAGAACACGAATCAATTTAAGAGGTCACTATTTTTTCTCAAGACGTTTGAATTTCCATAGGGCAAAAAAAAATTTAAATAAAAAATTAAAGGGCCATAAATTAAAAATGAATTGAAATTTAAACAAAAATCAAGCATCTTATTGGTCTTTTTCAAGACAGTTTAAAAACCTTTCGAAATAGTCGTACATGGTTTAAGTATTTTATGAAAATGTTCCTTGAAAATTTCACTTTATGTCTCTTTGAGTAAAATTTGCCTTTATTGCATTAAAATTTCCTACCAAATACGCAACTAAAAATTCTTCCGATGATGAATAATTACCATTTCTCCAGGTGATACGAAAATTCGATTTTAGAGTACCAATAACTTGTGTCCAATTTTATTTTTTTTTATTTACATATTTATTAATTAATTAATTCTTTTTAAAAATTAATAAAAACTATTAAAAATTATGGCTTACTTCGTAAACGCATTTATGCAATGCATCAGTGTGTTTTATTGGAAATAAGTGTGAAGCTGATTAACCAAAACTGTGCAACTATACTATTTTTAAGAATATCACCAGAGTTGCGCAGTTTGGTTAATAAGCTTCGGACCAATTCAAAATAAAACACACATTGCATAAAGGCGTTTTAGAAGTCAACCATAATTATAAGTAATTGTAATTACTTTTTAAAATAAAATAAAATAAATAAATCTATAAATATAAAACAAAGTGGCGTTAGTTACTACGCTTATAACTCAAGAACGGCTGGACCAATTTTGATGATTCATGCCAATTCGAACTGGTCTCCCGAAAATTCCCCGAAAAAAATATTAAGAAAATTCATTTTCTCATACATCTTGTATGGAGCTACTTTACGACGCATTCTGGATGATCGATGACGTTTTTTTTGTAGCAATTTTTTTTTTTACGAACGAACATAATTTTAAATGCTGGTTCCGTCAGAATTTTTAAAGTTTTAACAAATTTTTAAGTATTCGACCAGAACTTACGCAAGCAAGATTATATTTGATGGGCGTTTGGAAACGGGGGCTTGGCAGCAAAGCGCTAATAAAAAACAAGAATTGGAAACAAGTTATCGGAACTCAAAATCGAATTTTCCTATCACCTGCAGAAATGGTAATTCTGCATCATCGGAAGTATTTTTAGTTGCTTATTTGATAGGAAATTGTTTTGCAATAAAGGCAAATCTTATACAAAGAGACTTAAAGTGAAATTTACAAGGAACATTTTCATAAAATACTTAAACCCTATACGACTATTTTGATGAATTGCATAAATACGTTTTCTAAGTCAGCTTATAATACAAAGTAAGCAGCACTAGCAACAAAAGCTTTCGGCATTTCTTTTTTATTTATTTTTTTATCTTCTTTTTAGAAACAAAGTCAAAAGCTTTTAAAAATTGCATTTAAGAAAATTTTTTGACAAATGTGTTCTTTTTTTAAGCAAACTTTAAAAATTTTTAAAATATTGAGATATACATATTTCATATGCATTTACTCTTACTTTGATTACATTTTGTTGCACCCTATTTTTGAAATATCTTCATAATTTTTTAAAAATAAAGCTAGCTACAAATGTCGTAAAAAATAGAAAATTAAGAACGTCACATATCCATGGTTGGTCGTTTAAAGTTTTTTGATTAAATGTGTTCAAAATACTGAACTTAAAGTAAATTAAAGTTCAGATAGTTACTTCTCAAACTTACTAGATTTGGTACTTTTTGATAAAAAAGTGAAGGCTTTCCTATCGATCAGTTAAGAGACAGCAAAAGTTTTTCGGTTTCCTAATTTTTTTCAAAAATTTGATATAATATTGCATAATTGTTAATAGTTCGTTTAAAAAATAGTAAAATTTTTCCTTAATTAAAGTTTTCTATATGACCTCGTTATTTATTATGTTGGTTTTCTATGATTTAAATACAGATCTAAATGTTTCGTTAGTAAAGATTCTAAAATCATTCGTGGTTTTCTTGATTTTCCAAAGAAACAACAACATTTTCATTTTTCCTTTTCATATTGAAAATGTTGTTTCTTTGGAAAAAATTCGTTAGAGCAATTAATTGTTCTCACCTGACCTAAAGCTCAATAAACGATTTTAAACTATCAATCAAACAACTAGAATTTGTATTTAAAATCAAGAATGATTTAAACTATCAAGCATTTAGAATTTGTATTTAAATCATAGAAAATCAAAATTTTTTTTTTTTATTTGAATATGTTTTTTTTAATTTATTTACGTTCAAAGTAGACACAAACTAAAAAGGTGCGTTGTTGGCCCAGGTGATAAGGGCACTTGAAGGCATCTTAAAAAAAAAACTTAAATAAATTATTGTTCTGTAGGCTTGTCGTTCTTGCAGGTAGCAGATTAAAACATTTTCATTCAAAAATAAAAAAAAGTGAGCTTCTAAACTGAAATGTTAAAAAATTGAGGCTTTTTTGTGGAAAATCGGGGGGAAAAAATAAGATAACATTATTAGAAATGCACAATTCGGGCCGATCAAAAAAACGTTTCCAAAAAAAAGCTCTTAAAGTTTTAACAACACACAGCGCGCAGTATGTGGCGCAGTCGACTATTATTCGACTATAAGGCTGAACGTATAAGCGAGACACGGTAAGCGATATATTTTTCCATATCAAAAAATATTTTTTTTCGTTTCTTTCACGACGTTCAGCTTTCGTTTCGTTGTACATAAAGAGAACAGTTAATATTTAAGATTATGCTTAATCTGCTTAAACATAAAATTTTAAGAAATTATTGAGAAATTTGAAAATACTTTGAGTTTCATGAATTTCTTAGAATTGTTGGCCATTTTCTTCGTACTAGAACATTATTTTAAATAAAATCATGAAACCATATAATTTCTTTTATATTTATATCTTTGTAAGCTAGCTTATTTTCGATTTTATGAAAATTTCTAAAAAAAAAAATATTCTAATTTTTTAAATAATTGACCCTTACATGTTTATCCAATTGGAGTATAATGTAGTAATAAATGAAAAATAATTGTATTATTTTTGAATAAGTATATTATTTACTTAAATCAATTCATAAAAACGTGCCTTATTTGCAATAATGTAGGAACACTTTTTCAAAATGCATTAAAAATAATAACCTATTGATAACTTGAGAACGGTGTTACAGAATAATTTTTAAAGCACATATTTGAAATCAGAGTCTTATTGTACATTTTAATTGACTGTTTAAACTTTGAAAAAGTTTTTTTCTGATGTTTAATTACGTAACATAGTTTTGTTCCTTTACAATACAGAAGTAAATTGTGAAATTTTCAGAAAAAAATATTGATATTTAAACGAGCCGCTTGCGGCCTTTAAGTTGAAAATCTGATTTATATGGAAAAATTATATTTTTTCAAAAATTTCCAGTAACTTTTTTGAGTGCAAATTTTAAAAAAATGGTAAGCAATTTAATTTTTCTTCAAAATGAGTTACACTCATTACAAATTTTACAAATTTAAAAATCTAAGTTTTGAAAAAATTAACGAGAAATAAATTGTGGGTAGTTTTGAGCTATTTTGTACAAAAAATTAAAATAAAAAAATTAGGATACTACAATTTAGTGTTTTTAACCTAATTTATGCATTTAAGTCTTGTAATCAATTTGTATTTTGGGAAAATAAAAGGTATCTCAGTTTCAAAGTCTTAAATCATTCTGAATAGTATATAAAAACCATTCTTTTGAAAATTGGAACAGAATCTGAATTCAACCAAATTGAAAATAAATCTAAATATATTTTTTAATGTTCTTACACCAAATTGCTTATTTCAATTTATTTAAAATAAAAATACGATTCGGTAAAAAAATATGTCTATAAGAGCTGGAGATAAATTAATTGAACTATCAAAAAAGTTTATACATTGAATATTATAAATTACATTTTTGTTTGAAGATTATTATATTTTTTAAAGAGAACGGAAAAAACTGATTTCAACGAGGAGCTCGAAAATTTTAAAAGTTGGTGCCTGAAAAGAGATGAATTTTCTTATTTTGAAGCAGTTAGAAGTCTGTTCCATAGTCTGGATTTCGAGTTAATGGAAACAAATTTATGTGAACGCTCATTTCAAGATTCGAATAAAATGATTTCGAAAGCAGTCAATACATCAAGTTTAAAGGTTGATCTATTAGATCACTACCTATTCGGTGATACTGATGAAGTTGGCTTTGCAAATCATAGTAACAGCGACTTGGCAACAATTTTACCAATTGGAGCAATAATACCAACTTTCAACTCTCTAAAAGAATCCGACTTCGAAGCAAATGTTCCACTTTGTTCGACAAAGTTTGAATCCTCCATCAAAAGTACACCCTTACAACAAGAAATAATTGATATTCACGTGACCTCAAAATCCGCCACCAACAATGAGACTATGCAACAAGAAATACTCAAAATTAATGCAACCTTAAAATCAGCCATCAACACTGAAACCATACATCAAGAAAAAGTAAATATCAATTTAACATCTAAATCCGTCATCAACAATACATCCATAAAACAAGAAATACTAAGTAACGATGAAACCTCAAAACCAACCATCACCAATACACCCATACAAGATATAGTAAATATCGATGTTACCTCAAAATCAGTCGATATTGAAGACTTTCTAAAAGTGCGAAAGTTAACCAAAAAAATTATGCATCCCAACAGATCAGTTGAAGTATATAAATTAAAAAATCCATCTTTAAAAAAGTCTGCTAAAATGCTCCCGCAATCCACTGAGTTTCGTCATCATGACGCCAAGTTTTCATTTTCAAATGAAGTAACAAATCTCATTAAAGAGAAGTATTTTTTACAAAGCGATGAGTACATCGACAATAAAGTGACTTTTACAAAATTTATAGAAGACGCAGTAAGAGAGTCTTACAAACTCTGCAATAATGTTTGCCCCATTAATTTTACGGGAACGGGATTCAATTTCAATAAGCTTATAATGCGGCTATATGCTAAATGCATATATTCAGAATTCGGCTGTAAAAAATATAAGTTTTGCATAGATTTTTCGCAAGAAGAATTTCTTGTTAAGGTCGAGGCAAATCATTTGCATATAAAACACCCAATCAATGCTGCAAAAAAACATCAAATTCGCGCTGTTCGGCGCACAGTCGCAAAAAAAGAAATACTACGACAGTTTGCAACGAATTGGCGCGATTTAAAGCTACGCCAGCAGTCGGGAGCTCTGAGGAAACTTGGCAATCTGCAAAGTGTTCCAACTCTCGAAGCAGCGAGGAAAATTAAATCCGAAGCAAACAGAGAATTTGATCGCGACAATGATGCTTTTATTGACATTGTAAAAATGAGAAGAGAACCAAAATATGCTGCATTCATTCAGAAAGTTTCTGAACCATTGGAAATATACCTTTGGTCAAAAGATCAACTAGAAATTATACACAAAAGTTCTAAGATGCTTTTAAAAAAAAGCAGGAATACAATTTTTATGGATGCGACGGGAAGCATTGTTGAAAAAACTGAAAAAAATAGTAAACGTGTGTTTTTATACAGCTTAGTTATACATATTAAAAATGAACTAAGCAGAGAGTCGGGAATATTATATCCAGTGGCTGAAGCCTTATTATGCAGTCATTTTTCTGAGGATATAGAGAGGTTTTTGAGCTCTCTAAAAATATTTTGTATAGTAAACAAAATCAGTTGGCCAATTTCAAAGAGAATATGCTTGGATTGGAGCTTTGCTAGCATAAATGCTTGCATAAGAGTATTTAACAAAAATGTAGAAATACATTCGCTAAAACAATATTTAGCTGCATGCTATGTTTTTTGTGTAAATATTTCAAATAGGAAAAAAAAACATGTGAAATTTGTAGTAATTCAAATTTGTTGTAGCCATTTTTTAAAAATTATATTTAAGGACGTAGACGAACATTTTACTGAAAATAATATTAAATACACTCTAAAAAAATTTGTAAGTTCAGCAATAAATTTATGTTTTATCGATGATTTTTTCCGTTGGTTTGAGGCAATAGAAAAAGTTTTGTTATCAACTTCATATAACGAATACGTAAAAGATTAAATTTTAGTATTAAAAAATATTGAGGAAAAATACGAAAAAAAATCTGGCCAGGAAACTGCAAAAAATATAAAAATAAATGAGGAAAATCTTAAATCGAAAATTTTTAAAGAAAGTCCTTTTTACAAAAAAGCGTTAAACATATTTTTGAAAGTAAAAATGGAATGCGAGAAATATAATGAAAGCATGAATAATAATTTCTTTAATCCAACTTTTGCGAATTTGATTTTAAATAAATATTGTCCATATGCTCCACTGTGGAGCAATATAATGGGTTTCCATGTGGAAACAACATCAAAAACAAGAATTTCAAATGGACCCGTAGAAGGTTACTTTGCAAAGGAAAAAGTTTTTTTACTTGAAGGAAAAAAAAATGTTCGACCTTCAGAATACGTACGCATATCCGTAAATTACTTAACAGCAAAACAAAATGAAATTGAAGGTTTATATTTTGATAACTTAAACATAGAAAATAAAATAAAAATAAGACCTAAAATTGCCTTACAAGAAGACCAGTGGAACAGAGTTCCTGTGCAGTCAAAAAAAAATATTAATCCGTTGCATATTCAGGCAGAAAAATATTTCAAAAAATTAAAAGCAAATTGTTATGAAAGCCATATCTCAGAAAATATAAGTATTGACACAATTCCTATAGATATAAATTATTACTCTTTAAAGAAACTACCTAGAGTTTTTAGGGATATAAGGTTTCACATTTGTGATTTTAGTTATATATTCGATAGTATTTATTCTGATTTAGTTGTACGAAGTGGAACCTTAGATTTGAATGAATTGGTGTCCTTAGATGGACAAGCCGAGTTATTTAATAATGTTGTTGAAATATTTCTGCATATTTTGATTTATTCCTTAAAATTAAAAAACATATTTGTCACCATGTGCATCCAAGGTGACGTCCTTTTTTATAGCTCACAACTAAAAGAAATAAATATTTCTTCATTTTTACAAATTCAGGACAAACATTTCGTTTGCATTCCAATTTTACGCATGAGACATTTTACGTTAGTATTTCTAAATTGTATAAAAAAACATTTCGTGTATATTGACCCCTTAGGTGAAGACGAAAAAACAACATTGGTTATGTTTGAAAAATTTTTAAAAATTTTAAGTATTTTAAAAATTGATAGCAGTAATTGGAAAATTGTAAGAGTTGAACACACACTACAAACTGACTCATATAATTGCGGTGTACACATTTGTCAGTTCGTGGAAGCTCTTCTAGAGGGAAATACTTTAACTGAGTTAGATAGTCCCCAAAACTATAGGAAAAAAATTAAAACACTAATAGTCAGCCATATATCCCTAAAAAATAGAACATGCTTACATTGCGAAAGAAACTGGAATGATACTTGTATTGAATGTTCCAAATGCAAAAGAGTAGTTGACAACGAATGCTTAAAAAAACACTACAGGACTAATTTTAATGAAAAATGCCATCTTAACAATTTTAAATGCATACTATGCCAGTATTAAATTTTCCACGAATTGTCATATGTGTTCCTCGCAATTAAATGTTTCAGGTTTAAGTGTTGTTCTCTAACATTTTCCCGATTATTGTTATCAATATTAATCGTTATTCCATCGTTTTTTTATTCATATTCGATGTTAAGGTTAATATAAATGATATGTTTTACACAGCTGATAAATACTAATGAAGAATGCCGATTGCGGACGAAAAGTGAGCAAATAAAAAGTTTGTCCTGAATTTGTAAAAATTAAAAGTATATATCGCTTTTTAGATTTTAACTATAGAGTAGTTACCCCCTACTGAACATTATCAGAGTATGTTTTTTATTTAAAAGAAATGAATGAGAATATGCACGACACGAGTTTAATGAAATTTAAAAATTAACTACGTACATCTAAATCAGCTTTACACTTTGGGATAAATAATTAAAGTAAAAAATGTAAACCTAATATTCTTCAAAATTTTCGTAAGGTCTTTAAGAGATATATTCCGCAACAAAGATAGCAGAATTTTTTTTTTTAATTTTATTGAAAGCGATTTAAATTAAAAAACAAAAATGAAAATATGTATATAGAAATATTTTATAGAAAACATATAGAAAAATCGAACTTGTTCAGAAAAAAAACAAAAACATATTCAGTAGTACGACAAAAATTTTATAAGAAATCAATTTTTAATTTTTATAATTCTGCAATATTGAGTGGAGCCTCCATTTCTTTTTTAAAACTTCAGTACCTCAATTTGATAGTGACTAAAAAAAATGTTTGATGTTTTTTCTCGGTATCGCTTCCCAATTCGAAATTATGCTACTTTGAAGTTCTTGAATGGTATTATATTGCCTATTATCGGCATAAACTTCCCTTGTAAGGTAGCACCAACAGTTTTCAACGATGTTCAGGTTAGGTGATCGTGTGGGCCACTCCAATATTTCAATATCCTGTTCTAGAAAGAAGTTTTTTACTATTCTTGCTGTATGCTCAGCAGCATTTTTTTGTTGAAGTATTAATGAAGTTTTAGTTAACTGTCACCCATGATTAACTATTTCATTTATCAATTAAATTAAGATAATCTTGGCGATTCAATCTTGTGGGAACAAACTTAATTTCAGTCCTTCCACAATGACAAATTCCAGTCAAAAACCATTACTCATCTATCCCCATGTTGACGACGACTTAAAATACGCTATTCCTTTCTCAAATCGTGGTAATAAAAATTCATACTATTCAGACCAGCGAGATAAATTTTTTTCGTCAGTGCTTAATACGCAGCACAATAATTTTTTTTACTTAAAGTGATCTTCAGCAAACTTCAACCTTGCTGCTCGATGTTTCGCTGTAGGTGGCGGTTTCTTTTGTAATTTTTTGAAAAATCCTTTGCACGTTGCGGACATGTGTTTCCACTCCAGCTATTCCAGCAACTTTTATGGCAGTGAGGTTAGAATTTGAAGCTACCCGCAAAAAACCCGCACTGATCTCGGCGTGTAACCACTCTTGGACATCCACTGCTAAAGGCTTTACCATCATTTTTTAGGTTTTTTAATAAAATTTTAATCACTTTACGACTAGTGTTTAATTTTTTTACGGTTTCAATGATTTTCAAGTTTTTAAAGAAGATTTAAAGCTATTGCACTTCCGCACTGCTAAGCCATTTCCCACGTCCCATTTCAATTTAATTTTAAGTACTTTTACTTATTTTATCTTCAACTTGTTTTTATAAGCTTTTATTTAACATGCTTCGTTCGTATGTATATCCGTCAAAACTTGCAAGCCATTTTTCGACAACTTGTTGGTATCCGATTAAACTGAAATTTAGCATACATATGTAAGTCCGGTGACAATGCGAAATTATGATAAAATTTTTTGCCACACCCCTTTTTACTGCCAACAAACCAATAAAAATGCTATATCTCTAAAACTACGGGGCTGATTCAGCTGAAATTTAAACAGTAAAGTTTCATCAAATAAAGTATCGGGTTTATGCAAAACATTTGGCCACACCCCCTTTTACCGCCCACAAATCAATAAAAATGCTATATCTCCAAAACTTACGGGACTGATTCAGCTAAAATTTTGGCAGTTAATTTCCTTCAAGTAGAGGATGGTTCAGGAAAAAATGGGGCCACACCCCTTCTTACCGCCCACAAATAAATAAAAATAATATATCTTCAAAACTACGAAGAATGGTCTAAAAAATTTAAATGCTGTAGTATTTGATAAATTTTAAAAATAAAAGATTTTAATAATAATAAAAAATTTAAAAGTTAAAAATAAATAAAAGGTAAAAAATTTTTTTTTTAAATAAGCTTTTATTTAAAGAAGACGTGAACTAAAAAGAAAAAAATTTAAGTAACATTTGTCATATATTTTTATAGTAGGTATGTTCTAGGTGCAGCAGAACCCCTCTCTCTTGGTTACTCATCACTCTTGGTAAGTTCTAAGGACTTTTATAAGTTTAGAATTTTTCAAATGCATTTATATTTAAAAGCTTGAGGCACCGATGTCCGCGTTCTGTTATACAGGTTTACTATACATTATCAGTGGCATTGAATCTTTTAGTAAGATTACCTGTATATAAACTGCGACCCATTATACAGGTTTACTACACAATATCAGTGCCTTAAGCTTTTAACTATATATGTATTTGAAAAATCCTAAATTTATATAAGTCCTTAGAACTTACCAAGAGTGATGAGTAACCAAGAGAGGGCTTCTGCTGCTATATACTACATACCTACTATAAAAATATATGACAAAAAAAAGTTTACTTCTTATTTTTTATCGGACTATTAACACTTACTGAACTCAATCTATCATAATGTGCAATCATTTTGTCGCAGAATTTTTTAATTATTTTGTAAACTAACTATACTTAAAATACCTAAAAAGCACAACCACATGACTTATTACACCTAGAGAAAAAGCTTAAACATTCAAAGTAAATTATATATTTGGGGAAATGTTCAAGTGCTAACTTCTTGTCGCCGACTGCAATAAGTTGTATATAGAGATTGTGCGAGATTTTTTTATTTCTACGTTATGTTTATCTAATCGAGCTAATTTTTTTTAATATTTTCTGCTTAAATTTGCAACGGGTTTTTTATTTTAAATGAACTCTTAAACAAATATAAAATTTAAGGGCTTTTTTTGGTTTTAGATTGTTTTTTTCTAAACTTAGTGTATCAAAATATATGCCATCAATTTCCTCTTGTTTAGCCTGATAAATGCGGAATATGCACGTTTTCTGAAGGAGTCATTTTTTTAATTCTAATAAAAAAAAAATTCTTTGAAAAGTTACTTTCTAAGGGTCCATTACAAATTGTTTTCAAAGTTTTATACGAATGGAAACTGATTTTATTGCTACAAAGAGGAGCTTATAAGCATTGTTTATTTAAAAACAAAATTGGCAAAAGTTAGGTTGAAAATTTTTTTGCCATTCTTGTTTTTTGCATTGTATTTTCACTTTGTTTTTTTATATATTCAGCCCTATCATGAATAATTTTTCGACCGAAATCGGAAAAGGGTGTTTTCATTTTCAGCAGATTAAGACACAGATATTTTTTATACTCATTAATATGGACAAATTGATGAACAAATTTGCAATAAAAATTTCCAAAATGTTCTTGAGCTTATCTTAAAAATTAAAACTTTTTTCTGATTCCGGACGAAAAATTAAGACTGACTATTTTTTAATTGCAATTTAATTTATTACAAATCTGTTATTTGAAGTAAAAATAAAATTTTTTTAAATTACCGAGCAAAAAAAAATCATCAAGATAGCATATACTTATGGAGAAGCTAACAAATTGTTTTAGAGTTTCTTTCATATTATTGTCATTAATGTGTTCATCAATGTCTCAAAAATTTGTTTTTTAAAATATACTACAACATATTCGAATAACTTTTATATGACATGTTTTTCCCTCTTTGAAATATTTAGTTAAAATTGCATCCAGTTTAATATTTTAACGAGTTAATACTTTCCCTAAAAACTTTTACTTAAAGCACTAATACTTATAAACCTCAAATCCATTTAAACACTTTTTAACACAAGGCATATGATTTTATTTAAAATTTAGAATACTTTTAGCGAGATCAAAAAACTCTTTTTTGTCATTAGAAAAATGCTTCAAAACGAGTATGACTGCCAATGGATATAACTACCGATTTTCTGTATATCAGCGCACAAATTATTCTTAATATTTTTTTAATTGATCTTTTGACGTTAGAGAAGGGTTATTTCCAGACGTTTGACGTTTGAGAAGGGTTATTTCCAGATGTTTAGATACTTTTTTAATGAATGATAGATATTAACCAATATAAGTGTATTAATAAAACAATGTAAAAAAAACAAAATTTTAATAAATTATTAAAACTATGTTTTGTACGTTCTAATTTAAAAATAATTTTATAAAAAACATATTTATTTATATATCAATATATCAAACAAATTACAAAATGTAAATATTAATAAATATTTATTTTTATTATTCTAATAATCTTTTTACTTTTTTCTTTTCAATATTAAACTTAACCTGATATTCGCTTTAAGCTTTCTGTTTTCATTCATTAAAACACAAATTAAAATTATTTTTATTATTATTATTAATAATTCCATACTTATATTTCTTTATTTTAAAAAACAATAATAAATATCTAAAAATTTTAAGAATAAAAAACATTATTAAACAAAAATTATATAGGACATAATTTTAAGAATAAAACAATCACTGAATTATTTTTCAATTTACATTATTTATTATTTATTATTGCTTCTTCAATTTAGTATTTATTTATAAAATAATTTTTTTATTAAGTTCTTATTTCATAAATTCACCTGCAATTTGTAATTGTAACAAAAACCAATATGTACTATAAATATGAACAGTTCAAAATAATTTAAACATAAATTAACAAAAAAAAAACCTGCAATATAAAAGTTTTTGCTAAAAACTTATTAATTAAAATTAAAGAAATCATTTCCCTATAATTTCATTTCAATAAAAAATTGAAACAAATTAAAGTTTTTTTATTTAAAATAAATACACTTAGACTACCCTTAGATTCAAATATGAAAACGATAGAACAACTACCTAAAGAGAAGTATGCATAACATACCCAGAATGAATTCGAATTCAATTTATTGAAACTATTCAAATTTCTACAATATTTAAAAGAATTTTACAAAAACCAAAGTTGAATTATTTTTGTTTGCATTGAAAGTAAGTATTACAAAATATATTCACTAACAGCAGAAATGAAACATTTATCCTTAGAAATGTTTGTAGCCAAAGTCTTAATTGTGCACTTATAGGCTATATATCGTTAGAAAGGTGCTTTAATTACCTGTAAAATGATATGCATAACAAAAACATTGTCCAGACAGATTTTGAGAAATTTTGCATTGAAACTTAGTACTTTCAACCTAACATTCATTACTTTTTAAAAAATGTTTATGGCCAAAGTCTTAATTGTGCACTTATAGGCTATATATCGTTGGAAAGGTGCTTTAATTACCTGTAAAATGATATGCATAACAAAAACATTGTCCAGACAGATTTTGAGAAATTTTGCATGGAATCTTAGTACTTTCAACCTAACATTCATTACTTTTTAAAAAATGTTTATGGCCAAAGTCTTAATTGTGCACTTATAGGCTATATATCGTTGGAAAGGTGCTTTAATTACCTGTAAAATGATATGCATAACAAAAACATTGTCCAGACAGATTTTGAGAAATTTCGCATGGAATCTTAGTACTTTGGACCTAACATTCACTACTTTTAAAAAATGTTTATGGCCAAAGTCTTAATTGTGCACTTATAGGCTATATATCGTTGGAAAGGTGCTTTAATTACCTGTAAAATGATATGCATAACAAAAACATTGTCCAGACAGATTTTGAGAAATTTTGCATTGAAACTTAGTACTTTCAACCTAACATTCATTACTTTTTAAAAAATGTTTATGGCCAAAGTCTTAATTGTGCACTTATAGGCTATATATCGTTGGAAAGGTGCTTTAATTACCTGTAAAATGATATGCATAACAAAAACATTGTCCAGACAGATTTTGAGAAATTTCGCATGGAATCTTAGTACTTTGGACCTAACATTCACTACTTTTAAAAAATGTTTATGGCCAAAGTCTTAATTGTGCACTTATAGGCTATATATCGTTGGAAAGGTGCTTTAATTACCTGTAAAATGATATGCATAACAAAAACATTGTCCAGACAGATTTTGAGAAATTTTGCATTGAAACTTAGTACTTTCAACCTAACATTCATTACTTTTTAAAAAATGTTTATGGCCAAAGTCTTAATTGTGCACTTATAGGCTATATATCGTTGGAAAGGTGCTTTAATTACCTGTAAAATGATATGCATAACAAAAACATTGTCCAGACAGATTTTGAGAAATTTTGCATTGAAACTTAGTACTTTCAACCTAACATTCATTACTTTTTAAAAAATGTTTATGGCCAAAGTCTTAATTGTGCACTTATAGGCTATATATCGTTGGAAAGGTGCTTTAATTACCTGTAAAATGATATGCATAACAAAAACATTGTCCAGACAGATTTTGAGAAATTTTGCATGGAATCTTAGTACTTTCAACCTAACATTCATTACTTTTTAAAAAATGTTTATGGCCAAAGTCTTAATTGTGCACTTATAGGCTATATATCGTTGGAAAGGTGCTTTAATTACCTGTAAAATGATATGCATAACAAAAACATTGTCCAGACAGATTTTGAGAAATTTTGCATTGAAACTTAGTACTTTCAACCTAACATTCATTACTTTTTAAAAAATGTTTATGGCCAAAGTCTTAATTGTGCACTTATAGGCTATATATCGTTGGAAAGGTGCTTTAATTACCTGTAAAATGATATGCATAACAAAAACATTGTCCAGACAGATTTTGAGAAATTTTGTATTGAAACTTAGTACTTTCAACCTAACATTCATTACTTTTTAAAAAATGTTTATGGCCAAAGTCTTAATTGTGCACTTATAGGCTATATATCGTTGGAAAGGTGCTTTAATTACCTGTAAAATGATATGCATAACAAAAACATTGTCCAGACAGATTTTGAGAAATTTTGCATTGAAACTTAGTACTTTCAACCTAACATTCATTACTTTTTAAAAAATGTTTATGGCCAAAGTCTTAATTGTGCACTTATAGGCTATATATCGTTGGAAAGGTGCTTTAATTACCTGTAAAATGATATGCATAACAAAAACATTGTCCAGACAGATTTTGAGAAATTTTGCATTGAAACTTAGTACTTTCAACCTAACATTCATTACTTTTTAAAAAATGTTTATGGCCAAAGTCTTAATTGTGCACTTATAGGCTATATATCGTTGGAAAGGTGCTTTAATTACCTGTAAAATGATATGCATAACAAAAACATTGTCCAGACAGATTTTGAGAAATTTCGCATGGAATCTTAGTACTTTGGACCTAACATTCACTACTTTTAAAAAATGTTTATGGCCAAAGTCTTAATTGTGCACTTATAGGCTATATATCGTTGGAAAGGTGCTTTAATTACCTGTAAAATGATATGCATAACAAAAACATTGTCCAGACAGATTTTGAGAAATTTTGCATTGAAACTTAGTACTTTCAACCTAACATTCATTACTTTTTAAAAAATGTTTATGGCCAAAGTCTTAATTGTGCACTTATAGGCTATATATCGTTGGAAAGGTGCTTTAATTACCTGTAAAATGATATGCATAACAAAAACATTGTCCAGACAGATTTTGAGAAATTTTGCATTGAAACTTAGTACTTTCAACCTAACATTCATTACTTTTTAAAAAATGTTTATGGCCAAAGTCTTAATTGTGCACTTATAGGCTATATATCGTTGGAAAGGTGCTTTAATTACCTGTAAAATGATATGCATAACAAAAACATTGTCCAGACAGATTTTGAGAAATTTCGCATGGAATCTTAGTACTTTGGACCTAACATTCACTACTTTTAAAAAATGTTTATGGCCAAAGTCTTAATTGTGCACTTATAGGCTATATATCGTTGGAAAGGTGCTTTAATTACCTGTAAAATGATATGCATAACAAAAACATTGTCCAGACAGATTTTGAGAAATTTTGCATTGAAACTTAGTACTTTCAACCTAACATTCATTACTTTTTAAAAAATGTTTATGGCCAAAGTCTTAATTGTGCACTTATAGGCTATATATCGTTGGAAAGGTGCTTTAATTACCTGTAAAATGATATGCATAACAAAAACATTGTCCAGACAGATTTTGAGAAATTTTGCATTGAAACTTAGTACTTTCAACCTAACATTCATTACTTTTTAAAAAATGTTTATGGCCAAAGTCTTAATTGTGCACTTATAGGCTATATATCGTTGGAAAGGTGCTTTAATTACCTGTAAAATGATATGCATAACAAAAACATTGTCCAGACAGATTTTGAGAAATTTTGCATTGAAACTTAGTACTTTCAACCTAACATTCATTACTTTTTAAAAAATGTTTATGGCCAAAGTCTTAATTGTGCACTTATAGGCTATATATCGTTGGAAAGGTGCTTTAATTACCTGTAAAATGATATGCATAACAAAAACATTGTCCAGACAGATTTTGAGAAATTTTGCATTGAAACTTAGTACTTTCAACCTAACATTCATTACTTTTTAAAAAATGTTTATGGCCAAAGTCTTAATTGTGCACTTATAGGCTATATATCGTTGGAAAGGTGCTTTAATTACCTGTAAAATGATATGCATAACAAAAACATTGTCCAGACAGATTTTGAGAAATTTTGCATTGAAACTTAGTACTTTCAACCTAACATTCATTACTTTTTCATTACTTTTTAAAAAATGTTTATGGCCAAAGTCTTAATTGTGCACTTATAGGCTATATATCGTTGGAAAGGTGCTTTAATTACCTGTAAAATGATATGCATAACAAAAACATTGTCCAGACAGATTTTGAGAAATTTTGCATTGAAACTTAGTACTTTCAACCTAACATTCATTACTTTTTAAAAAATGTTTATGGCCAAAGTCTTAATTGTGCACTTATAGGCTATATATCGTTGGAAAGGTGCTTTAATTACCTGTAAAATGATATGCATAACAAAAACATTGTCCAGACAGATTTTGAGAAATTTTGCATTGAAACTTAGTACTTTCAACCTAACATTCATTACTTTTTCATTACTTTTTAAAAAATGTTTATGGCCAAAGTCTTAATTGTGCACTTATAGGCTATATATCGTTGGAAAGGTGCTTTAATTACCTGTAAAATGATATGCATAACAAAAACATTGTCCAGACAGATTTTGAGAAATTTTGCATGGAATCTTAGTACTTTGGACCTAACATTCACTACTTTAAAAAAATGTTTATGGCCAAAGTCTTAATTGTGCACTTATAGGCTATATATCGTTGGAAAGGTGCTTTAATTACCTGTAAAATGATATGCATAACAAAAACATTGTCCAGACAGATTTTGAGAAATTTCGCATGGAATCTTAGTACTTTGGACCTAACATTCACTACTTTTAAAAAATGTTTATGGCCAAAGTCTTAATTGTGCACTTATAGGCTATATATCGTTGGAAAGGTGCTTTAATTACCTGTAAAATGATATGCATAAAAAAAACATTGTCCAGACAGATTTTGAGAAATTTTGCATTGAAACTTAGTACTTTCAACCTAACATTCATTACTTTTTCATTACTTTTTAAAAAATGTTTATGGCCAAAGTCTTAATTGTGCACTTATAGGCTATATATCGTTGGAAAGGTGCTTTAATTACCTGTAAAATGATATGCATAACAAAAACATTGTCCAGACAGATTTTGAGAAATTTTGCATGGAATCTTAGTACTTTGGACCTAACATTCACTACTTTTAAAAAATGTTTATGGCCAAAGTCTTAATTGTGCACTTATAGGCTATATATCGTTGGAAAGGTGCTTTAATTACCTGTAAAATGATATGCATAACAAAAACATTGTCCAGACAGATTTTGAGAAATTTTGCATGGAATCTTAGTACTTTGGACCTAACATTCACTACTTTTAAAAAATGTTTATGGCCAAAGTCTTAATTGTGCACTTATAGGCTATATATCGTTGGAAAGGTGCTTTAATTACCTGTAAAATGATATGCATAACAAAAACATTGTCCAGACAGATTTTGAGAAATTTTGCATGGAATCTTAGTACTTTGGACCTAACATTCACTACTTTTAAAAAATGTTTATGGCCAAAGTCTTAATTGTGCACTTATAGGCTATATATCTTTGGAAAGGTGCTTTAATTACCTGTAAAATGATATGCATAACAAAAACATTGTCCAGACAGATTTTGAGAAATTTTGCATTGAAACTTAGTACTTTCAACCTAACATTCATTACTTTTTCATTACTTTTTAAAAAATGTTTATGGCCAAAGTCTTAATTGTGCACTTATAGGCTATATATCGTTGGAAAGGTGCTTTAATTACCTGTAAAATGATATGCATAACAAAAACATTGTCCAGACAGATTTTGAGAAATTTTGCATTGAAACTTAGTACTTTCAACCTAACATTCATTACTTTTTAAAAAATGTTTATGGCCAAAGTCTTAATTGTGCACTTATAGGCTATATATCGTTGGAAAGGTGCTTTAATTACCTGTAAAATGATATGCATAACAAAAACATTGTCCAGACAGATTTTGAGAAATTTTGCATTGAAACTTAGTACTTTCAACCTAACATTCATTACTTTTTCATTACTTTTTAAAAAATGTTTATGGCCAAAGTCTTAATTGTGCACTTATAGGCTATATATCGTTGGAAAGGTGCTTTAATTACCTGTAAAATGATATGCATAACAAAAACATTGTCCAGACAGATTTTGAGAAATTTTGCATTGAAACTTAGTACTTTCAACCTAACATTCATTACTTTTTAAAAAATGTTTATGGCCAAAGTCTTAATTGTGCACTTATAGGCTATATATCGTTGGAAAGGTGCTTTAATTACCTGTAAAATGATATGCATAACAAAAACATTGTCCAGACAGATTTTGAGAAATTTTTGCATTGAAACTTAGTACTTTCAACCTAACATTCATTACTTTTTAAAAAATGTTTATGGCCAAAGTCTTAATTGTGCACTTATAGGCTATATATCGTTGGAAAGGTGCTTTAATTACCTGTAAAATGATATGCATAACAAAAACATTGTCCAGACAGATTTTGAGAAATTTTGCATGGAATCTTAGTACTTTCAACCTAACATTCATTACTTTTTAAAAAATGTTTATGGCCAAAGTCTTAATTGTGCACTTATAGGCTATATATCGTTGGAAAGGTGCTTTAATTACCTGTAAAATGATATGCATAACAAAAACATTGTCCAGACAGATTTTGAGAAATTTTGCATTGAAACTTAGTACTTTCAACCTAACATTCATTACTTTTTAAAAAATGTTTATGGCCAAAGTCTTAATTGTGCACTTATAGGCTATATATCGTTGGAAAGGTGCTTTAATTACCTGTAAAATGATATGCATAACAAAAACATTGTCCAGACAGATTTTGAGAAATTTTGCATTGAAACTTAGTACTTTCAACCTAACATTCATTACTTTTTCATTACTTTTTAAAAAATGTTTATGGCCAAAGTCTTAATTGTGCACTTATAGGCTATATATCGTTGGAAAGGTGCTTTAATTACCTGTAAAATGATATGCATAACAAAAACATTGTCCAGACAGATTTTGAGAAATTTCGCATGGAATCTTAGTACTTTGGACCTAACATTCACTACTTTTAAAAAATGTTTATGGCCAAAGTCTTAATTGTGCACTTATAGGCTATATATCGTTGGAAAGGTGCTTTAATTACCTGTAAAATGATATGCATAACAAAAACATTGTCCAGACAGATTTTGAGAAATTTTGCATTGAAACTTAGTACTTTCAACCTAACATTCATTACTTTTTAAAAAATGTTTATGGCCAAAGTCTTAATTGTGCACTTATAGGCTATATATCGTTGGAAAGGTGCTTTAATTACCTGTAAAATGATATGCATAACAAAAACATTGTCCAGACAGATTTTGAGAAATTTTGCATTGAAACTTAGTACTTTCAACCTAACATTCATTACTTTTTAAAAAATGTTTATGGCCAAAGTCTTAATTGTGCACTTATAGGCTATATATCGTTGGAAAGGTGCTTTAATTACCTGTAAAATGATATGCATAACAAAAACATTGTCCAGACAGATTTTGAGAAATTTTGCATTGAAACTTAGTACTTTCAACCTAACATTCATTACTTTTTAAAAAATGTTTATGGCCAAAGTCTTAATTGTGCACTTATAGGCTATATATCGTTGGAAAGGTGCTTTAATTACCTGTAAAATGATATGCATAACAAAAACATTGTCCAGACAGATTTTGAGAAATTTCGCATGGAATCTTAGTACTTTGGACCTAACATTCACTACTTTTAAAAAATGTTTATGGCCAAAGTCTTAATTGTGCACTTATAGGCTATATATCGTTGGAAAGGTGCTTTAATTACCTGTAAAATGATATGCATAACAAAAACATTGTCCAGACAGATTTTGAGAAATTTTGCATTGAAACTTAGTACTTTCAACCTAACATTCATTACTTTTTAAAAAATGTTTATGGCCAAAGTCTTAATTGTGCACTTATAGGCTATATATCGTTGGAAAGGTGCTTTAATTACCTGTAAAATGATATGCATAACAAAAACATTGTCCAGACAGATTTTGAGAAATTTTGCATGGAATCTTAGTACTTTGGACCTAACATTCACTACTTTTAAAAAATGTTTATGGCCAAAGTCTTAATTGTGCACTTATAGGCTATATATCGTTGGAAAGGTGCTTTAATTACCTGTAAAATGATATGCATAACAAAAACATTGTCCAGACAGATTTTGAGAAATTTTGCATTGAAACTTAGTACTTTCAACCTAACATTCATTACTTTTTAAAAAATGTTTATGGCCAAAGTCTTAATTGTGCACTTATAGGCTATATATCGTTGGAAAGGTGCTTTAATTACCTGTAAAATGATATGCATAACAAAAACATTGTCCAGACAGATTTTGAGAAATTTCGCATGGAATCTTAGTACTTTGGACCTAACATTCACTACTTTTAAAAAATGTTTATGGCCAAAGTCTTAATTGTGCACTTATAGGCTATATATCGTTGGAAAGGTGCTTTAATTACCTGTAAAATGATATGCATAACAAAAACATTGTCCAGACAGATTTTGAGAAATTTTGCATGGAATCTTAGTACTTTGGACCTAACATTCAATACTTTTAAAAAATGTTTATGGCCAAAGTCTTAATTGTGCACTTATAGGCTATATATCGTTGGAAAGGTGCTTTAATTACCTGTAAAATGATATGCATAACAAAAACATTGTCCAGACAGATTTTGAGAAATTTTGCATTGAAACTTAGTACTTTCAACCTAACATTCATTACTTTTTAAAAAATGTTTATGGCCAAAGTCTTAATTGTGCACTTATAGGCTATATATCGTTGGAAAGGTGCTTTAATTACCTGTAAAATGATATGCATAACAAAAACATTGTCCAGACAGATTTTGAGAAATTTTGCATTGAAACTTAGTACTTTCAACCTAACATTCATTAGTTTTTAAAAAATGTTTATGGCCAAAGTCTTAATTGTGCACTTATAGGCTATATATCGTTGGAAAGGTGCTTTAATTACCTGTAAAATGATATGCAGAACAAAAACATTGTCCAGACAGATTTTGAGAAATTTTGCATTGAAACTTAGTACTTTCAACCTAACATTCATTACTTTTTAAAAAATGTTTATGGCCAAAGTCTTAATTGTGCACTTATAGGCTATATATCGTTGGAAAGGTGCTTTAATTACCTGTAAAATGATATGCATAACAAAAACATTGTCCAGACAGATTTTGAGAAATTTTGCATTGAAACTTAGTACTTTCAACCTAACATTCATTACTTTTTAAAAAATGTTTATGGCCAAAGTCTTAATTGTGCACTTATAGGCTATATATCGTTGGAAAGGTGCTTTAATTACCTGTAAAATGATATGCATAACAAAAACATTGTCCAGACAGATTTTGAGAAATTTCGCATGGAATCTTAGTACTTTGGACCTAACATTCACTACTTTTAAAAAATGTTTATGGCCAAAGTCTTAATTGTGCACTTATAGGCTATATATCGTTGGAAAGGTGCTTTAATTACCTGTAAAATGATATGCATAACAAAAACATTGTCCAGACAGATTTTGAGAAATTTTGCATTGAAACTTAGTACTTTCAACCTAACATTCATTACTTTTTAAAAAATGTTTATGGCCAAAGTCTTAATTGTGCACTTATAGGCTATATATCGTTGGAAAGGTGCTTTAATTACCTGTAAAATGATATGCATAACAAAAACATTGTCCAGACAGATTTTGAGAAATTTTGCATGGAATCTTAGTACTTTGGACCTAACATTCACTACTTTTAAAAAATGTTTATGGCCAAAGTCTTAATTGTGCACTTATAGGCTATATATCGTTGGAAAGGTGCTTTAATTACCTGTAAAATGATATGCATAACAAAAACATTGTCCAGACAGATTTTGAGAAATTTTGCATTGAAACTTAGTACTTTCAACCTAACATTCATTACTTTTTAAAAAATGTTTATGGCCAAAGTCTTAATTGTGCACTTATAGGCTATATATCGTTGGAAAGGTGCTTTAATTACCTGTAAAATGATATGCATAACAAAAACATTGTCCAGACAGATTTTGAGAAATTTTGCATTGAAACTTAGTACTTTCAACCTAACATTCATTACTTTTTAAAAAATGTTTATGGCCAAAGTCTTAATTGTGCACTTATAGGCTATATATCGTTGGAAAGGTGCTTTAATTACCTGTAAAATGATATGCATAACAAAAACATTGTCCAGACAGATTTTGAGAAATTTCGCATGGAGTCTTAG